>CM062818.1:518496955-519066706 GCA_031772625.1 Pinus tabuliformis
TTAGAGATATGTTATAAAAATTTCAATTATATATATTTGGATAGTGTTTATTTCAATTCTAAATTATTAATATCATCAACTAATTGTTTTGTAGGAGCTCATCTAATTTTTTGTACACTTTGTAATTTATTTATTAATATCAATATAATTTTAATAGTTATCAATATCAATAAGAATGTTTACAATTTCATTTTGTATCCATCAAATTATTTTGTGATTTCTTCATATTATCTTCTTTAATAGTTAAAAAAAGTAAAATTAAGCACTTAACCTTGTCTCCTCATAAATTGTGCAAACTTTTTATATATAAATAATTTAGTAAATTATTAATAATTTTACTGTTCATATATAAAATCATGCTTATGATTATTTATTTAATTTTTAATTTATTTTCAAGCTCTTTTTTATTCATCTGACATTATTTATTTTTATTATTTTATTTGCATATTTAACATCATTTGATATTTATCATGATTAGTAATTCTAAATACTTTCATTCTAGTAAAATAATAATTTTTAATTGATTTTCAACGATTTTTTTTTTAATTTATCTTCTTCAATGTGAAGAGTAGCTATTTTTAATTATAATTCTAAATATTTTGAAAATATTATATTTATATATTTAAAGAAACCAGATATTTTATATAATATAAATTTTAATTAAACCCATAGGGTGTAGTGTTTTTTCAAGGTACCTGATGTTGTAAAGGTTATATGTTTGATACTCTCTCGTTATAAGTTTGATACTCTCTCTGGAAAAATTCATTCATGCTTATGACTAGTGTGGTTGAGGAATCCATTCGTGCTTAGGGTTGGTGTGGCTAAGGATAGGGCTAGTGTGCCCCAGGATGAGAAGATTAAGCAGTCATCTTAGGACTCACATAAACGCTCTCTCTCTCTCTTTCTATAATTTGATTATTAACTTACAAACTAAAAACATATTATCTCTCTCTATAATTTGATTATTAACATACAAACTAAAAACGTATTCTCAAAATTTAGCTATTTTCAATATTGAAGTATTGCATTATTTTCTCTATTATTAAGCATTTTCATTTTTTTAAATAAATTTATTATCAAAACTTATTAAATTCTTATTTTTTTTACCTAGAATGAAAGTAGGGAAAAGTGGGAGAACTTCACCTTGAATGTTAAATTGAATGGTAGGTCATGTTTGCGGGACACAAGGTAATTTAAGAGTCAAACCCAAAACCAACAACATCAAGAACCTCGTGTCTAGGTGTAGACCACTTGGGCTAAATCTTGAGAATAAACCAATTTTATTTATTTATTATAATCATTTTAAAACCTAAAATACACCTTTTATAAAAAACAAAAAAAAAGTATTGTCATTAAATTCTTATTCGTCTTTGTAATTATCTTTTATAATAATTTTTTACTGATTATAATTTTGGGCTTGATATTTGTCCTTTTATTTATTAAACTGATTATAATTGAGTTTGATATTTGTTCATTTATTTATTAAAATATTCATAAATATTGAGTCAAGAAAGTTATTTTTTAAATCAATTTTATGATGTAAATTATTACAATTTGTTTTTTTCTCATAACAAAAATATATAATATATTTTTTAATATAAGCCACTTCATTTTTCCCCAAATTCTCAATAATATATAATGATAATTATACAATTAAACAATTATATTCATGGAGTTATTATTTTTTAAAATTATATATTTAATTTTACTAAATGCATTATGTATATTTTAATGGTTTTGTCATTATATTAAGTATATGACTATCAAATGCATTTTACCTGAAACCACGATTTTAATGCTTTTTCATTTTTTTCTCTCCATTTGTGATTTAATATTCTTTTAACAATTTTTCTTATAACATTTAAGATGATATAATGAATTTCCAAAATATATATTTGAATTATATATCATTTAGTTCAAAATTATTATTATTCATTTAAAACATGTATGAATCTAAATGTATTTTAATGTTCAATCTATTATAAATTGAGGAGTAGACTGTAAGTACAATTAGTAATTTTGAATACAAAGTGTTGTAAAAAATTAGTATAAGATGTAAATTAATAGTAAATTTGACATTCATATATACAAATCTTAATTTGGAATATAAAAACATTTAATATTGAAGTAAGAGGCATACAATTTTTCGAACTAACTAGATGTATTAGTAATGGATAAAGAAAAATAAATATAACTAACATAACCACTTTACACCAATAAGAATCCAATTTAGGCTTAAGTGTTTTCTTACAAGATAAACACTAAGAACTAGTTTCAAATATGAATATGCATAAGATTGCATTCAAGATAAACGAATTATTTCAAATTGAGGAAAATAATTTTTTTGGGTCAAAATTACACACTTTATTTCTAATTATACAACTTTTATGTTATTGTATTTTTAAATATGAGTATTTTTAGGAAGTTCACTTAGCAAGTTTGTGAAAATGTAAAGTAAATGTTAATAGACACAAAGAACCAAATTGAATGCTAATATAAATGAATCTTGTTAAATTTGGGCATAACAATATAAATGAATTTGGCCCTGTTTTATTGTGAAGCTTTTGAACAAATAAAAAGACCGCACTAGTCTTTAAGGCAGTTGGGTGGCGAAGTAGTCCGCTTTATATTTCTTCATTTCTTTCTATCTCAGTGACTCGATTTGGTCCGGTTTATATTTCTTCTTTTCTTTCTACCTCATGGACTCGATTTGGTCCGCCTTATTTTTTTCTGACCGCAATGTGCCCATCAAAATTGACTTAACTGTCAGTAGGCATTGTGGAGACTATGCTGCTGTAACATATCCAAATTCCAGTTGATTGTTGTTCAATTTGTGATCGCTGCCGAACAAAAAAACACTGACCTTTGTGTACTATTCGAACATTCTCATTTTGCACGACCGTTGTTTATCTCAACGGAAAGAATGCGTGTGAGTTTGCATCATTCAGTTGCGTCACTGGCGTAGAATGCGCGAAAGTCTTTGCAGAAGGGTGCTTATATGTATGTATCTTTGTTCGTTGAAATATAGTTCATGTTGTAAACATGCATTTTGTTTTGGCGGGCGTGCATTGAATTATTTAATTTTTTTGGTTTTAAATAATTAATTGAAAATTAAAATAAAAATAATTTATAGTATATAATTTCGTTTGGTATGAAAAAGAGGTGTAATTTTTTCTTTACTTAATATGGAATTTATTTATAGCATCTAAAAATAATATTGATATTACACATTTGTGTTTAAAAGAATTATATTAATATTAAAAAAAATTAGCACTAATCTTAAATAAAATATTTTAATTGTTATATTAAGTAACAAAAATTTATACCAATTTTATATATAGATATATAAAGAATTATAAATATGATTTTTTAATATTTTATAGATATAGAGAATACTCTTATTCTATTATTGTGTGTTTTCTAATTTGGTGCTTCAAGGAGATTTGGTCAAAACTTAATATGGGGTTTACATGTAACATTTTAAACAACAAAGAAGAATCAATGAAAAATCAATGTAAACAAAGATATAATATGTAGAGTAAATGAAAATAAAAATATTTTGAAGATTGAAACATTTACCTTGCAAAAATAATAAATTTTATATCTATAAAATAATTACTTTCAAAACTAATATTTTGAATATTAAAATTAATTTGAAAATAGTAAATTGTTGAGTAATATTGATGATTCTACTTTAATATTTCGCAAGCAAGTGACTTTACTTTCTTCTGGACCTAGATTACTCTGGATCAAAACTAACTGGTTCTGCAAGTCGAGAGTTTGACATTCCTCCATACTAGGAACCATCCAGACCAAAACACCTTTGATATAGTATACCCTAAATTAGCCGGGCTCTAAGAGAAGCAAAATAAAGTGTTTTTTTTTGCTTTTGCACCTTAATCAAAGTTGTACGATTTATATTATTGTTTATTATACTAAGCTTTTAACACTTTATAAGAGAAATCACGCAGATATTGGCCAAGGTTATGGTTGGAGATTGAATTCTTAAAATGTAGAGGGGATGTTAGATTTGCTCCTAGGTTAGTTCATCATGAAGCAAGAGTTAATAGAATGGGTGCTTTGGAAAGGCTGCTACCAACATCATTTGGAGATTGAATTCTTAAATAAAGAGGGGATGTTAGAATTGATCCTAGGTTAGATCATCAAGAAGGAAGAGTTCAAAGAAAGAGAGAAAGAGTGCCCTGGAAAGGTCAAGATCAACATCATTTAGGCACGTTTGTATCATTATAAATAATTTAGCTTAAGAAACAAATAGAATAAAGTGTAAATCTTTTCATGTGAAAATAATTTAGTAAGTTATTCACATTTTTTCTTTTTTTCACTTTTCATTTACTCTATGGAAAATTCATATACATAAAGGATAAAACTCATGTTCCACTTTAAAAAAAAAAAAAATGATTTTTTTATTATCTAATTTTGAAATTACTATGAAAGACACCATTAAACATATAATGTATTTATTAATTTATTTTTCTAATTAATCTGATCTTCTAATTTTTAATTATGTGAAACTATTTTTTTTTAATTAAAAATATACATGAACCCAGCAACCTATTTTGACAAATATCTACTATAATTTGACAAGTAACTATTAGTAAATTTGTGAGGTCCACAAATTGTCCTTTTCCCAGTAAACAAGATTACAAACATAGAGATTTGAACACAATCCCACAGATATATGAGATTATATATATAAAATATACCAACCTAAAATTTTCCATAGATTTCATGTCAACTCCAACCAAAAAGATCAAAAAGAGGGTTAACAAAACTAACAAACCAACAACTGATATATGAGATTATATATATAAAATATACCAACCTAAAATTTTCCATAGATTTCATGTCAACTCCAACCAAAAAGATCAAAAAGAGGGAAAGAGGGTTAACAAAACTGAGAAACCAACAACTGTGAACCATGCATATTGATGAATTGCATGAACCAACTACCATGAATATTGAATTTTAAAAACCACATTAACAAATATTCGGAAGCTGGAAACCAATAACCGTGCACATTTTAGAATTGTATGAACCAACAACCATGGGTATTCATTTTCAATATCACTTGGTATTCACAAACTATTCATTATTATCTTTAAATAAAGGAGAAGTCTATAATGCGACTTTTTAGAGTTGACATGACCATATGTATGGATGGTTATACATATATGTCTTGGATATTTTGGGGATTTCCATTAACTGATAGGGCCCTTTTCTGTCGAATGTATAACTCTTGAGATTTCTTAGGACCCTTTTCCGTCAAATGTACAACTCTCGGGATTTCTGATTTCTTAGGAGGTACCCAATCAATTCTTTTCCGTACCCAAAAATTCAAATGTTAGTTGTGCACCCAAGATTTCAAACAATAGAGTTTCTCTGCAAAAATTTGAAATGGGCCTATTGCAAATGCCAAACACACCTTCCTTCTCCTTGACTAGATCTGTAAGTACATTATGCTTTGTTTTGCTTTTACCCGGTTTCAAAATCAGACCTCTTTTCTTACGTTTTCAGTTTCCTGAGTTTTGAACCTTTGTTTCTGCTTTTATTTGTAGCTTTTAGGTACAAAAGGATCAACACAATGTGGTCTAGGAAATTAAGCCAAACTACAATAACTTCACAACTAACAATGTAATCCGCAATTAGAGCAATGACAAGGATTTCCCCTTCCTCAATGAGTCGAAACGCTATTACTACATCGATGGCAGGAGCATGTGCTCACTTTCTTTTTACAAAATCCTGCGCCTCCTACAAGACAAATCTATTCGTGGATACTACAAAGACGTCATTACTTAAAAAATAATTACAGATGGCGAAACTTATTTGGCATCGTCACTAGCTGGTGAGACAAGCATCTTCTGTCGGGTATCAGTTAGCCATGGCGGTCTCACATTAGTTTCATCCGAGAGCTATGCAATCACCAACCTGGTTTTGGTATTTCAGAAAGGAGTTGTTTCTTATTTCAGTTTATGGAATTCGACTGTTTATGAAGAAACTAAATGACAACCTTTTCAATTCGAAATCATCTATCTACAGTACACAGAGCCAAATTATAGCATAGTGGATCAAAATTGTATTTTTACCAAACCATGAAGTATTTGATTTTAATGCATTTGAATCATTACAATAAACTAATATGCTGGATTTTTTTTAAGCTAAAATGTATACATTTTAGGGTAGTTTTTCTAGTTTTTTAAAAATGTTTTTTGGTTTTCTATGTGTACATAAGTTGAAAAATGTGTATGCTTTCTCTTTTTTATGAAAAAAATACGCAACAAGCTAGACAATAAACTTACATGCTTAATTACCTCGATAGGTTTCCCTCCTATTGGAGTTGAGCACTTTGATCATTTTCTTAATTAAAGTTTTTGATAGGATGGCCTAAATTGAAAGATGCCAATATATTCTAGTGGTTGCCACTATATCAATGGATAGAATTCACACCACTAACTTACTTGCATGTCTAAATCACATGATTAAAGCATACTTAAATTAATTTTTTACAAAGAATGATTAAAAATTTACTGTACCTCTTGTTGATAACCACGTATGTTTATTAGTGAGAAATGTATTTAAAAAAAATATAAAATATTAACCTAAGAAACGTGGATCAAAGAGGAACAACCCACCAACAGTTTTCCTCAACCTTGTGAAACGATTAAAAGTTGAGATGTGCAGCTTATAGCTCTTCATATTCTGACACGTATGTCTATTCAACTGTTTGCCAAGTGTTTTTTCCATTAATTTAATGATGACCTTACGTGGGTGGTTTAAATGTATCCATGTTCAACCATACCTTTTCACATTTTGGTTTCAAATGTAACCATGCTCAACCATACCTTTTCACATTCTCAAACGTACCCATGTTCAACCATTTGCCAACCGTTTTCCGACACCTATAAGGATTACCTGAGTGATTTCCTATGTGTTACTAATTCTGAATTGATTTGATGGTGGTTGCATTACGAATTCAACAATTTATTCTGTTTGTGGTTGTATATGACATCTCATGGATCGTTGAATCCTTGCATCATCAAATCTGTTCATCCCTGGCTCACTAGATATATGGAACCCGTGGAAGAATATGAACTTAGAAAGTATATTATTACTTTGTTGCAGGTGGTGCATGCGGATATGGCAGCCTAATGAAAGAGAAGCCCTTCCAATCAAAAGTAGTTGCAGGAAGCCTAGCCCTGTTCGAAGGAGGGAAAGGATGCGGAGCTTGTTATCAGGTATGCTTACATTTATATTGCGTTATTCACTTTTTAAGGCATTCATAAAGTTTGACACATTAAATGTTGTATGTTAACAGGTAAAGTGCACGAAGAATAGTGTGTGCTCCCAGACTACAGTGGCTGTGGTGATTACAGACGAATGTCCTAGTGGAATCTGCTCAGGTACCAGCAAAATACACTTTGATCTAAGTGGTACTTCCTTTAATGACATGGCATATCCTGGTACATCTTCAGATCTTCTTAATGCCAGAATCGTCTCTATTTTATTCCGACGGTACCTATCTACTTCTACTCGGCAATAAAATATATAAGAGGAATTTGCAGAGTTTGAATTCCTTTGACTTGCTTGATAGTGCCTTTATTTCTTGTGTTATGTTACATAGTGTACCTTACGAATATCCGGGGAACAATATTGCATTCCATGTCAACAAAGGTGCCACTGACCTTTGGTTCACCTTCCTTGTTGAGTAAGAAGACGAAGATGGCGATCTTGGAGCAGTCGATCTAAAGCAAGTTTGTTATTATAAATCTCAATCAATTGTCCTCCCCATCGAGAAAGTTAATGTACTTATGTGTATAAATCCATAATTGCTAGGCAATTCATGTTTGGATTCTCATGTATGCAGGAAAGCTGTGATACATGGAAAGCAATGCAATAGATATGGGGTGCAAATTGGTGTTTGAATAGCGGACCTTTACAAGTTCCATTCTCTATTTGGTTGCAGTCTCTTTCAATTGGAAGAACGCTTACAGAAAATAACATTATTCCACAGAATTGGCAACCCAGTGGTACATACAGATCACTCGTCAACTATGATTAACCATCTCATCCTATGCAGCTTATGGTCCTTAGCATATGTATAAATTTATCATGCGGCAAATACAGATACTAGTGTACTAGGAGTTACAGTTTTATAATATGGTCCTTAGCATATGTACAAATTTGTCATGTGGCTAATACATATGTTAGTGTAGTACAAGTTATAGTTTTGTAATAGTTAATATCCTATATTTTGCTCTTGCTATTAGTTAGAAATTGAGCTTTTTCTATTCATGGAGGAAAACTCAAAACTCTTATGTGAAGCCAATTATGGTTTTGTGGTAGGAAGATCCATTTTAATTTCAACTCTATATTCAATTTTAACGACTTTGAATTAACTGTTATGTTCGACTTGATATATCTCTTCGATTTTTTTCTTTTCATATTGCTAAAACTATGAGATGATTTACATGATAACAAATCCCATTCCATGTTGCTATTTTGCAAATATATGAACACATTGCCTAATCGTGTGCTACTAAGCTCTCGGACTGCTACTGGTTGGGTTGGTAGATATTTTGACTTCAGGTTTTGTGTGTAAATGGTGCATTGCACATGAGTGCATTCTTTTGTTTCTTAATAATCAATAATATATTCCTTTATTTCCTATTTCCCCAAGGATGTTGATTTTATCCACACTCGTCCAATCTAACCATTTAGGTCGCGTTCGAAAACTAAGTGATCGCATTTATTTTTCTTACCTTTATATATGCCAGCGAAGTAATTTTTGCTAATACATTTGTGATATCATCACACAAAATTTTATATACACAATTTATTTCCAAAAAAACAATGACGAGCATTTAATAAATATAAAAACACTTTCTGTAACTTTAACAATTGTAATATGTAGCCTAGTTGCTTAGGTACTTCATACATAATTTATTTCAAAAATAAATTATGAGCATTTAATAAATATAAGAACACTATTTGTAACTTTAATAAGTGTAATATATAGCATAGCTGCTTACTACATAATGCTTGAGTTTATAATATTAATCGGTAAGTTTTGATATTGTTCCCTTGGGCTTATAATCCCTTCAGTTTTTAGTATTAATCCTTTGGTTTTATTATTACCTAGTCTGAATTTATAATATCGATCCCTTGAGTTTATTAATCTAAGCATTCATTAATATCGATCCGTGATTTTTATAATCTCTTGGGATTTTAGTATTAATCCATTCAATATATAATATCAATCCCTTGTGTTTATTAATGTAAGGGTTCATATTTCTAGGGTATAATTATTGACGGGGTTTATAATGTTAATCTTTGGGTTCAATATAAATCCCTTGGGTTTATAATGATAGTCAACCATGGTCCAAGGTCACATTGTGACAAAGAATTTTCTCAATATGAAAATAAGCCATGGTCTAACATTGCATTCGGGAGTTTAATATTAATCCCTTGGGTTTATTAATCTAAGGGTTCATATTCATAGGGTATAATATTATTCATACGGTTTATAATGTTGAAGCTTATGTCTCATATAAATCCGTTGGTTTTATAATGATGGTCAACCATGCTCAACCATGGTCCAACGTCACATTGTAACAAAGACTGTCTCAATATGAAAATCAACAATCGTAAACCACAGTAAAGCATGTTTATTTTAAGGTTTATATACATTGGGTTTATAATATTAATCGCTTGGTTCTAATATTATTCCCTTGGGTTTATAATCCCTTGGGTTTATTAATATAAGGGTTCATATTTCGAGGGTATAATATTATTTATAGGGTTTATAATATTACTCCTTCAGTTCAATATTAATATCTTGAGCTTATAATCATGGCTAACCATGGTTTAACGACACATTGTGACATAGATTTTATCGATATGAAAATGAGTCAAGATCCAACATTGCATTGTGACAAATATTGTCTTGATATGAAAATCAATCATGGTCAACTATAGTCCAATATTTCATTGTGACAAATATTGTCTCGCTATAAAAATGAACCATGGTCAGGATTGTCAACCATGGTGAGTCATGGTCAACCAATGTCTATTGTCACATTATAGCAAAGATTGTCTCAATATGAAAATTAATCATGGTCGACCATGGCCCAACATTGTATTGTGACAAAGATTGTCTCAACATGAAAATCAACCATGGTAAACCATGGTCAACCATATTTATTTTAGAGTTTATAATATTTATCTCCGATTTTATATACCTTGGTTTTACAATATTAATCCCTCGGGTTTAATATTATTCCCTTGGGTTTTCAATCCTTTGGAGTTTTAGTATTAACCCCTTGGGTTTATTATAATTCCTTAGGTTTATAATATCAATCCAGTGGGTTTATTGATCAAAGGGTTCATATTCCTAGTGTATAATATTATTCATAGGGTTTATAATATTAATCCTTGGGTTGAATAGAAATTCCTTTAGTTTATTATCATGGTCAACCATGGTTAATAACCATGGTCACATTGTGTCATAGATTGTCTCATGGTCCAATATCACATTATGACAAGCATGGTCAATGATGGTCCAATGTTGCAATGTTACAAAGATTTTGTGAGTATGAAAATAAACTAGGGTAAACGAGGGTCAGCCATGTTTATTTTAGAGTTTATAATATTTATCTTAGGGTTTATATATCTTGGTTATATAATATTAATCCTTGGGTTTATTAATCTAAGGGTTCATATTCCTAGGGCATAATATTATTCAGAGGGTTTATAATATTAATCAATTGGTTTTATATAAATACCTTGGGTTTATAATCACGGTCAACTATGTTCCAATGTCGCATTGTGACAAAGGTTGTCTCAATATGAAAGTCTATCATGGACAACCATTGTCAACCATGGTCAGTAATGGTCAAACATGGTCCAACGTCATATTGTGACAAAGATTATTTCAATATGAAAATTTATCTTTGTAAACCAAGGTCAAATGTTGCATTGGGACAAATATTATTTCACAATGCGTAGTAATCCCTTGGGTTAAATATTACTCCCTTGGGTTTATACTCCCTAAGGTTTTTAGTATTAATCCTTTGGCTTTATTTCTTTTGGGTTTATAATATCAAAACATTAGGTATATTAATATTAAACTCATTGATATTATATACCCAAAGGAAGAATCAAACCAAGGGATTAATATTATAAACCCTACGGAATATAAACCCAAGGGAATAATATTAAATAGAGGTATTAATACTATAAGCCATAGGTATATAAACCCTAGGTATATTAATATAAATACCTTGGTTGTATACTTATGGTTGACCATGGTTAACCATGGTCCAATGCCACATTATGAAAAATGTTGTCTCAATATCAAAATCAACCATGGTCAACCATGGCCCAAGGTCACATTGTCACAAAGATTGTCTCAACACGAAAATCAACCATGGTAAACCATGGTCAGTCGTCTTTATTTTGGATTTTATAATATTTATCTTAGGGTTTATATACCTTGGTTTTATAATATTAAACCCTTGGGTTTAATATTATTCCCTTGGGTTTGAAATCCCTTGGGGTTTTACTAGTAAGCCCTTGGGTTTATTAAAATCCCTTGGATTTATAATATCAATCCCTTGGGTTTATTAATCAAGGGGTTTATATTCCTAGGGTATAATACTATTCATAGGGTTTATAATATTAATCCTTGGTTTAAATATAAATTCCTTGGGTTTATTATCATGAACAACCATGGTCAATAACCATGGTCACATTGTGTGAGAGATTGTCTCATGGTCCAATATCACATTGTAACAACAGTGGTCAACCATGGTCTAACGTTGTATTGTTATAATGATTGTGTGAGTATGAAATCAACCATGGTAAAAGAGGGTCAACCATATTTATTTTTGGGTTTATAATGTTTATCTTAGGGTTTATATACCTTGGGTTTATAATATTAATCCCTTGGGTTTAATATTATTTTCTTGACTTTATAATCCTTTGGGTTTTTAGTACTCATTTCTTAGGTTTATCATTCACTTCAGTTTATAATATTGATCCATTGGGTTTATTAATATAAGGGTTCATATTCCTAGGGTGTAATATTATTCAGGAGGTTTATAATATTAATCAATTGGTTTAATATAAATCCCTTGGGTTTATCATCATGGTCAACTATGGTCCAACATTGCATTCTGATGAAGGTTGTCTCAATATGAAAATCTACCATGGATAACCGTTGTCAAACATCGTCAACCATGGTCAATCATGGTCAACCATGGTCCAACATCATATTATGAAAAATATTATTTCAATATGAAAATAAATCTTCGTCAACGAAGGTCCAACGTTTCATCGTGAGAAAGATCGCCTCACAATGTGTATTAATCCCTTGTGGTTTAAATATTATTCCGATGGGTTAATGATACTCCCTAAGGATTTTAGTATTAATCCCTTGGGTTTATAATATCAATCCATTAGGTTTATTAATGTTAAACTCATTGATGTTATATACCCAAGGGAATAACAAACCCAAGGGATTAATACTATAAACCCTAGGGAATATAAACCCCAGGGAATAATATTAAACTGAAGGGATTAATACAATAAACCCTAGGTATATAACCCCTAGTCTCTTGGGGTTTTAGTATTAATCTCTTGGGTTTATTATTCCTTTGGGCTTCTCATATCAATCCTTTGGGTTTATTATTCCCTTAGGTTTATAATATCAATCATGGTCAACCATTTTTAATCATGGTCAACCATGGTTCAATGTTGCATTTGTGATAAGGATTTTCTCACCATGAATATAAACCATGTTTATTTTAGTGTTTGAAATATTTATATTTTAGTTACCAATGTTGTGTTTATAATATTAGTCCCTTGGGTTTAATATTATTCCCTTGGATTCATAATCCCTTGGGGTTTTAATATTAATCCCTTGGGTTTATTATTCCTTTGTGTTTATAATATCAATCATGGTAAACCATTATCAATCATAGCCAACCATGGTCAACCATGGCTGAATGTCTCAGTGTGACAAGGATTGTCTCACCATGAAAATAAACCATGTTTATTTTAGTGTTTGTAGTATTTGGGTTTACCAATGTTGGGTTTCTAATTTGATGGTGTTGAGTCAATTTCCACCATCAAAAACATGATTCAAACACTACCTCTACAAGATTTTTTGAATTCTTTTTGCTCGATTCTGACCACTTTTGACCGTCCGGACAATTCCTCTACCTCGTTAGACGACTCCTATGCAGGGTACATGGCTTGTGAATTTGGTTAACGACCATTTTGATTTTCTTTTGTTGGAGTTGGTTTGAAATCTAACCAGAAATTGGAAAATTTTAGGTTGATATATTAATAAATATAAGTTTTGAATTTATTTTTATATTTAACAACATAATGGGAAAAATAAAATAATTTTATTTTAAACTAATTATATATTATTTAATTTTAATTATATTATTTCCTAATGTATTTTTTTTTTAAATAATGTTTAAATTATTTATTATTTAAATCAAAATTTTTAAAAATGAATGAGATAATAAATTTACATATTTATTTACTAATAGTAAAATGAATGTGTTTAGAATGTATTTGTGGATAGGTTATTTTATGTAAAAAAACAAAATCTCCATGTTTGTAATCTAGGCAAATTGTGTTCAAATCTCTATGTTTGTAATCTTGTTTATAGAGAAGAAGACAATCTATTGACCCAAAGGTTTACTATTAGCTACTTCTCAAAGTATGTTGTTGGGTTTCTTTGGGATTAAAAAACAAAAATCAAGAATTTTTATTATATTTTTCACATAATTTTAATTAAAAAATAGATTAGCTTCACATGATTAAAAATTAGAAGATCACAAGAAAAATAAATTAATAAATATATTATAAAAATAGATTATCTTCACATGATTAAAAATTAGAAGATTACATTAATTAGAAAAATTAATTAATAAATATATTATTTGTTTAATGATGTCTTTCATAGTATTTTCAAATTAGATAATAAAAAAATCAATCTACAAATAATTTTTTAGGCAGAACATGAGTTTTATCCTTTATGTATATGAATTCTTCATAAAGTAAATGAAAAGTGAAAAAAAAAAAGTAAAAATATGAATAACTTACTAAATTATCTGTGCATGAAAAGATTTACACAAAATTCATTTTCTTTCTTAAACTAAGCTATTTATAATAAGACAAACTTTAGCCCCTAAACTTTCGGGACCACCCTTTCTCTGAACTCTTGCTTCATGATGATCTAACCTAGGAGCAATTCTAACATCCTTCTTTATTTTAAGAATTCAATCCCCAAATGATGTTGATCTCGGCCTTTCCATGGCACACTTTCTCTTAACTCTTGCTTCATGATGATATAAGCTAGGAGCAACTCTAACAATCCCTCTTTATTTTAAGAATTCAATCTCCAACCATAACCTCCACCAATGTCTGCCCAGATTTCACTTATAAAGTGTTAAAACCTTAGTATCATAAACAATAATTTAAATTGGACACCTTTTATTAAGGCACATAAGAAAGTAAAGTGAGTTGCTTGCAAAATATTAAAGTAGAATCCTAAATAGGACTCAATAATTTAATATTTTCATTCAAATTTTAATATTCAAAATATTGATTTTGAAAATACTTATTTTATAGATATAAAAGTTACTTTTTTGTGCAATCTAAATGTTTCAACTGTCAAAATCTTTTTATTTTCAAGAGTCAAAATCTTTTTATTTTGAGTTACTCTACATATTCTATCTCTATTTACATTGATTCTTCTTTGTTGTTTAAAATGTTACATGTAAACTCCATACAAATTGTTAAAGGAATGGCCAAATCTCCTTCAAACACAAAATTAGAAAACACACTAATAGAATAAGAGTAGTCTCTACATCTATAAAATATTAAAATATATTTATATATCTACATATATCTATATATAAAACTGGTAAAATTTTTGTTACTTAATATAGCGCTTAAAATATTTTATTTAGAATTGATGCTAATTCTATTTTCGTATTAATATAATTCTTTTAAATATCATATATCAACTAAACATAATAATAATAATAATAATAAATTATGCATAATATCAATATTATTTTTAGATTTTAGATTTTGTACATAAATTCCATATTAAATAAAGAAAAAAATACACCACTTTTTCATACAAAGAAATATATATATACTATAAATTATAATCTTTTTATTTTTTACATTTTAATTTCCAATTATTTCATTTTAGGTTTTAAATTTTATTTTCGTTTTCGCTATTTATTATTTTATTTTTAATTTGAGGTGATGTTAAGTAACAACTGTTTTTTTCATACTGAACTGTGAAACTCCTTTGCTCGCAATAATATTTTTTTTACAGATCTCGTTCCTAATGAATCATGGAACTCCTTCACACACCATAATAATTCGACAAAATAATACTTTATGTATCATATCATTTGAATAGACCTAATATCATAGCTTTAAAACCCAAAACAAAAATTAATTAAATGCATGCCGGCCAAAACAAAATGCATATATATATATATATATATATATATATATATATATATATATATAATGGTTGATTTGATACCACGATAATATCTAGGCTGATCTTTGCCACCCTAACTCAGTACAATTCAATGGTTTAATATCTCAAAGATTTAAACATAAATTCTTGCATTAACATTTACTTTATATTCTCACATAAATTCCAAACAAAAAACTTGTATTTAAAAATATTGAAAACATTTACAAATATAAATTATTATTATATTTAACAAAACTTTCATATTTTGTCTGGTCTGATATAAAAATTTTAAAAATATGTATTTAAGATTATTAATATTTTAAAATATTTATAAATAAATATAGCATGCAATTTTCCAAAGGAAAATTATTTTCCTGAATTTTTTTGGTAAGTTTTTGTGGTGCCTTTTTATTACTTCAAACTATAGTAGGTATTACAACATAAATATCCATGTCCAAATGGTCTAAACCTATCCATTGGGGAACCAGGTATGTTGACCATGTGGTTGCATTATAACCAGTCAAAAAATGGAAATGCATGTGTTTTTCGAGCAGATAATTGTCTTTATATTCTCTAATATCAGCCAAGCTTCACAATGATGTGACAAAAATATTCTTAGGTATGTAAGAGGCCTTAATCATCTGAATATTCAATAGGAGATGGATATTTGGAACTAGATCTAGGTTGTTTTGTCAGAGGCATGCATAGGATATGTCTTTTAATACGTGTGAGATGTGCATTCGCTGCTGGATTTGACACTCAGTCAGCTGGACTTCCCTATGAAGTGCATGCATATCTTCTGAGGGCTCTAGGATACCTGTAAGTGGAAACATTAATGCGTTAGACAACAAAGTCTTCATAATCAAATATATATGAAGAGTTTCAATTAATAAGGCTCATCTACCATGTGTGTGGCCTGGTTATGTAAAATATCACCAAAGTCAGCCAAAATCTCTTGCTCACTGGGATCCATCCAAGCTCTAATTTCGTCCTTCCATTCAGTAATTATATTTTAGGCCCATGAAGAAGTGCCCATTTTGTATGCGTTAGTTGCTACATTACCCAAATGATCAATACTACCACACCAACAACCCTTTGTGGGGTTGTTCTAAGTGTGTCCTTTACCACACCCCATGCTTGACTTCGAGCCTTGGTTTCAGAGGGATGAGGGACATTCCATCATTGCACAATGGTCCCCTATGAAAAGCTTCCTATGTTTCCATACAATAGAAGTCCTAGAACCCTTGGCCCACAGTTGGATGATCACATAGGGAGGCTCCAGTGGAGAGAGAGGGTGATATGGGGCTTATTATAGCAAGGGTGGAGCTTTCCTACGAGAACTAAAAGAAAAAAATGACTAGATAACATTTCAATAAATTTGACCCATAATTTTCTCTCATGATGTTGCACAATGATGATCTCAGCAAAACCAGTCGATCTTCGATGCTACTTATCCCATGACCACATGTGAGGCTTATCTCTCACAGTGTGATCCTAGGCCTTGACCTCTTCATTACATCGAGGGGTGAGAGACATGGTGCATAAACAAAGAGTCAGCCACCATCTTCCCTGAATGTAACCTATCACCTTGTTGGATTGACTTCCCATTGACCTTAAATCCTTCAAAATCAAAGTTACCTATTCGAGAGATATTCGAATGTCCTTCGCCTCACCCAAACGACTTTGCATGCACCAGAAACCCCATGTGCCAAAGCCCTAATCTAATAACAATGGATCATAAACGAAGTAAACACGTGGAATAAAGGGTTACGAGAAAAAAAAATTCCCAACAAATAGCCACACAAATGGAATATTCCCAAAACAAAACAAAGAGAAAAATACAAATAGACCAAAGCGATTTGACATTGATACACATCATTGAAGACATAATAGAAAGATATGCGCCCAATTTAACATATGAAGGAGAGTGAAGGAGGTGTGGTGAGGTTGGGTGAGGTTGCTCGAACACTATCCTCGTAAACTGCCCTTTCCACTGTCCACACAATTCCCATTTCCCTCAGCCTCGGCTGCTGCTTACCTGCATAGTTTCTAGCTCTTTCCTCTCAAAATTTTGATAAATATTATACCAACTATGCAACTGTCCTTGTTCGTCATCATATGCCACCACCTTGCCTCATTAATATGCCCAACCTTCTCTTGGATGAGTTTACATGTGAGGGGCTGGCCACGCCACCCCCTGTCCTTTCTAACCATCATTAACATGATTACTGCAACCCAAATCCCACAGTGATTTCTTGCTCAACTTGAACCTCTATCAGGGATTACTCAATTTGATATAATATTTTTTCTATTGAATAAGACATTATGTATCTTCATATTTGAAACAGTGTACTAGTACTTGAATGCATCCATGTCCAAATGGTCTCAACCTGCCAATTGGGAAACCAGGTATGTTGACCATCTAGTTGCATTATAACCATTCCTAAAACAGAAATGCCTAAGTTTTTCCAGAAATTCTAAATAAACGTATTTGTCTTTATATCCTCTAATATCAACTACCCTACACAATAATTCCATAAAGACCTTCTTATGCATCTAAGAGGTGTCAATCATCTGAAGATTCAATCAAAGCTGGATATTTTGCATTCGATCGAGGTTGTTCTGTTGAAGGAATGCATAGTATATGTTTTACAATGCATTCTAGATGATGGGGCCAGCCCACGTGATATGCCTCCAACGTATTTTGATGCGGGAGTATAGGGAAATTAATAATTAAACAGAGATTTTTATTTATACAAATCGAACCGACGCTGAATTTAATGATGGGTCTTTTGATTGGTACACTAGTCTCTGGTTGTTTAACAACTGTCCCTCCTTGGGATTCCCTGAGCCCACCTTGGTATGGGTGTTCTCAAACTCGCGCCCAAGTCATTCACTCTGTCATTCTCCCGGTTCTGTAAGCTCTGCACTCTTGGCGGTTCTTCACGGTTTCGATGTGGAATTCTATGGTTGCATTTCCCTGGTTGAGGCTTTGACCTGGAATTTTCTCCCACTCGTCCCGCAAGGGTTATATCAACCTGGTAGGTTCGGCTCTTTTCTTGTTTATGCCAAGTTTCGGTTGTTGTTATGTGATAGTGATTTAGCTGTTGTGTCTCTGCGCTCCTTTCTACTTGGTATGCAGTTCTGGTGCCTGTGATTCCCACAGTTGTTGCAGTCATTTGCTGGTTGTGCTGCTTCTGGTGACGGTCCTCCGGTTCCAAGATTGTCTCTCCATGGGCCTAGCAGAATGGCGGTGTCAAACTTCTTCGGTTGTTCCGCCACTCTCAGGGTAAGCCCGCCCGTTCTATGCTATCAGTGCCTGTTCTTTCTTTCTTAGTTTCTTAATGTTTTGGCTCCTCGTGAGCAGGGGAACCTAGTGGAGTTGTTACAGCCGTGGCTTGCCTTCGTCAGATACACAACCCAACTATGATTTATTTGCTTTGTTAAGTTTCGAGTCCTCTTTTCCTGGTACTATCGACACTTACTCTGTTTGTTGTTTGTTGTTGTAGGTATGGCCACTCGAGGGTTTTGGCATCTGGAAGTTTGACTGCTCCAACTGGACACGGGTAGTGTCGTTCTTTGTTTGCTAGTTATTTCTGTCCGGCTTCAGGCTATGACTATTAGGGTCTGTGTATTTATGTTTTACGAGTCACTGCCTGTACATAGTTTCGATGTAGATTTACACTACTGTTTGGTTACTGTAATGGGTCGAGGGTTACTGTGTCTGGTTCCCGCTTTGACAGAAGCATGGGTAATGTATTTATGGAATGGGTCCTCTCTCTTTTGTTTCGAATAGAATATATATATGTATGAAGAACCAAAATGCTATCTTCTCGTTTATAGTGATTCACTTATGAAACTGTATGGACTCTATATTCGCATACCTGACAATTTTAGAGTTTAATTGATTGTCTTGGATCGTTAATTCTGGCTTTTCAACTTTCGATTATATATGTGGTCTCGAAGTTTGTTTGTTTCGTCTTCCACCACACATTCTCTGAATCTGCCTACAACCTGTGTGCCTATGTTCTACTTCTAGTTTCTTCTATCACTCAGTCGCATTATACCTATAAGGATATTACCAATAGTCTACACTATACATAAAACAAATGTAATTTCACACAGAAAAATGTAAATAGTCTTAGGGACGTTGAAGAGGAGAATATGCACAGAAAACTGCAACTCTTCCTTTTTCATTTCTTTGATAGTCGAACCTTTACATTGTGTTCCATTTCTCTTTTAAAAACATTGTTAGGGAACTGTTACTAACTACTGTTAGTTATGTTCGATCAGTTACATCAGTTATTTCTTGTACAGAACTTTTCATTTTCATTCAACATTTTTTAACAAAGGTGAATTAACTGTTTAGAACAATGACACTAACTAATCCTACTATTCCTAATTACTGTTCACTAAATTAACTCAGACAACTTAATGAAATAAAAGTAAAAATAACACAAGCACGTTATCCATTTAGTGAGTTAACTCCTCCGTCCCCTTCAGAGACCATACCGCCTTCATTTTGTCTTTGTCCTGTCAGCCAGATGCTCTTGCATTAGGCTCCCGGGGTAAGAGAAAATCATGGCTCTGTTCCATGGGCTCCTCCACAGAATAGCCAGCCTTATGTATCTGCGCCGCGTCAAGCCACGAACTGTCCTCAATTGGACGGTTCTTCCACTTGATGAGGTATTGTAGATACTCCTTCCTACATGTCTTCTTGGCTACATGGGTATCGAGAATCCCTTCAATCTCATGGGGTTGAACCAAAGGCATATGCCTCATCCAAGAACTGTCTCCAACTTGGGTGTCCCATTCTGGTCGTACCACATTGTCTTCCTCTGCATGGGTAGTATATGGGAACAGGTCCACCACATTGAAAATAGGTGATATGCCTATATCAGGTGGCAGCTGGATTTAATAGGCGTTGGCTGAGAACTTACACAAAATCTTGCACGGACCAATGTTTTTAAATTTTAGTATTGTATGCGCCCTTAGGGAATCGTTATTTGCACAAGTGTGCAAGGACCTCGTCTCCAAAATTAAATTGGGCTTCTCTCTGCTTTGAATATGCTTGCTGCTTATATTTCTGGATGCTGTCCTGTAACTTTAATTTTACCCATTCGTGTAGTTCACTCATCGCTTCAGCAAAATCTTCTCCATCCGCACTTCTCCGTTCCAACTTTCCCAAATCTCGTAGTTCATGTATTCCCCGAGGATGCATGCCGTACAAGATTTGGAATGGGCTGTGTCCGGTGCTACGATTTGGCGAATCGTTATAAGCAATTTCCGCCTGAGCGAGAGCATGGTCCCATAACCGTGAATTTTCCCCAGTCAAGCTACGTAACAAATTTCCCAAACTCCTGTTCACCACTTCCGTTTGTCCATCAATCTACGGGTGATATGCAGAGCTGAAGTTCAACTGTGTGTCCAACTTTTTCCACAGGGTGTGCCAAAAGTGTCCTGTGAATTTCACGTCCCTGTCGGAAATAATAGATCTGGGTAGGCCCTGTAATCTAACAATCTCTGTGAAAAACAGGTGAGATACATGGGTGGCATCACTAGTTTTTTGACAAGGAATAAAATGCGCCATTTTTGAAAATCTGTCTACCACCACCATCACTGATTCATACCCCTGCTGCGCTCTAGGCAGTCCCAAGACAAAGTCATGCTGACTGAGTCCCATAGCCTGCTCGAAATAGGTAGTGGCGTGTAAAGTCCAGTATTCTGACTATGTCCTTTCGCTAGTTGGCAGACTTTACACCTGTTCACATATCGTTGTACATCCCTGCGCATTCTGGGCCAGTAATAAAAGTGTCCGAGCTGCTCCATAGTTTTGTCTATGCCAAATGACCAGCTAGAACCCCACTATGTTTCTCCCGTATAATATTTTCCCTCATTTAACAGTTTGGGATACATAACTGTCCACCTCTAAATAATAGTCCTTCCTGCAAATTGTACTCCAACCATGGACTTGTATTCCACAGCATAGAATTTTGGCAGGCTTCAAAGGCTTCCTTGAAGTCTGTGTCGATCTGGTACAAATCCTTTAGATGTTCGAATCCCATCACCTGTATTGTACTTTCCTGTAAGATCAAAGCTCTTGTGCTGAAGGCATCTGCCACTTTATTGGCTTGCCCACTGATGTGTTTTAGCATGAAAGTGAAACTCTGCAGATACTCTACCCATTTGGCGTGCTTATGGTTCAATTTGTGCTATTGCAGTGCTGAGTTATCAGAAAATAATACAAACTCGTTGCCCAGCAGGTAGTGTCTCCAATGCTTTAAAGCTTGGACCACGACATAAAATTCCTTGTCATACGAGGAATATTTTTGCCTGCTCTCATTCAATTTCTCCCTAAAGAATGCCACATGTCTATCTTCCTGACTGAGCACAGCGCCAATAGCTGTCCCACTTGCATCACATCGAACCTGGAAAAGCTTATTAAATTCAGGCAGCCTTAAAATTGGCCTCTCTGTAATCTTCTGCTTCAAAAGCTGAAAGTTGTTCTCTGCTACTCTAGTCCAACAAAAAGGCTGATTGGCCTTTTTGATGGTGTCTAGCATCAGCGTATAGATTTCACTGAAATTCCTAATAAACTTTCGATAAAAACTCGCCAATCCGTGAAAGCTACGTACCTCAAACAAGCTCTTTGGTGATGGCCAATTGACGATTGCTGCGATCTTTTCTGGATCCATCTTCAATTCATTTTCTACGATTACAAACCCCAAATAAACCTATTCCTTCTGTAGGAAAGTACATTTTTTAAAGTTTATCAGCAGTTTGTTCTGTTGTAACTTCTCTAGCACTCATCGAACATGTTGAAGGTGCTCCCCCTTCGTTCTGCTAAAAATCAAAATATCGTCAAGATAGACTATCGCAAACTTGCCAATAAATTCTTTTAACATCTCATTCATCGACCTCATAAAAGTACTAGGAGCGTTTCTCAAACCGAACGGCATGACTAGCCACTCGTACAACCCTTCATTGGTCTTGAAGGTTGTCTTCCACTCGTCCCCTTCTCTGATCCTGATCTGATGATAGCCACTCTTCAGATCAATGTTCATGAAATAAGCTGCCCCACTGAGACAATCCATCATATCATCCATTCTGGGTAAGGGAAATCTGTATCGAATAGTGATTTTATTGATAGCTCGTGAATCCATACACATCCACCATTCTCCACCCTTCTTAGGGGCAAGTACTGTTGGTACCGCACAAGGGCTCAAGCTTTCTCTGATCAGCCCCTTGTCCAGTAGATCTTGCACCTGTTTGCCAATCTCTTCATTATCTTTTGGGCTCATTCGATATGCTGCTTTATTTGGTAGGCTTGCTTTGGGTATGAAATTGATATGATGGCTGATGCTCCTCTTGGGAGGCAACTTGTCCGGTAAGTCATCAACTACAATGTCCTTAAATTCTTCTAACATCTCCTCAATCTCTGCAGGCAATTTTGACATTTCTGTGTTCAGCAACACAATCTTAGTTCTCCTCACGACCACATAATTCACTTCATTTTCCTCAATCTGTTTAATAAATTGTTTTACTCGTACCAATAATGCTTTTGTTCCACTTGCTTCTGTTGTATCCTCTTCTTTGATGGGTACAAGCATATGCTTGACTCCATCTTTCACAAATTTCTAACAATTCATCTTCCCATCGTGCATCACCTTGTGATCATACTGCCATAGTCTCCCCAGTAGTATATGGCACACATCCATTGGCATGATATCGCAGACAACCTTGTCCTGGTATTTGCCAATGTGAAATTCAGCCTCGCATTATTCATCAACTAATAGCTGGTGGCCTTTCTGCAGCCACGACACCTTGTAAGGTGTGGGGTGCTTAAGTCGCTTCAATCCTAGCTTCTCCACCATCTCGGTGGCAACCAAATTGTCTGTACTCCCATTGTCTATGATCAATTTACAGCACTTTCCATGTGATTTACAAACTGTTCGGAACAGTGCCTTCCGTTGGGTCTGTTCAGCTATCTCCTTGGCTGGCTTTAACAATACTTTATTTAAAACCAAAGCCTCTCCTGTTTCCGCCACATTTTCCACCTCCTGGGGCGGTGCCTCAGCTTCCTCAGGCTATGCAACAAATGTTCCCCTCTAGCCAGCGTGCCTGCTTCCGGGCATTCGAAGGATCTGTGCCCACACTCGTGGCACCTGTATCACTAGACATTAGTTCCCCTTCCTCGACCATTCCCTCTTCCTTGTTGATATGGTCGACCTCCTCTCGTGCTATCTCCCTTCTCTGCTATTCCTGAAGCTTTGGAGCTACTGCCTTCTTCGCTGTTAGTGGCAGTTCTCCCTCTGCCATAGGACTGTCCTCGTCCTCTGCCATTTCCTTGTCCTCTCCTGTTGTTTTGTTTCCTATTAATCTTTTCCTCAGCCTTTACAACACTCTGAAAGGCTTCCTCTATATTCCGCGGAGAGAGAATACTGATCTCATCCAGTATTTCCAGCCTCCAACCGTTCACCTATCTCATTGTCTTCAAAGGAGTATCATCAGTATAACCAGCCCTCAAGTTTACATGATAAAACTCTTCTGTGTATTCCTTTATGGTCATACCCTTTTGTCTTAAATTCTGTACCCGTCAGCAAAGCTCAACCTGATAATCTTTAGGCAGGAATCTTCCTTTCATCTTTGCCACCATCCTTGGCCACTTCTTTATTGGTAGCTTGTTCATTCTCTTTCTGTCTGCCTAGACACTATCCCACCAAAAAGCGGCATGCCCCTTTAACATGGTTGCAGCAAATCTGACTCTTTTGTCCTCACTGATCTCTTCATTCTCAAAATACTTATCTAACTCACTTACCCAGTCCAGTAGAAAATCTGCGGACAGACTGCCATCATAGTTAGGAATCTCCGGTTTTGGTTTGCTGCTAGCTAGCAATATCGATCTCAATAGTCTTAACTCTGAGGCTTCTTCATCTGATACGTCTGTAGCAACTACTGCCTCCTCATCACTGTCATCCCCAAGTTCTGGCTCTCTTCTCCTTCCTGCCTCCACTGCTTCTAAGCGAGCAGTAAGGGCCCTTAACTCTTCCCTCAAGCCCTCATCTGCTGCTCTGTGTGCACCTCTTCCATGTCCTTGTCTTTGAACCTCCATATCCTGACTTCTTCAACAACCTCCTCTGATACCACTTGATGGGGCCAGCCCACGTGATACGCCTCCAACATATTTCGATGCGGGAGTACCGGGAAATTAATAATTAAACGGATATTTTTATTTATACAAATCGATTAACCGATGCTGAATTTAATGATGGGTCTTGTGATTGGTATGTTGGTCTCTAGTTGTTCGACAACTGTCCCTCCTTAGGATTTCCAGAGCTCGCCTTGGTATGGGTGTTCTCAAACTCGCGCCAAAGTCATTCACTCTTTCATTCTCCCGGTTCTGTGAGCTGTGCGCTCTCGACGGTTCTTCGTGGTTTCAATGTGGAATTCTGTGGTTGCGTTTTCCTGGTTCAGGCTTCAACCTCGAATTTTCTCCCACTCGTCCGGCAAGGGTTATATCAACCTGGTAGGTTCAGCTCTTTTCCTGTTTATGCCAAGTTTCAGTTGTTGTTATGTGATAGTGATTTAGTTGTTGTGTCTCTGCGCTCCTTTCTACTTGGTATGCAGTTCTAGTGCATGTGCTTCCCACAGTTGTTGCAGTCGTTTTCTGGTTATGCTGCTTCTGGTGATGGTCCTTCGTTTCCAAGATCGTCTCTCCATGAGCCTAGCACAATGATGGTGTAAAACTTCTTCGGTTGTTCCTCCACTCTCAGGGTATGTCCGCCCTTTCTATGCTATCTGTGCCTATTCTTTCTTTCTCAGTTGCTTAATTTTTTGGCTCCTCATGAGCAGGGGAACCTGGTGGAGTTGTTACGGCCCCGTCTTTCCTTCGTCAGGTACACAACCCAACTATACTTTATTTGGTTTGTTAAGTTTCGAGTCCTCTTTTCCTGGTACTGTCGGAACTTACTCCGTTTTCTATTTGTTGTTGCAGGTATGGCCGCTCAAGGGTTTCAGCGTCTGGAAGTTTGACTGCTCCAACTGGACACGGGTAGTGTCGTTCTCTGTTTGCTAGTTGTCTCTGTTTGGCTTCAGGCTATGACTGTTAGGGTCTGTGTATTTATGTTTTACGAGTCACTGTCTGTACACAGTTTCGTTATAGATTGACACTACTGTTTGGTTACTGTAATGGGTCGAGGGTTACTGTGTCTGGTTCCCGCTTTGACATAAGCATGGGTAATGTATTTATGGAACGAGTCCTCTCTCTTTTGTTTCGAATAGAATATATATACGTATGAAGAACCAGAATTCTATCTTCTCGTTTATAGTGATTCAATTATGAAACTGTATGGACTGTATATTCGCATACCTGGCAATTTTGGAGTTGAATTGATTGTCTTGGCTTGTTAATTCTGACTTTTCAACTTTCGATTATATATGTGGTCTCGAAGTCTGTTTGTTTCGTCTTCCACCGCACATTCTCTGAATCCGCCTGCAACCTGTGTGCCTACGTTCTACTTCTAGTGTTTCTATCATTCCAGTCGCATTATACCTGTAAGGATATTACCAACTGTCTACACTGTACATAAAATAAATGTAATTTCACACAAAAAAATGTAAACAGTCTTAGGGACGTTGAAGAGGAGAATATGCACAGAAATCTACAACTCTTCCTTTTTCATTTCTATGATAGTTGAACCTTTACATTGTGTTCTGTTTTTCTTTTAAAAACATTGTTAGGGAACTGTTACTAACCGTTGTTAGTTATGTTCGATCAGTTACATCAATTATTTCTTGTACAGAACTTTTCATTGTCGTTCAACATTTTTTAACAAAGGTGAATTAACTGTTTAGAACAGTGACACTAACTAATCCTACTTTTCCTAATCACTATTCACTAAATTAACTTAGACAACTTAATGAAATAAAAGTAAAAAAAAACACAAGCACGTTATCCATTCAGTGAGTTAAGTCCTCCATCCCCTTCAGAGACCATACCGCCCTCATTTTGTCTTTGTCCTGTCAGCCAAATGCTTCTGCATCACTAGATGTCCATTATGCTACTTGATTTGACACTAAATCAGTTAATGTTCCCTCTGAATTAGTTGCATATCTTTCGAGGGCCCTGAGATACCTATAATTCGCAATATTAATTCTTTAGCCAAAAAATTCTTCGGCGTCTAATAGATATGAAAAGTTTGCACTAACAAGTTTCATCTACCACAAGTGTGGCATGGTTCTGTTAAAAGATCACCAAAATCAGCCAGAATATCTTCCTCGCTAGGATCCATCTCAGTTCAAATTTCCTCCTACCATTTAGTAATTACGTTTCTAGCCCGTAAAGGAGTGCCCATTCTATATGAACTTGTTCTCAGTGTGTCCTTGACCATGCCCTCGACTTGAGATTGAGCTAAGACTTCAAAGGGATGACGGATGTACCATCATTTCATAATGGCCCCTTATAAAAACCTTCCTATACAACCACCAGTGCAATGAAGAAAACTAGGGTTTCACTCTAGAAGCTAGGGTTTCATACTAAGAATGCACAACACCAAAATTTAGTAAAGAAAACCTTGATTTACAAGTTATGACAAGTATACATACTTGAAATGGAGAGCATTTGAAGATTTTGAGGTGAATTTGAGAGTTTGGGAAAGTTTTAGTCAATTTAGAACTTGGTTGGGCAGTTGCACAGTGCTTCATACAGGTGTGTAGTGCCTCCTAGATGCACAGTGGCTATGCAATTTTACACTGAAAAACCTTGCCGGGTGTGCAGTGCCTCTTAGATACGTAGCGTCGGCCTCAAAAGCACAGTTCCTTTTTGTAGACAACTTTTGAATGCGTTTCCTATGTCCAAATTTGGCACAGGATAGCTCGTTGGAAAGCTTGTCGAGTCTACTTTCTATAACATCTTTAATTTTTCAATTTGGAGTTCATTTTCCCTGTCGAAAGTGAAATCTCCCAAGACTGGTCAAAATGTGCAGAATGAGGCTGCCAAAATGCATAGTGCTATTGCAGTCAACCTCTGCAAGTCTTCCTTAACTCCAAATTGAGCTCATGATAGCTCATTGGAAATATATTTCTGTCTACTTATCAGTTGAATCCATAAATCAAGTCATTTAGTCATTCCATCTAGGATAAAAATTGACTTTACCAAGGTCACTCCAGAGGTGCGACAACTCTCTTATAGTGACTGTATTTTTGACATTTCTCTAAAACCATGAAAATTGTGTAAAAAGTGAAGGAGTTTTTTTCTTCCTTGATCTATTTTGGACAAAAACCTCTCTCACTGTTTCCAAATTCATTTTTTCTTTCTAAGAAAAAAACCCTAAGAGAGGGAACTCAGCCTTACCTGAGCACAACTTAAGCACAAACAAGGTGTAAAATGACCCATTGGAACATGAAATAATGATGATAACTGTTTTAATGATGGTAAATTCATTTGAATGGTGACATGGACCAACACTTGGAAGACTTTGGATGGAGTGAAAACAAATCCTAGACCTAATACCTAGTGACCAAATTTTACTTGAAGACTCACTGAAATGACAAAATTTTACCTTGACAGCCTAAAATCACTTTGTAAGAGCATGTTTGATCACTGGAGGAAGGATGCAAAGACTAACTCTAACACCCAACATCAAATAAAGTTGGTACTCTGTTTTGGCGATTTGAGTTCATGGTTTTCATTGTTGGAATATTCGGCCCCATGATGGAAATGAAATATCTCTTCTAACAAGAGACATATAATAGTAGGTGGTAATGAGGTTGAATCCCTCTATTGGAAAGGGAGAAAGACTAAAGTGATGCCCCATAACCCTCTTTGTGGATGGATTCGACAAATGGGTCCCATTCCGTCTAGCTCCCTTAACACTCTCTCCTCTCAATACCTTATATGGAGCGCATGTTCTCCTCGCATTCGGTTGTTGTTCCTCTTTTCCTGTGCATGTAAATTTCATCATGAAAAGACACCTGTATATATACATGCTTATGGCCATTTATTGCAGGCCCAAAATCCAGTGATTGGGGTTGGTTGTAGTTTTAAATTACAATGATGAGAGATGATATGAGCAGATCATCTCAATCATGTCAAAGTAAGCGGAGTGGCATCTTGTTCTTTACTTTTTCCAAAAATATTCATAGTGATTTTTCACCCTCTATTGTTTCCACCATGTGCTCTACAGGGGCTTTTGTTGCCTCTTTAATTCTGTCCCCTGACGACGAAGATCACATTAGAGAATAGATCACAGGAGATGGACCTAAAATTAGATGGATGGGACACATGACGATTTTGTGTTTCCCGTCATTGCCATGTACACAACTCTGTCATAGCAGTTTTCTAGCCCCTACATGAGAGAAATCATTACATTTTCATTTATCTGGCTTGTCTGTTTCAAGATGTTAATTTTTTGCTTTGAGGTGGGTCCTCTGGTAAAACCACAAGCAAGATCAAATCTTTTTTATTTCATGGTGGTCGTTGTTTTCCCAATCTAGGCCCATGAACTCAATTTAGAGGGAAATTCTGAAATGAGACCTTCAAAATAGACCACATTGATGAAAATGCCAACATAAGGATGCCTCTTATTAATACTCATATCTCTCTATCCATTCAAGACTTAGATTCCACAAAATGTGATACTTTTACTCTATGGGGTGCATCTGTACTTGTTTCTAGATATGTTTCTTGGAGGCTTGTCAGTTCTCGCAAATGTGTGTTTGGGAGAAGAAATAGAACCCCATTTCAGCATACCCTAACTTTCTAGCTCCCTGGAAGAATTATTGGGAAACATATGGAACCCCATTGTAGCACAAAATTTGTGCATCCCATCTATATATAATCCAATCCTAAACACCTGTTGGAATACCTAAAAAATGATGTGACCAGGAGAGATGTGATTTGTGAGACAAGAGATATTAAAAGGATTTTTCCAAGTGCTGCATCAATTTTGGATCAAGAGGAAGAGCTTTTTTACAACCAGTGGTTGTCATCTTCTTTTACAGAAATGGGATTACAATGACGTTAGGTTATTCTTTTGAAATTTTGTTTCACATTGTTAAGTTCTTGTTTGTAGCAAATTTTCTTAATTCTCTTACTGTCTTATTTTGTTTCTTATCTTCTCATCACTCACCCTCTCCTTGATGGCTTATGTTTCTAGGGCTGGGTATGAGATATGCTTCTAAAGGCACTGGTAGAGTAGGTGAAGCCCCGCTTATCAGGTCTCTTATGGTAGCGACAACGAGAGTTACTCTAGAGTCTTGATAGATAGAGTATTAATAGTCGTTTTAAGGAATTGTTGTAACAAAGTCCCTTATTGTGAAAGAAAAAATAAGGGGGTCTTGAATAGAAGATGTGACAAAGACACTAGAGGTATTACAAAGGACTTATTTCTTGAATGGAGACTTCGAAGAATATGTATTAATTCTTCAACTAAAGGGTTTTATTTTAACATCCCCTCATATTAACATCCCCTCATATTAAGGGGTGAATGTGATATGTAAATATAAGAAATATGAACCAGTAGAACATGAAGAGACATTAGTCCTTGGAATTTGCAACTAAATTTCATGACATTTTGTATATATATGTATGATTTTTAATGGAAAATAAGTCCATTTTTGGAGTTACTTCACTTGGTATGAAAATGTGCATTGTTGGTTCTTGTCAATATAAAATTTGCATCATATTTAGTTTACATCATTTTTCTCAATTCAGTATTTTGAATCCCACATTTTCCATAATTCCATTTTCTTTGTCATATTTTCCTCTAATACTTACTATCACATTGTTCCTTTCTTACCCTTGCGTCTATTCTTTAATCCATGAGAAAATTAATCAACTAGTCATAGTAAATGGTAATGAAACTCATAGCTTATTAATAAATTAGATGCAAATTAGTTTCCCAATACTATTTTTGAGGAACAAACAATAAACAGTGGATGAACCATGTAGTGTCATCTCTCTCTTTTCGTATTAACATATTTCATCCTATTGTGAACATGTCACATGTCAACTCATAGTTGTTTTATTGCATGAGTAATGGTATGTGTTTATTTGTTAAAATTTAATGCATGTTATAGCTTGAGCATATAATATGATTATTGTTTCGTGACAATTTGTGTGTCTTTCAACAACTTAGTATGTAATTCATGGAATCCCAATTTTAACATATATAATGGGAACAAAATATATAATTAAATAATTGCATTTAATCTCAACATTTCACTCATCTCCTACAAGTTTCGTGAAGCTCATAAAAAGGATAAAGCATATTTTTTCTTTGTTTCACATAAAACTATTTTATGACTAAATTTGAGATTGAGTACTATTGGTGAAAGTTTATATCTTCTATGTTTTTCATGAAGTTCTAATGTGAACATTCATTTAAAAAAAGCATCATCAACATCAAAAAACCTAAAATTGTGAATACAACAATAAGAATTTTGATTCTATTCATTCATTTTATAGCATCACTATACCCTCACAACTTTTTCCTCTACAATGATCATTCACACTTTCTCAAATTCATGCATATTTGTCTATCACGCTCTTTCACTTCTTCCTTGTTATTTGTAGCACCATTAATATCAATGTGACAATACTTGAATTTTTTTAGAGAGCCCCATAGATCTCTTCCTTTTCACCTAATCCCAACCCATGATTAAGGAGATTTATCCTTTGTAGCATTAATACTTGGAACAACATTTCTAAAGTTTGGTGATATTCATACGAAAATATAGGGATATAGTAATATAATTTTTATTATCATCAAACTTATTTTTATAGATTCAGCTCTAACATAATGATTTTACGCATCTTTTCATGGTTTGAAAAACAAATTGAGTCATCAATACCTTCAATAAGAACAACCTAGATGTTAAATAATTAATGTAGTCAAGTTAATTTATTATGTTCTTACAACCTACAATACACATAGAATTATGACCTTTTAGAAAAGGTGTAAATGTCTATTACAATTTCTTTTCTTTTGAGATCTAGAATGAATGTGACTCCTAGGGTTCAATAAGACAAGATGCACAAAAATATTTGATTTTATGATCATGTTTAAAAAATTTTGTTACCATTTTAACAATTTGAAATTTCGTTAAAAAATGGGTTCAATGTGTATATACATAACTTCTCAAAATATTATTTCACTTCCAAGCTAGGGTATAAATCTTGGTTTGAAGACAACATTATCGATCGAAAGTTGTGGCACCAGAGATTTATTTTGAAAGTCAACACTCCAATTAGAAAAAATCTTTACTTGTGGATTTCTCTAACCGAGAAATTGCTTACCTAGGATGTTCTCATCAAACAAGTTTGGTTTGGGCAAAACAAATTCCTTCTATGCAGAGGAAAACTGTGTTTCACTTATTTGTCCATTGTAGTTATGTCGATGGGATTATTAATATCATATGGATAATGTTTTGGTTGATTGTTTTAGATTTTGGTTTTTGGATAAGTATGTTAAAATTTTCCAAGGTCTTCCCTTTTTCTTTTCAAATTTCTTATGGATAACTTAGAATCTATATATTTTATAGGATTGGTTTATGCCTCCTATACCTTGTGCAACCAATATCATCTCTATTTCTATGGACTTTTGATCAAAACCAAATAAATCACTCACAAGATCTCCTCAAATTCCTGAGTTGGATTATGATGTGCCACGCGGTGTCTTTACAGGTTCATTCAAGGTTAGTTGCCTCATTGTGGGTTGAGTGTAGTTCTCCATTTTAGCCGTTCACATTTTATGTATTGCATATATTCCCTAGGCTATGGGTCAAATGATAATGTTGAATTCATTTCTCTCTTGTTTCTCTAAGAGATACCTTGAATAGAGGTAAAAATGATTCAAGTTATGGGTGATTCTAAATTGATGATTGATTGGGAAAATTATTGAGATAAAGTAAAAAACATCAATCTTGAGACCATCTTACATGACATAGAGTAGGTATTTCACTCCTTTGAATGGATTTCATATTGCCATATTCTTCATAAACTTATTGAGGAAGTTAATGCCTTGTCTAAAGAATATCTCTTGCTACAAAGTGAGTTTGTTTGCCTTTAAGAGTTTAATGGAGTCGAGATGGAGTCCATGTAGATGAAGTTTTGATATGTTATAACTTATATCAATATAGAAGTCCATGTTTTTTCAGTTTTATTTATTTTTGAATGAGGGAATTAAGCAGAAGTATATGTTAGTTTGATAATGTTTTTTTGCTACTTAAATAATTATTATGTTGACGTTTAAGAATTATATATTCTTCTTCTAAATATATAATTTTTTTCTTGTATCAAAAATTAAATGTTATATTTATTATTAATGTTTTTATTGAAATATCAAGTAGAAAAATATTATTTAAAATATTTTTTTAAATGTATGTTTAATTTATTCTTGCGAATTCAAATACAATTTAAAATTTCAACTAGAATTAAATGAAATACATATCTTAATTTTTTATATATGAATGAATGTTATATTTATTATTATTTCTTCAAATAACTTGATTCAAAATGCATTTTTCCATTAATCACATCATTGATTTTGAGTCATCTTTTGGAACCATCTACTGTGGTTCATCTTGAGGAGAAGGATGAAAAACCATATCTCACATAAGGTATAAATAACATAGATGCATCATGCCCCATAAAATGACCGTTATACCTTTTCTGGGGCATGATGCATCTTTGTTATTTATACTTTATGTGAGACCTGGTTTTTTAGCCTTGTCCTCAGGATGAATCATAGTAGATGATTCGAAACAACACGTTATATAATTTATAATTACGCTTAAAAAAATATTTCACATTACGTAGTTTCTACTCGTTCTTGTTTAATGACATAATCAATAAACAATATGCTAAGTGGTAATAATGATATTAGTGATTCATGTTTTGTAATATCTCCCATTTTCATGAACTTTATACATTATAGAATAACTGCAAACAGAGCGTATGCTAGTAGATGATAACAATAAGTATGTAAATGTTTATATTTTAATTAATATAAATTGTTAATATGATAATTGTGAATTTTGGAAAATTCATGGGCTGACCGCAAAAAACAGGATGAAACTTGCCAGAATCTGAGAGGTATCAGATTCACCACGATTTCTTTTCTAAATCAAATGATATATAGAAATATATATAATTGTGTTAATCCGATGGGAGATAAAGACCAGTAATAAAAGAACTGCAAGTTGAAAAACAGGCTTTTAGCTTTGAGGAAAAGAAAAACATGGAAAAAGCCTAGGCTGAGGGGAAACAAAACCCCTAAATGTAGGACGTTGCCCATAAAAAATCTGTGAACAAGATAATGTTAAATATGCATTATAAAAGCAGAGTAGAGGTTACTCATGTAGAAGGAAAGTTGTCATAGCTCGGGGGAATCACAAGATTCATGGTTGGGAGGTCTGGTGAAGTCAGCCAGTGATTTTCTTTGTATAAGAATTTTTGTCAGAAAACTCTTACTATGCCTTTAGAAATTGGATTATATGCATGTTATGATTAATGTGTTGGATTTATAAATCACATGTTTTATTCATATACAGACTGATGATTATTTCTTATAGGGGAAAGATTGTTATTGATCATATTCGGTAGGTTATATTTACTAGAAACATATTTTTTAGTATTCTCCTTAATATATTATATTTAAGATTTTTATATATGTGTAAAATTATTTTCCTATCGAGTTATGAAAAAAGATGAACAAAAATTTAATAATAGCTCGATGCATGTTGAAGGTTTGTAATTCCTCTTAGTAGAAGATATAATCAGAGGTATAGTTATGTTAGATAAATGGATACACATGTTTCATGATTGTTAGTTATAGAGGCACCTTAGTTGTATACTTATTGAGGTTACCAAATTGTAATGGATGATTGAGTACTTCTGAATCAGACTGTGGAGGTTTGTATACCTTATATTACCCTATGTTAATATTGATCTTATAGTATAAAATTCTTTTCAGTTAGTGTGGAAGATTTTGAATACATTTGATGCAGGTTAAGTAAAATAGGGGGTATTATAATAATTATTAATACGTGTGAATCCTATGGGAAAGTTTTAATAAGCACCGGAAATAAGAATCGAATAGTATGTACCTGCTAGTCAGTGGAGCTATCCATAGAAGTGGTATATAGGAAAAAAAAATAAAGAAGTTGAAATACAGGGATAGTTAAATTAGTATCGTCTTGTAAATAAATTAATGTGACGTGATGTGAGGGCAGATAACGTCTTAGAGTCAAGGAGAATCTGAGCCGATATCTCACCACCAAACGGAATCGTGGGTACAATCACCAGAGAAATTTGTATGCCAGATTCTCTGAAGGTTAAGAGAATCGGGGCAATGATCATAGGGTAAATAAAGGTAAACGATATCAAAATTTATACACAAGAATTTTTTTACGCATCAAATCAAATAAATAAAGAAATATGAAATGATAATTTTGAGCATTCCTCAAACACTTATATAGTGCGAGAGCCTCAGGTCATAGAAATCAACGCAGAGATTCATAGACGAAACAATAACACATGAAATGTTGTAGCCTTTTTAAAGGATAAGTAAAATAATGAAGTTGTTTTAATCCTAGATATGGAGTGACAACCATTAAACAAAACAGAAAACATCAAAACAGAGTATATATATGGGAGTGTATCCTAATAGGAAAATGTGGTATAACGATAAACTCCCAGATGGGAAATCACATGCTTTAGTCATAGCATGAACAAAACTGAAATAACTGACATATATTAATCAACATAGACTCAAGTATATTAAATATTCATGAGGATTTTCAAGATACATAGAGACTAGAAATAGAGTATGAGCATCTAGGTGCTTTTCTTAAATAATCATATACAAATGTCTTATTAAACCGCTGAATCCTTCAGCTTGAGCATTAACAAAATCAAAATGAAGAAAGGAAACTAAAGATTCATGATAGTGGCAGTTAAGAGCCCAAAATGGCTTGCATGGGTCGTGGCCACCTTGAAGTCTGCCAGCTGCATAACAAACAAAAATTGGGTAAAATCCGCAAGTAGAGTCTTAGGTGAGCGGAGAAGACTAACCTGTGAAATGGAAAAATTCGTGAGGGTTAAATGACAACAGCCAACACACAGGTATCTTGGAGACTCTTGAGATTAGGATTACCTACATGATAAGAACCCCTAGGAATTAGTGTCATATGTCATCTAATGCTAAACTTTAAACACACCATATCTAATAATCGAAATTGAAATTGATTACTTGTGAAGGATGCAAAAGCTGGAAACTGGTACCCAAACCTGCTCGAATAGTTTAGGGTAAATGATAGCATGCCAGGGGAAGTAGAAGACAAGTATAAATGCATGGAAATTAGTAAATCGAAAAAAATATTAAACAAACTGTATCATAAGCACTTAAATGCGTCAGAACATATCCTTATCCAAAGGTAGCATGAAGTAAGAAGACTGTTATAACCCCCTACTCAGATGGAAGGGCGAATTCCATTAAAAATAGATAGAAAAAAATAATAAAACTATGAATTACCTAACCTGAGACAAGATACTCCATCAAAATGGTGATTTTGTCAATCCTAGAGAAACTTAACGATGCAGAGGTCGAACCTATCTTTCTCTCTTGCTATTCACATGGTTCCAACACCCCATGGCCTGCACACTCTTGACACCCATATTTCTCTACAAATGGGCCGAAGTAAAGGGCCGATGACCTTCTTCCTCAAAGTGACAGAGATGAAGGGAACGAAACCCTCTTGCCTCTGAGGGTTCCTCAAAAACATATCAAAAAGAAAATAACAGAGGAATGGTTTGAATTGGGAAGGTAGAGTAAAGGCGATGCTTATGGGTTAGCGAAAATAACTAGAATTGTGGATCTTAGAAAGGAAACATATGGATTGTTGATCGATTCCCAAATAACAGAAATAAATATAGAGGTATGTGCCACGTTACGTGTGTACAACCAAAGTCTTGTAGAAATTAAATAAATATGCAGGCATAGGTGTCATGTGAAGACCGAGGACCACAGGTCATAAATAGATACACTTATGACAAGAAAGGAGCAATGAACAACGTAATCTTACAGCAGTGTTAACGCTCGAAGATAATCAACTTGTGTAAAAGTTGGGAATCACGTGAAACATAATATTTATTACCGTGTTAAATGTTGAACAGACCTACGAGTAATAGATCTCCAAAGTTGTCATAGGTTTATTGTTATATTCATTGTACATAGATCGAAATTTATGTGTTATATTCCATGTTGAACAGACCTATGGTTATCAGGTCTTAAAGAATCAACATGAGAATGTTTATTATATTTATTTTTTAGAGATGAAATGTGATACATTTTATTTATGAACATTCAACATATGCATATAACAAATAAATTGATATGTTAAAAAAATGTGTAAATGGGAAAACGCATTAACATTCTGATGTTGTGATATTAGTAATACATTTTCTTACTATGACAACTTAAGGAAGGTTGGTTAATGCACCAAGATGTGAGTTTGCCTCTAAAATGAAATGATCAAGATAGGCTTGAGTTATTTCCTTAGACATTCAGGTATGTTGTTACCCAAAAAAAAATAAAAATAATTAAGGAGTCAAGGGGTGGAATTAGGTTCATTACAAATGGTATCATAGAATAGTTCTATGTTGAGCCTATATAGGGATATCCACATTAAAATGAACTATGCAAAATAAATAAAATATTAAGTGTGTGTTAATTTGCCTTTATCTATCTGAACAATGAATGTTGTTGCAGGTAGAAAAAGTTAACAACAATGGAAGGATCTTTTCCACCAAATGTTGGAAATGAGGAATTATATGTGGATCTGGGTGAGGCTGGTAGTGCTGCTACCATGAAGTCTCAGTTAGTAGAGGTGGTAAAGACACTACACACAGAGATGGTTCAACTCCGTGACAGTAACCAGAAATTGTTAAAGGCCTGCGAGGATTAGGAGAAGCTCATCCAAAAATGGACAGAGAAGTCTAAACATAAGAGTGTAATTCAATAAGGTACAAGGAAGATAGGATCTGACAAGTCGGGGAGAGAAGAAAGACTGATCCTGAATCATCAAAAGCACACAGGAAATGAAGGAAGGTCGAACTACAAGGAGAATTTAGAAAGATCAAACCACCAGTGTTTGATGGCGAAAAATAGGAAGATGCAGAGGCATGGCTGCTAAATATGATAAAATACTTCTAGGTATACTAATATGAAAGCAACCTGAAGGTGCTATTCACAATTTACCAATTGCAGGGCAAAGCTACTCTGTGGTGGGAGGAGTGGAAGAGTGTCCAAGCACTAAAAGAAATAATAGTGTCGTGGGAAGAATTTCAACAACAATTCAAGGCCAGATTCCTGAGTGAAAGATATTATGATGATAAGGCTAACAAATTTCATGAGCTGAAATTGGGGCAACTAACTATGGACAAATTTACCAATTTGTTGCGTTACGTGCCTTATCTAAAGGAAGAGAAAGCAAAAATTCAGCGCTTTCTGAACTGTTTGCAGATCCCTTACAAGGAAAGAATCCAGTTTGATAGCTCAAAAACTATGGACGAAGTAATCAGAAAAGCAAGGCTATGCCTCAACAACGTAAAATGAAAAGTGAAGGTGGAAAACTATGGAAGAATAAGGATGGTGGAAGAACATGTGGAGGAATGAAGAAGCAAAAACCACTTTATTTGAGAATATTTGGTAGAGATCATCAGAAGAGGAAAGAGAACAGAGAAGAAACACTGCTACTAGGTCAGTCTCACACAGGTTGAAGAGTGACAGAACAGAACAACAAAAATAATGACACCACCAAAGAACTATTAAGATGTTGGAGGTGTGGGGGACCTCATATGATGAGAGAATACCCACATAACTCTCGATCAATGCATAACATACAGATAGTAATGGAGGCCACCACAGTAAATGATATTGCAAGAAGCATGCCAAGGATTAGCATTTCCATGGAAAATTGACAACAAGATCATCAATATACTATGTTACAAATAGAAGGTAAAATATCAAATGAGACTGTGTCCATTTTAATAGATCCTGGAGCTACGTTAAGCTATGTTAGCCCTCAAACTATAGGGAGTTGTAGATTGGAAACAAAAAAATTTAGCAACGCATCACTACTACAATTAGCCACAAGTACTAAAAAAAAGTTACTCAGTATGTGAAACACTGCCCTGGTGATCTTAATGGTTATTTCTCGGCAATAGAATTGAACCTCCTTCTGCTTGGGTCATATGACATACTAGTGGGAATGGATTGGTTAGAACAGAAACCTGCTATTATAAACTGTCTTGAGAAAATAGTGACCTATTTAGGAACTAATGGGGTTATTATGGTCATTAAGTGAAAAGCGAAACCAGTAACGATTAGATAAATTTATGCCTTACATTTGAAAAGAAGTGCCAGGAAAGGTTGTCAACTGTATTTGGTACAGGTTGAGGACATCCTTTAGAACACTGAGTAAGAGAGGTTAGAAATGATCCCAGTCATTAAGGAATATCTGGATGTTTTTCCAGAGGAAATTCCCAGACTGCCCCCATTTTTGGATATAGATTTCACAATAAACTTGGTACCTAGGGCTGTTTCAGTTTCTACCACTCCTTACCGCATGAGCACTCCAGAATTATTAGAGTTAAGAATGCAATTACAAGAGTTATTGCACAAGGGATATATCAGACCCAACATATCTCCTTAGGGGGTGTCGGTTCTTTTTGTAAAAAAGAAAGATGGTACATACCGAATGTTTATAGATTATTGTCAGTTGAACAAATTAACAATAAAACCGATATCCCTTACCAAGAATAGATGACCTGTTTGATCAAGTCATAGAGGACTCATTTTTTTCAAAAATTTATCTAAGAATGGGGTATCATCAATTACGGATTAAGGAGGAAGATATACAGAAAACAACTTTCGAAACACGTTATGGTCACTACGAGTTCGTGGTGTTACCTTTTGGTCTCACCAATTCTCCAGCGACATTCATGTGTCTTATGAACAATGTGTTACACCAATACTTGGATGAATTTGTATTTTTTTTTGTAGATGACATCTTGGTATACTCCAAAAATGAGGAGGAACACCAAGAACATTTAAGAATGGTGTTGCAGACCTTAAGGAAGAATAAATTGTACGCCATGAACAACAAGTGTGAATTTTTCAAAAACAAGCTACAACTCCTAGGACATGTCATATCCAAGGAAGGATTATCAATAGATCTAGAAAATATTTCACCGATTTAGGAATGGCCAGTACCAAAGGATGTTTCTATGGTTTGTTCTTTTATGGGGATTTCAAGATACTATTTTAGATTTGTGAAAAATTTCTACAGATTAGCATACCCCATCACCTCATTACAAAAAAAAAGGAACAATGTTTGAATGGACCGAAAAGTGACAGGAAAGTTTTAATGAACTAAAAAGAATGTTGACCACAGGTCTGGTGTTACGGATAGAAGATCTGGAACAAAAATTTGTGGTATGCACAGATGTGTGCCTTGAGGGTCTAGGAGGGGTATTGCTACAAAATGATGCTTTGATAGCTTATGAGTCCCGATAATTGAAAAAACATGAGAAAAATTATGTTGTGTATGAGCTGGAGTTGGTGGCAGTAATCCATGCACTAATAATGTGGAGACATTATTTGTTGGGTAAAAAGTTTGCCTTAATGACCGACCACATCAGCCTTAAATACTTTTTTAGTCAAGCCGATTTGAATGTGAGACAGACAAGTTGGCTCGCCTTTCTCTGTGAATTTGAATTTGAAATTAAACATATCAAGGGAAAGGAGAAGATTGCTGATATGTTAAGTCGGCATGCCCATGCTAAAGCTGCACATATACAAGTAAAATTAAAAATATATTTTGAGGAACAAGTGAGGTTGGCAGGAGAACGTGACCCCCAATACCAAGAATTGTACAAACAGATACAGCAAGGTAGGACAACAAGGTATGTGATCAACTCAAAGGGATTGATCACCTACCAAGGTAGATGGGTGATTCCAAATAGCACACCCCTCAGATGATTTATATTGGATGAACAACACAAAGAACCGTATGCAGGTCATCCGGGATACCAGAAAATGATAATTGCATTAAGGAAACAATTCTGTTGGGCTAGAATGAAATAGGATGTAGCATATTATTTTGTGAAGTGTTTATAATGTCAACCAGTCAAAATAGAACACCAGCATCTAGCAGGGTTGCTGAATTCACTAGCTATTCCAGAGTGGAAATGGGAAATGATTTCCATGGACTTCATTATTGGACTACCAAGAACTCGATATCAACATGATTCCATTATGGTGGTAGTAGATATGCTGACCAGGGTAGCCCACTTCATTCCCATACAATCAACTTTTGGGATGGCACAAATAGAAAATATCTTTATGAAAGATATATTCAGATTACATGGCATACCAAAAATGATTGTATCAAATCACGACAATGAATTCACTTCGAAATATTGGAAGTCCCTATTTGGGAATTTTGCTACCAAATGGAATTTTAGTACAACATAGAACCCAAAGACGGATGGAAAAACTGAGATAACAAATCAAGTCTTAGAGGATGTTCTGCGAATGTATGTGATGGACAGACCCACAAAATGGGAAGACTATTTACATTCAGTCGAGTTTTCTTATAACAACAGCTACCAAGCTTCCATCAAGATGAGCCCATCTTAGGCCATACATGGAAAAAAATGCCATACTCCTCTCAGTTGGAGTCAACCAGAGGATAACATGATTATTGGACCCGAACTGTTGAGTGAAATGGAAGAGATGGTGAAAAGAATTCAGCAAAATATCTGGACAGTTCACGATAGACAGAAAAGCTATGCAGATAAAAAAAAAAGTTTTAAGGAATTTCAAATTGGGGAACATATGTACTTGAGGGTTAGACCTCGCAAGAGTACCTTTAGTACTAGTAGTTATGCTAAATTAGCACCGCGAAACTGTGGACCATTCGAAGTGTTAGATAGAATAGGTCTAGTAGGTTATCAATTAGCTCTACCGGATCATATTAAAGTGCATAATGTCTTTCATGTATCATTATTAAAAAATATGTACATGACAGCACTCATGTAATTGATTGGCATATTTTATAGGTGGTGATCGAAGGAGATTTCTTGCCCGAACCACTCCGCGTGCTGGGGTAGAGGGAAACCGTACTGTGGAATTGGGTCATATCTCAGGTTAAAGTGCAGTGGTGACACTTAACTCCTGAGGAGGCGACGTGGGAAAAAGAAGAGGTTATAAGGGTTGCCTACCATGAATTGTTTCAGACTTAATAATAACATTGAGGATGGTGTTGAGCTTAAGGGGGGGATGATGTAATATGTCCCATTTTCATGAACTTCAAACATTATTGAATAACTGCAAAAAGAACATATGCTAGTAGATGATAACAATAAGTATATAAATGTTTATATTTTAATTAATATAGATTGTTAATATGATAATTATGAATTTTGGAAAATTCATGAGCTGACCCCAGAAAAGAGGATGAACCTTGCCAGGATCTGAGAGGTATCAAATTTTCCATGATTTATTTCCTAAAGGAAATTATATATAGAAATATATATAATTGTGTTAATTCGGTGGGAAATAGAGACTGGTAATAAAAGCACTGTAAGTGGAAAAGAAGGCTTTTAGCTTTAAGGAAAAGAAAAACATGGAAAAATCCTAGGCTGAGGGGAAACAGAACCCCTGAAGGCAGGAAGCTGCCCATGAAATATTTGTGAATAAGATGATGTTAAATATGCATTATCAAAGCAGGGTAGAGGTTACTCATGTATAGGGCAAGTTGTCATAGCTCAAGGGGAATCAGAGGATTCATGGTTGGGAGGTTTGTTGAAGTCAGCCAGTGATTTTCCGTGTATAAGAATTTTGGTCAGAAAATTCTTACTATGCCTTTAGAAATTGGATTTGATGCATGTTAGGATTAATGTGTTGGATTTATAGATCACATATTTTATTCATATAGAGACTGATGATTATTTTCTGTAGTGGAAAGATTGTTATTGAACATATTCGATAGGTGATATTTACTAGCACCATATGTTTTAGTATTCTCCTTAATATATTATGTTTAAGATTTTTATATATATGCAGAATTATTTTCCTATCGAGTTATAGAAAAAACATGAAAAAAAAATTTAGAATAGATCGATGCATGATGAAGGTTTGTAATTCCTCTTGGTAGAAGATATAAGCATAGGTATAGTTATGTTAGATAAATGGATAAACATGTTTCATGAATTCATAGTTATAGAGGCACATTAGCTGTATACTTATTGAGGTTACCAAATTGTAATGGATGATTGAGTACTTCTAAAATAGACTATTGAAGTTTGTATACCTTATACTATCCTATGTTAATATTGATCTTATAGCAGAAAATTATTTTCAGTTAATGTGGAAGATTATGGATACATTGGATGCAGGTTAAGTAAACTTGGGGGGTGTTATAATAATTATTATTATGTGTGAATCCTATGGGAAACTATTAATAAGCACCAGGAATAAGAATTGAATAGTATGTACTTGCTGGTCAGCGGAGCTATCCATAGAAATGGTATATAGGAAAGAAGAAGAAGAAGTTGAAATACAAAGACAATTAAATTAGTATCGTCTTGTAAATAAATTAATGTTCCATGACGTGAGGGCAGATAACATCTTAGAGTCGAGGAGAATCCGAGCCGAAATCTCGCCACCAAACAGAAATCGTGGGTACAATCCGCAAAGAAATTTGTATGCCAGATTCTCTGAAGGTTAAGAGAATCAAGCCAATGATCATAGGGTAAATAAAGGTAAATGATATCAAAATTTATACACAAGAATTGTTTTACGCATCAAATCAAATAAATAAAGAAATCTAAAATGATAATTTTGAGCATTCCTCAACCATGTATATAGTGCGAGAACCTCAGATCATAGAAATCAACGCAGAGATTCATAGACGAAACAATAACACATGAAATGTTGTAGCCTTTTTAAAGGATAAGTAAAATATTGAAGTTGTTTTAATCCTAGATATGGAGTGATAACCATTAAAAAAAACAGAAAACAACAAAACAGAGCATATATACGAGAGTGTATCCTAATAGGAAAATGTGGTATAACGATAAACTCCCAGATGGGCAATCACATGCTTCAGTCATAACATGAAAAAAACTGAAATAACTGACATATATTAATCAACGTAGACTCAAGTGTATTAAATATTCATGAGGATTTTCAAGATACATAGAGACTAGAAAGAGAGTATGAGCATCTAGGTGCTTTTCTTAAATAGTCATATAAAAATGTCTTATTAAACCCCATAATCCTTTAACTCGAGGGTTAACAGAATCAAAAAGAAGAAAAGAAACTAAAGATTCATGATAGTGGTAGTTAAGAGCCCAAAATGGCTTGCATGGGCCATGGCCACCTTGAAGTCTGTTAGTCGTAGAACGAATGAAAACTAGGTAAAATCCGCAAGTAGAGTCTTAGCTGAGTGGAGAAGAACAACATGTGCAACAGAAAAATTTATGAGGGTTAAATGTCAGCATCTAGCGCACAGGTATCATTGGGACTCCAAAGATTAGGATTACCTACGTGAGAAGAACCCGTAGGAATTAGTGTGATATGTAATATAATGCTAAACTTTAAGCACACCATATCTAATAATCAAATGGGAAATTGATTACCTGTGAAGGATGCAAAAGCTCGAAGTCATCACCCAAACTTGATCGAATAGTTTAGGGTAAATGATAGCATGTTAGGGGAAGTATAAGACGAGTATAAATGCAAAGAAATTGGTAAATCGAAAAAAATATTAAACAAACTCTATGATAAGGACTTACCTAGGTTAGAACAGATCCTTATCCAAAGGTAGCATGAAGCAAGAAGACTAGTATAACCCCTTGCTCGGATGGAAGAGTGAACTTCATTAAAAATATACAAAAAAATAATAATAAAACTATGAACTACCTAACCTCAGACAAGATACTCCATCAAAATGGTGATCTTGTCAATCATAGAGAAACTTACCGATGTACAGGTTGAACCTCTCCGTTATGAAATTAGCTCACAAAAAGAAAGAAAAGATAGATCAACACCTTAGAATTTAGCCTCTTTGAGGGGGAAACCTCCTTTACATTACACAAATGAATAATTCTTTGATGATTCAAATGACAAAACCTCCTTTCTATATATAGGAGTCTAAGGAGTCACAATATAACCCATCCGACATAACAATAATAATATAAAGGCACAAAAATAACAATAGAGGGATCCTTAGGGGCACAGTAATAACAATATGGGGACAATAGGGGCACAACAATATTAACAAGGGATACAACTAAAATAGTAATGGGGTAATCCCTAGTATTATAGGGACCTAACATGCCCCTCTCCTTCAAAAAAGTGTTGTCCTCAACACTTGAGTAGTTTTGGATGCTTCTGCATAAAATTCTCATCCTCCCATGTGGAATCTTCAGCGGATAAGTTCTTCCACTTGATGAGATACACTGAAATTGATCGATTTCGTAGCTATCGAGTTCTTGTTTCTGTGACTACTTCCAGTTCCAATATAATTTTTCCTTCCTCGTCAAGTTCTGGCAATATTATTTGAACTTGAAGCTTGGCATGTATGACCTTCCTTAAACATGAAACATGGAAAACTGAGTGCACTCGAGAAGCTGCAGGAAGCTCCAATTTGTATGCCATAGTACCAATCTTTTGCAACACCTTGTACGAACCATAATACTTTGGTGATAATTTATTATCCTTCTTAGCTTGCTTGAGGGACATTTTTTATATGGTTGTAGCCATAGGAATACCTAATCACCTACATCAAAACATCTTTCACTGCGATGTTGATCTGCCTGTTGTTTCATTGTATTCTACACCAACACGAGGTTATCCTTTAAGAGTTGGAGGACTTGTTGTTGATGCTCAATGTGATGTTCCACTGCTTTAACCTTAGAATTTTCTTTTAAATATCATGTGATGGATGGTGGCTGATATCCATAAAGTGCCATAAATGGGGTCATTTTTGTTGTTGTATGGAAGGAAGTGTTATACCACCATTCAGCGAGAGGCAACCATTTGACCCATTGTGTTTGTTTATCAGATACAAAGCAATGAAGATATCCTTCCAAACATTTGTTTACTATCTCAGTTTGCCCATCAGATTGAGGATCATCAAATGAGCTATGAGCTACATGAGTACCGAGACAAGAAAATAATTTTGTCCAAAAATTTCTGGTGAAAATGGGATCCCTGTCACTTACAATAATCTTTGGGTTTCCATGTAGCTTTTGAATTGTTTCCATAAATGCAATAGAAACTGTACTGGCTTTAAATGGATGTGATAATGTACAAAAGTGTGCATACTTGGTAAGTCTGTCAACCACCACCACGATGACACTCTTTCCCTCAGACTTGGGTAAACCTATAATAAAATCCATTGAAACCTCCTCCCAGCATTGGTTTGGAATGGATAAATGTTGTAATAGACCCAGGATCTTAATTGTTTCAACTTTATTTTTTTGGCAAACCAAACATTCCACCACAAACTTTTGAATATCTGATTTAACGCCATCCCAAAAAAATTCCTTCTACACCCTGTGGTAAGTTTTTAAAAATCCTGAGTGCCCTCATAAGGGAGAAGTGTGCAATTCCATAAGAATATTTTGTTTGAGTCAGGAATTCTTACAGAGGTATAAGCGATCTTTGTACCATAATGAATCATTTTGCCAGCTAAATGTATGAGATGTACTGGAATCTTGTTGTAACTTTCGAATAAGTGCCCACACTTATTCATCATTCTTCCATTCCTCCCTGGCTTTGTTTATCCAATCTGGTTGGATAATAGAAATGGCACACAACAATGCTTCCACATCGTCATCCTTTCTTGAGAGTGCATCTGCCACCACATTTTGCTTCCCTTTTTTGTAGATGATTTCAAATTCATAACCCAGCATCTTTGTGTCCCACTTTTGTTGCTCTTTAAAGGATAATCTTTTTTCTAAAAAGTATTTAAGGCTATCATGATCCGTTTTACCTTGAAGTGTTTTCCTATTAGGTAGGGTCGCCATTTCTTAAGTGCATGTAGTATTGCCAACATTTCCTTCTCATAAATAGCTTTGTGTAAAATGTTTCCCTTGATTGGACAACTTTCAAAAGCAATGGGTCTTTCATCTTGCTTTAAAACAGCACCAATTCCATTTCTTGAAGCATCACATTCCACAATAAAGGTTTTTGTGAAGTCTGGTGTAGCTAAGACCGGTGCTTGGCACATTTCCTCTTTAAGATGTTCAAAGGCCTTTGTTGTTTCTGGAGTCCATGCAAATGCATCTTTCTTCAATAATGTTGTTAGAGGTGTTGCTATTTTCCCAAAATTCTTAACAAACTTGTGATAATACCCTGTCAACCCAAGAAATCCTTCCAGATGCTTTATGGATGTGGGGATATTCCATTCCCTAATGGCTTTAATTTTTCAAGGGTCTACCTTAACTCCTTCATGAGATACAATATGACCTAGATATTCCACCTCTTGTACTCCAAAGAAACATTTTGATCTTTTTGCATATAGTTGTTTCTCCTCCAATAGCTGAAGCACCCTGTCAACATGTTCAACATGATCCTCCCAAGACTTGCTCTAGATTAGTATATCATCAAAAAATACTAAAAAAAAAATTCTAAGGGTTTGAAAATGGAATTCATCAAACCTTGAAATGTAGAAGGTGCATTGGTAGGGCCAAAAGGCATGACCAAAAATTCACAATGACCCTCATGAGTTCTAAATTTTGTTTTCAGAATGTCTTCAGTCTTCATTCTAGTTTATATCCTGAATGAAGATCCAACTCGATGAAGTAAATTGATCCATGCAATTCATCCAGTAATTCATAAATGATAGGAATGGGAAAATTATCTTTAATAGTGAGCTTATTAAGCTCCCTATAATCCGGACACATGCCCCATGATCCATCCTTCTTCTGCACCAATACTACTGGAGCAAAGAAAGAACTTTGACTGGGTTGAATTATACCAGCCTCTAGCATTTCTGCAACCATATGTTCAATTTCACTCTTTTGGGCATAAGAATATCTTTACGGCCTGATGTTTGGAGGAACACTTCCTGGAATCAGATGAATAGCATGATCATGATCACGAACAAGCGGGAGACCTTTCGGAGTCTCAAATACCTTCGAATGATTGTCCAAGACTTTTTGGAGATCTGGAGAAATAGATGATTTCGATGTGGAAACATCTAGCGAACATAATTGTGCAATTACACCTATTTTCTCCTTTTTTAGAAGCTTTTTCATACCGTTAGAGCTGATTATCTTTCTCGATTTCCCTGCAATACCCCTTAATTCAACTTCCTTTCCTTCTGCATAAAATTTCATGAAAAATTCTTGAAAATTAAAAGCTATTGTACCCAAGGATTGTAGCCATTGGACTCCCAGTACAACATCAGCACCTCCCATTGGAATGTAAAGCATTGGGCTAGTCAATACATATTCTCCCATGGATAGCTTGATATTATGGCACTTTCGAGAGCAATTTATTGTTCCTCCATTTGCAACCATCACTTGACACTCAGGTGCTGGATATAGGAAGCAATTCAATTCTTTTGCTACCTTACAATGAATAGAATTGTGAGTACTTCCTGAATCAATCAACACTATTACCCTTTTCTTCTTAATTTTTCCTTCTATCTTGATGGTTTGAGGAGTGGTAATTCCATCCAATGCATTACAAGATATGGTCGGATTCATTTCTTCTTTATCTAGGCTTTGTTGCTGGAGTATATCCTCTTCTTTTGACCTTTCTTGCTCCTTTTCTTCTTCATCTTCACAATCTATGCAAAATAATTTCTTCTTAGCACACTTATGACCTTTAGTGTATTTGCTATCACAACTGTAAAAATGTCCTTTTGCTCTTTTTTCTTAAAATTGTTGTGGTGTCAACCTTATAGGTTGTGGAAGACTAGGGGTAGTAATACATCCATCTTTATAGTTGTGAGTGGTATGCTTCCTGGTTGCCATAATTTTGCTTTCCATTTTTCTTGCTAACCTGAATGCCTTCTCTAATGAATTAGGTTCCCAAAGACAAACATCATGTTGGACATTATCCTTTAAAGTCCCTATGAACAAATCAATCCTATTCTCCTCTGGAATATTTTTTACCCTTATGTTCAATTTTTGGAACTCCTCAATGTGCTCCATTATTGAACCCTTTTGTTTGATACTTATCAATTGGCTAAAAAAAGTGTTTCTTTTTGTATCCTCATAATGTGCTGTCAATTCTTCCGTAAAAATTTCCCAAGTGATAATTTGTTTACAAGAGAAAAGCCATTGATACCATACAAACTGATTTGGTTCCAAATATAAAGTTGCAATACGTACCTTTTGTGTGTTTTGAACATTATTGAGATTGAAAAATTGCTCCATCTATAATATCCATGTTGTGGGATCCTTGACATCAAACTTCCTCATATTGATTTTTGGAATATGGTGGGTCTTTGATCCAACATTAGAGTCTACGAAATCATGATTAACATTTCTTTTGTTCACATCATGAGTTTCCTTTACTACCCTTTCACCATTAGTAAGTATTTCTTGTAGAAAATTTGTCAAATCTGTCTTCAAATCTATCTTCAAATCGTCAATCTTAGCTTCCACGCCATTCATATTAGCTTCCACGCCCTTTATCTTAGATTTGACACCATCTATCTTAGCTTCTGTTAGCTTTCATGACAGTGAAATTTGTTGCACTTGGTCTTGTAATTTTGATATAATATGTAGCATTTATTCCTCTTCTTCATGAGTCATGCTAGAGCTTTCAGGTTGCTTACTAGGTGTTTTCATTTTCTTTCCTCAGGGCATCAGTCAGAAATAATAATTCTCTACTATGCCCTTTGAATTCCTTCAAAATAATTTTTCAAACCAAGCTGAAGCAAAAATTAAAAAAAAAATCTACACATCTTTTTTCACTTTGTAGGAGCTTGATATTACCTCTGATGTATCTCTATAATTTTGGATCGTCTAGTTCTAAAATTACGACCTGTAGTAGCCCTCTATGTCCTCTTTCCAATGCCACCAGTATGATCCCAATTGGATTCTCCAAGGAAGAGTTATGAAAAATCTCCCACATTGACCTAATTATAGACTAGTTCAGTAGAGTGAATTTGTACGACGTGCCACGTGTCCCTGTTTTGACCTTTGGCTCTGAAAAATATACACAAGAAACTAGAGTCCGTTCTCTTTCTGTACCTTCTTACGAAATTTAAATCCAATGCTCAAAGAGAAAGTTATGACGATTTTCCCCAGGTCACCTGTTTGGAATGTAATTAAGGAGTCTCCAAAAAGACCAACTTCCTCAGATCATATCTCCGCAAATATAGTGTGAAAAGCTCAGAAATTCAGAATTAAGCATTAGTGTGATTTCTTATCAAATGGGTTTTTTTTTTCTTCTGAACCATCGCAAAAGAAAAGTTATAGTGAAAATGCCGCAATGACCTATTTGGAGCAGCGAAACCCTAGAGTCCAAAGCTCTGATACCAAATGTTATGAAACCAGCTCACAAAAAGATAGAAAGGATAGATCAATGCCCTATAATTCAGCCTCTTCGAGGGGACAACCTACTTTAGATTACACAAATGAATAGTTATTTGATGATTCAAATGACAAAACCTCCTTTCTATATATAGGAGTCTAAGGAGTCACAATTTAACCCAGCCGACCTAACAATAATAATATAAAGGCACAAAAATAATAATAGAGGGATTCTAAGGGGCACAGTAATAACAATATGGGGACAATAGGGGCACAAAAATATTAATGAGGGATACAACTACATGATTAATGGGGTAATCACTCGTACTATAGTGACCTAACACTCTCTTTCTCTCTTGTTGTTCACATGTTTCCAATACCCTACAACCCGCACACCCTTAACACCCATATTTCTCTGCAGGTGGGCTGAAGTAAAGCGCTGACTACCTTCTTCTTCAACATGACAAAGATGAAGGGGAGGAAACCCTCTTGCCTCTAGGGTTTCCGCGAAAACACACCGGAAGGAAAATAGCAGAGGAATGGTTTGAATTGGGAAGGTAGAGTAAAGGTGATGCTTAGGGGTTAGCAAAAATAACCAGAACTATGGATCTTAGAAAGGAAACATCTTGAGTGTTGATCGATTCCCGAATAACAAAAATAAATATAGAGGTGCATGTCACATACGTGTTTACAGCCAAAGTCTTGTATAAATTAAATAAATATGAAGGCATAGGTGTCATGTGAAGACCAAGGACCACATCTCATGAATAGATACCCTTATGATAAGAAAGGAGAAATGAACAACTTAATCTTACAACAACGTTACTGCTCGGAGATAACTAAGCTGAGTTAAAGTTGGGAATCACATGAAACTTAATATTTATTTCCATGTTAAATGTTGAACAGACCTATGGGCAATAGATCTCCAGAGTTGTCATAGGTTTATTATTATATTCATTGTACATAGATCGAAATTTATCTGTTATATTCCATGTCGAATAGACCTATGGTTATCATGTCTTAAAGAATCAACATGAGAATGTTTTTTATATTTATTGTTTAGAGATCAAATGTTATATGTTGTATTTATGAACATTCAACATATGTATATAACAAATAAATTGATATGTTAAAAAATGTGTAAAGGGGAAAATGCATTAACATTCTAACGTTGTGATATTAGTAATACATTTGCTTACTATGACCACTTAAGGAAGATTGGTTAATGCACCAAGATGTGACTTTGCCTCTATAATGAAATGATTGAGATAGGCTTGAGTTATTTCCTTAGATATTCGGGTATGTTGTTACCCCAAGAAAAAAACTTAGGGACTCAAGAGGTGGAATTAGGTTCATTACAAATGGCATCAGAGCATAGTTCTACATTGAGCCTATATAGGGACAACCACATTAAAATGAACTGTGAAAAATAAATAAAATATTGAGTGTGTTAATTTGCCTTTATCTATCTCAAAAATGAATATTAATGTAGGCAGAAAAAGTTAACAACAATGGAAGGGTCTTTGCCACCAAATGCTGGAAATGAGGAATTACATGTGGATATGGGCGAGGTTGGTAGTGTTGCTGCCATGAAATCTGAGTTAGTAGAGATGGTAAAGACACTACACATGGAGATGGTTCAACTCCGTGACAGTAACCAAAAATTGTTAAAGGCCAGCGAGGATCAGGAGAAGCTCATCCAAGAATGGATAGAGAATTCTAACCATAAGAGTGTAAATGAAGAAGGTATAGGGAAGATAGGATCTGACAAGTCGGGGAATGAAGAAGAAGTTGATCCTAAATCATTAAAAGCACACAAGAATCGAAGGAAGGTTGAATTACAAGGAGAATTTAGAAAGATCAAACCACCAATTTTTGATGGCGAAAAAGAGGAAGATGTGGAGGCATGGCTGCTAAATATGATAAAATACTTCTAGGTATATGAATATGAAACAAACCTAAAGGCACGATTGGAAATTTGCCAATTGTAGGGCAAAGCTATTGTGTGGTGGGAGGAGCAAAAGAGTGTCCAAGCACTGGAAGAAAAAATAGTGTCGTGGGAAGAATTTCAACAACAATTCAAGGCCAGATTCTTGAGTGAAAGATATTGTGATGATAAGGCTAATAAATTTCATGAGCTGAAATTGGGGCAACCAACTATGGACGAATTTGTAAAAAAATTACCAATTTGTTGCGTTACCTGCCTTATATAAAGGAAGAGAAAGCAATATTTCAGCGCTTTCTGAACTCTTTGCCGATCCGTTACAAGGAAAGAATCCAGTTTGATAACCCAAAAGCTATAGATGAAGTAATAAAAAAAGCAAGGCTATGCCATCAACAACTTAAAATGAAAAGTGAAGGTGGCAAACTATGGAAGAATAAGGATGGTGGAAGAACAGGTGGAGGAACGAAGAAGAAAAAATCACTTTGTTGGAGAAGTTTTGGTAGAGATCATCAAAAGAGGAAGGGGAATAGAGAAGAAACATTGCTACCAGCTCAGTCTCAGATAGGTTCAGGAGTGACAGAACAGAACAACAAAAAGAATGACACCACCAAAGAACCATTAAAATGTTGGGGGTGTGGGGGACCTCATATGATGAGAGACTACCCAAATAACAAAGATCAATGCATAACATACAAATAGTATGAGAGGCTACCACAGTAAATGATATTGCAAGAAGCATGCCAAGGATTAGCACTGCCCTATAAAATCAACAAGCGGATCATCAATCTACTATGTTAGATATAGAAGGTAAAATCTTGAACCAGGCCGTGTCCATTTTAATAGATCTTGGAGTTACTTTAAGCTATGTTAGCCCTCAAACTCTATAGAGATGTAGATTGAAAACAGAAAAATTTAGGAATGCATGGCTAGTAAAATTAGCCATGGGTAATAAGAGAAAAGTTACTCAGATTGTGAAATAGTGCCCTGTTGATCTTAATGGTTATTTCTCGAGAATAGAATTGAACCTCCTTCCACTTGGGTCATATGACATACTAGTGGGAATGGATTGGTTAAAACAACAAGTTGTTGTTATAAACTGTCTGGAGAAAACAGTGACCTGTTTAGGAACTAATGGGGTTATGGTGGTCATTAAGGGAAAAGAAAAATCAGTAATGGTCAAACACATTTTCGCCTTATAGTTGAAAAGAACTACCAGGAAAGGCTATCAACTGTATTTGGTATAGGTGGAGGACAACATTCAGAAGTCCAAGTCAGAGAGGTTAAAAATGATCTCAGTCATTAAGGAACATCTAGATGTTTTTCACGAAGAAATTCCAGGACTTCCCCCATTTCAGGATATAGATTTCACAATAAACTTGGCACCCGAGGCTGTTCCAGTTTCTAAGACTCCTTACCGCATGAGCACTCTAGAATTATTAGAGTTAATAATGCAATTACAAGAGTTTTTGCACGAGGGATATATCAGACCCAGCGTGTCTCCTTGGGGGACACCGGTTCTTTTTAAAAAAAAGAAAGATGGTACATACTAAATGTGTATAGATTATCGTCAGTTGAACAAATTAACAATAAAAAATCAATATCCCTTACCAAGAATAGATGACATGTTTGATCAAGTCAGAGATGCCTCAGTTCTTTCAAAAATTGACCTGAGAATGGGGTATCATCAATTATAGATTAAGGAGGAAGATATACAGTGAACGAATTTCAGAACATGTTATGGTCACTACGAGTTCGTGGTGTTTCCTTTTGGTCTCACCAATGCTCCAGCGACATTCATGTGTCTTTTGAATAATGTGTTACACCAATACTTGGATCACTTTGTATTGGTTTTTATAGATGACATCTTGGTATACTCCAAAAATGAGGTGGAAAACCAATAACATTTAAGAATGGTATTGTAGACCTTAAGGAAGAATAAATTGTATGCCAAGAGCATCAAGTGTGAATTTTTCAAAAACAAGATACAGTACCTATGACATGTCATATCCAAGGAAGGATTATTAGTAGATCCAGAAAAGATTTCAGCAATTTTGGAATGGCCAGTACTGAAGGATGTTTCTGTGGTTCATTCTTTTATGGGGATTGCAGGATACTATCGTAGATTTGTGAAAAAAATCTCCATATTAGCATACCCCATCACCCCATTACTAAAAAAATGAACAAAGTTTGAATGGACCGAGAAGTGTCAGGAAAGTTTTAATGAACTAAAAAGAATGTTGACTACATCTCCGGTGCTATGGATAGCAGATCCGGAATAAGAATTTGTGGTATGCACAGATGCGTGCCGCCTTGAGGGTCTTGGAGGGGTATTGCTACAAAATGATGCTGTGATAGCTTATGAGTCTCGAAAATTGAAAAAACATGAGAAAAATTATGTTGTGTATGATCTGGAGTTGGCGGCAATAATCCATGTGTCAAGAATGTGGAGACATTATTTTTTGGGTAAAAGGTTTGTCTTAATGACCAACCACATCAGTCTTAAATACTTTTTAGTCAAGCTGATTTGAATGCGAGACAGACAAGATGGCTCACCTTTCTCAGCATATTTGAATTTGAAATTAAACATATCAAGGGAAAGGAGAATAAAATTGTTGATGCATTAAGTCGACATGCCCATGCTAAAGTCCCACATATAGGAGTGGGTGTAAAAAGAGATTTTGAGGAACAAGTGAGGTTGGTAGGACAGCATGACCCCCAATACCAAGAATTGTACAAATAAATACAGTAAGGTAGGACAACAAGGTATGTGATCCACTGAAAGGGATTGATCACCTGCCAAGGTAAATGGGTGATTCCAAATAGCACACCCCTCAGATGATTAATATTGGATGAACAACATAAAGAACCATATGGAGGTCATCTGGGATACGAGAAAATGATAACTGCATTAAGGAAACAATTATGCTGGGGTGGAATGAAAAAGGAGGTAGCGGATTATTTGGTGAAGTGTTTGCAATGTCAACAAGTCAAAATAGAACACCAGCATCTTGCAGGGTTGTTGAATTCACTACCTATTCCATCGATTTCATTACTAGACTACCAAGAAACAAGTATCAGCATGATTCCACTATGGTGGTAGTAGATATGTTGAATAAGGCAACCCACTTCATTCCCATACAATCAACTTTTGGGACAGCACAGATAGCAAATATCTTTATGAAAGATATATTTAGATTACATGGCATACCAAAAATGATTGTATCAGATCAGGACACCAAATTCACTTCGAAATTCTAGAAGTCCCTATTTGAGAATTTTGGTACCAAACTTAATTTTAGTACAGCATACCACCCAAAGACGGATGGACAAACTGAGAGAAAAAATCAAGTCTTAGAGGATCTTCTGCGAATGTATGTGATGGACAGACCCACAAAATGGGAAGAGTTTACATCTAGTCGAGTTTGCTTATAACAACAACCACCAAGGTTGCATCAAGATGAGCCCATTTGAGGCTCTATATGGCAGAAAATGCCATACTCCACTCAGTTGGAGTCAACCAGAGGATAAGTTGATTGTTGGACCTGAACTGTTGAGTGAAATGGAAGAGATGGTGAAAAGAATTCAACAAAATATCCAGACATCTCAAGACTGAGAGAAAAGTTATGTAGATAAAAAAAGAAGTTTTAAGGAATTTCAAATTGGGGAACATGTGTATTTGAGGGTTAGACCCTGCAAGAGTACGTTGAGTACTAGCAACTGTGCTAAATTAGCACCGCAATACTGTGGACCATTCCAAGTGTTAGATCGAATAGGTCCTGTAGCTTATCAATTAGCTCTACTAGCTCATATTAAAGTGCATAATGTCTTTCATGTATCATTATTAGAAAAACATGTACATGACAGCACTCACGTAATTGATTGACATATTTTACAAGTGGAGCCCAAAGGAGATTTCTTGCCCAAACCACTCCGCATGCTGGAGTGGGGGGGAACCGTACTGTGGAATCGGGTCATATCTCAAGTTAAAGTGCAGTGGTGACACTTTACTCCTGAGGAGGTGACTTGGGAAAAAGAAGAGTGTATAAGGGCTACCTACCCTGAACTGTTTTCAAACTGAATAATAACACCGAGAACAGTGTTATGTTTAAGGGGGGGATGATGTAATATCTCCCATTTTCATGAACTTGAAACATTATGGAATAACTGCAAAAAGAACATATGCTAGTAGATGATTACAATAAGTATGTAAATGTTTATATTTTAATTAATATAGATTGTTAATATGATAATTATGAATTCTGGAAAATTCATTGGCTGACCCAAGAAAAGAGGATGAAACTTTCAAAAATCTGAAAGGTATCAGATTCGCCATGATTTCTTTCCTAAAGAAAATTATATATAGAAATATATATAATTGTGTTAATCTGGTGGGAGATAAAGACTGGTAATAAAAGCACTACAAGTTGAAAAGCAGGCTTTTATCTTTGAGAAAAATAAAAACATGGAAAAAGCCTAGGCTGAGGGGAAACATAACCCTTGAAGGTAGGACGTTGCCCAGGAGAAATTTGTGAACAAGATGATATTAGATATGCATTATCAAAGAAAAGTAGAGGTTATTCATGTAGAAGGCAAGTTGTCATAGCTTGGGGGGCATCACAAGATTCACGGTTGGGAGGTCTGGTGAAGTCAGCCAGTGATTTTCCGAGTATAAGAGTTTTGCTCAGAAAATTCTTACTATGCCTTTAGAAATTGGATTAAATGCATGTTAGGATTAACGTGTTGGATTTATAAATCACATGTTTTATTCATATAGAGACTAATGATTATTTCTTGTAGTGGAAAGATTGTTATTGATCATATTCAATAGGTGATATTTACTAGCAGCATATGTTTTAGTATTCAGTATTCTCCTTAATATATTATGTTTAAGATTTTTATATAAATGTAGAATTATTTTCCTATCGAGTTATAAAAAAAATATGAAAACAAATTTAATAATAGCTCAATGCATATGTTTTAGTATTCTCATAGCTCAATGCATATGTTTTAGTATTCTCCTTAATGTATTATGTTTAAGATTTTTATATATATGTAGAATTATTTTCTTATCGAGTTATAAAAAAGATATGAAAACAAATTTAATAATAGCTCAATGCATGATGAAGGTTTGTAATTTAGTATAGTTATGTTAGATAAATGGATAAACATGTTTCATGAATTGATAGTTACAAAGGCACATTAGGCACATTAGTTGTATACTTATTGAGGTTACCAAATTGTAATGGATCATTGAGTACTTCTGAAACAGATTGTTGCTTTTTTTATACCTTATATTATCGTGTGTTGATATTGATCTTATAGGAGAAAATTCTTTTCAGTTACTGTGGAAGATTATGAATACATTTGATGTAGGTTAAGTAAAATAGGAGTTATTATAATAATTATTAATACTTGTGAATCCTATGGGAAAGAATTAATAAGATTATGAATATGGGAAAGAATTAATAAGATTATGAATACATTTGATGTAGGTTAAGTAAAATAGGAGTTATTATAATAATTATTAATACTTGTGAATCCTATGGGAAAGAATTAATAAGCAACTGCAATAAGAATCAAATAGTATGTACCTGCTGATAAGAAGAAGTTGAAATACAGGGATAATAGGAGAAAGAAAGAAGTTGAAATACAGGGATAATAGGAGAAAGAAAGAAGAAGTTGAAATACAGGGACAATTAAATTAGTATCATCTTGTAAATAAATTAATATTCTGTGATGTCAGGGTAGATAACATCTTAGGGTCAAGAAGACTTCGAGCTGAAATCTCGCCCCCAATCGGAAATCGTGGGTACAATGCCCAGAGAAATTTGTATGCCAGTTTCTTTGAAGGTTAAGAGAATGGAGCCAATGATCATAGGGTAAATAAAGGCATACGATATCAAAATTTATACACACAAATTGTTTTACCCATCAAATCAAATAAATAAAGAACTCTGAAAGGATAATTCTGAGCATTCCTCAAACATGTATATAGTGCAAGAGTGTATATGGTGCAAGAGCCTCAAATCATAGAAATCAAGGCAGAGATTCATAGATGAAACAATAACACATGAAATGCTGTAGCCTTTTTAAAGGATAAGCAAAATATTGAAGTTGTTTTAATCCTACATATGGAGTGACAACCATAAAAAAAAAAAAAAAATAGAACAGAGCACATATACGATAGTGTATCCTAACAGGCAAATGTGGTATAATGATAAACTCGCAGATGGGAAATCACATGCTCCAGTCATAGCATGAACAAAATTGAAATAACTGACATATATTAATCAACATAGACTCAACCGTATTAAAGATTCATGAGGATTTTCAAGATACATAGAGACTACAAATAGAGTATGAGCATCTAGGTGCTTTCCTTAAATAGTCATATACAAATGTCTTATTAAACCGCTGAATCCTTTACCGCGAGGGTTAATAGAATCAAAATGAAGAAAAGAAACTAAAAATTCATGATAGTGGCACTTAAGAGCCCAAAACAGCTTGCATGGGCCGTGGCCACCTTGAAGTCTGTCAGCTGCAGAACGAATGAAAACTTGGTAAAATCTACAAGTATAGTCTTAGCTGAGCGGAGAAGACCAACCTGCGCAATGGAAAAATTCATGAGGGTTAAATGCCCGCAGCCAGCGCACAAGTATCTTAGGAACTCTTGAGATTAGGATTTCCTACATGAGAAGAACTTGTAGGAATTATTGTCATATGTAATATAATGCTAAACTTTAAGCACGCCATATCTAATAATCAAATGGGAAATTGATTATCTATCAAGGATGCATAGGAATTATTGTCATATGTAATATAATGCTAAACTTTAAGCACGCCATATCTAATAATCAAATGGGAAATTGATTATCTATCAAGGATGCAAAATCTGGAAGCTGACACCCAAACCTACTAGAGTAGTTCAGGGTAAATGATAGCATGCGAGGGGAAGTAGAAGATGAGTATAATTGCGAGGAAATTGGTAAATTGAAAAAAATATTAAACAAACGGTATCATAAGGACTTACTTGGGTCAGAACAGATCCTTATCCAAAGGTAGCATGAAGGAAGAAGACTAGTATAACCCCTTGCTCGGATGGAAGGGCGAAGTTCATTAAAAATATACAGAAAAAAATAATAAAACTATGCACTACCTAACCTCAGACAAGATACGCCATCAAAATGGCGATTTCGTCAATCATAGAGAAACTAACGATGCAGAGGTCGAACCTCTCTTTCTCTATTGTTGGTCGCATGGTTCCAATGCCCTATGGCCCGCACACCCTTAACACCCATATTTCTCTGCAGGTGGGCCGAAGTAAAGGGCCGATGACCATCTTGCTCAGAGTGAGGGATGAAGGGGACGAAACCCTCTTGCCTCTAAGGCTTCCACGAAAATAGACCAGAAAGAAAATAGCAGAGGAATGGTTTGAATTGGGAAGGTAGAGTAAAGGCGATGCTTCGGGGTTAGTGAAAATAATCAGAACCATGGATCTTAGAAAGGAAACACATGGAATGTTGATCGATTCCTGAATAATAGAAATAAATATAGAGGTGTGTGCCACGTTACGTGTGTACAACCACAGTCTTGTAGAAATTAGATAAGTATGCAGGCACAGGTGTCGTGTGAAGAACAAGGACCACAGGTCATAAATAGATACCCTTATGACAAGAAAGGAGCAATGAACAACGTAATCTTACAGCAGTGTTAATGCTCGGAGATAGTCGACCTGAGTTAAAGTTGGGAATCGCGTGAAACTTAATATTTATTACTGTGTTAAATGTTGAATAGGCCTATGGGTAATAAATCTCCAGAGTTGTCCTAGGTTTATTGTTATATTCATTGTACATAGATTGAAATTTATATGTTATATTCCATGTCGAACAGACATATGGTTATCACATCTTAAAGAATCGACATGAGAATGTTTATCATATTTATTGTTTAAAGATGAAATGTTATATGTTTGTATTTATGAACATTCAACATATGCATATAACAAATATATTGATATGTTAAAAAAATGCATAAATGGGAAAACGCATTAACATTGTGATGTTGTGATATCATCAGTGATACATTTGCTTACTATGACCACTTGATGTTGTGATATCATCAGTGATACATTTGCTTACTATGACCACTTAAGGAAGGTACCACTTAAGGAAGGTTGGTTAATACACCAAGATGTGACTTTGCCTCTATAATGAAATGATCAAGATAGGCTTGAGTTATTTCCTTAAATATTCGAGTATGTTGTTACCCAAATAAAAAGAAAAAAATTAAAGAGTCAAGAGGTAGAATTAGCTTCGTTACATGTTTGGTCAGAATCCATTCTGACCGTCATCATTATATTTATGCTTAAATATAAATATTTAGTCACATAATTAATGATAAACAATATGCCAAGTGATAATAATGATTTAATTTAGAGCGATAGTTATTACTATAATCTCTGGGCGTTCACATCTAACACTACCATGAACATGGATATGTTGGGGATTGAAGTTGCGATTTTCATAAAAGAGATATCTTTATAGAATACCGTGTTACGAACTAGTTTACACTCGAGAGCTGTTGACATGTTTATTGTTAAATTCATAGAAGAACATGTAAATGTTGACATGATTATGATTGGGTTGGTGGTAGAATATGTCATGTCTTTATAGAATATGTAGTGGTTTGTGAAAAAACAGCTTAACAAATCGTATCACCCATTCTGTGGTAGAATATGCTGTTGACATGTTTATTGTTAAATTCATAGAAGAACATGTAAATGTTGACATGATTATGGTTGGGTTGGTGGTAGAATAGGTCATGTCTTTATAGAATATGTAGTGGTTTGTGAAAAAACAGCTTAACAAATCGTATCACCCATTCTGTGCTAGAATATGTCATGTCTTTATAGAATATGTAGTGATTTGTGAAAAAACAGCTTAACAAATCGTATCGCCCATTCTTGTTTCTAAAAGTTTATTGGTATTTGCATATATATTTTTTTTCAAATATGAAAACACGTTTTTTTTCACTATAAAAACAAGTCTCATCAGCAACTCTTGTTTCTAAAATTTTTGGGTATTTGTGAATAAATCTTTTTTTTAATATGAAAACAAGACTCTTCACCAATTCCTGTTTCTAATTTTTTTTTGGCATTTGAGATTAATTTGCAAGTACTTCCACCATCGGTGTTTCTCCGTCGTGGAACAACTGTGGCTTCAAAAAAACAACGTAAAGCGACTAGTGGTATTTGTGCGTTTTGCGGGGCGTGTACTGCTCACGTCAATCAACAGTGCAAGCGGTAGGTATCTTCTGTTTGTTGAGAAAATTGCGAGAGTTGGAAGGTGCATGCACTTACCACAAACTGAACGTCCGGCGCAAAGCGGAATATCAGAATCGAGAGACAAATAAACGTCCCGAAGGTCATTAGATACTGAGTTCCCGCATTTACCGAAACCGCTTTTCTTAGTCCGCCGAGTCTTGGACCAGGACCAAACTTGGGAACAAACGCCCGACTTTCTTAGACTGCGCCCGATTACTGAGAAATTCAACTCTGAAATGAATGCATTTTTTGTATTTTACGTCTCTCTCAAACCGAGCGCTCAAATTCGCCATTGGAGCCTTATGACATCGAATCTGTTTTCAAAGTGGTAAACCCAACTTCGAAAATTCCTCCTTCCACGCATACCACGCTGTGTGCCAGCGTCAGTTTACGTCAACTCACATTTTTCCACACAATCAAAAATTCCTCCGTCCACGCATACCACGCTCTGTGCGCCAGCGTCGGTTCACGTCAACTCACATTTTTCACACAATCAAACAATTCCTTCGTCTAAAGGTAAAATTTGCACAAGGATATGTGATCAAATGATTTTGGTATTTATTTATTTTGTGATTTGATAGGGTAATGAAAAAATCGAATAAATAATTATGTTAAGTTTAAAAATAATAAATATTAATTTATCTAATTTACTTAGTATGGGTATTTTTTTATTACTTAACAAAAAAATAATATATATTATAAAATTAAATAATAATAAATTTATATAACATTTTAGTCTTAGAAATTCCAATTTTATATATATATATCTATATATATATATATGAGAATTGTGTGACTAAGTTATATAGTAAGTATCAAGGCTTAGCTTAAACCTAACTTAATTAAACTAAAAATAATAAAAATAAAGATTTCATCAAAAAATAAAATAACTAATAAAATAATGTATTGTTAAATATCATCACAAAAGATATGATTAAATAAATTTTTAACAAATTTAACATTTGGAGAAAAACTACAATTCGTGAAATTGGAAATAATAGAAAAAAAATATTTAAAAAGTTAAATAAAAATGAAATAAAACTAAAAACAAAAATATATTAACTAATAAAAATGGAAGGTACTAAACAACCTATCATAAGACCTCAACCAATAACCTTACAAATAAATAAATTTAAATAAAATAAAAAATAAAAATGAAAATGAATTCTCAATGATCAACTATAGATGGCATAAATATTTGGTCGAAGACATACTAATACTTAGTCAAAAGCAAATTTGAATGCTAAATACCATGTTTGCAGGGGTATAATAAATAAGTGTTCATTCGGATGATATGTTTAAACTATATTAAAAAAACTTATTAATGTTTATTATAACTATTAAATAAAAAGTTCCTAATATATAAATTTATTATTATTATTATTATTATTATTTATCCTTTAACTCTAACTAATCATAATAGAATAACTAATCAATATTCATTTTCTATATATATATATATATATATATAATTTTCATTTTCAATAGTTCCTCCTGGAGTAAGGATAATCAATATTTATTTTCTCTCTCTCTCTCTCTCTCTCTCTCTCTCTCTATATATATATATATATATATATATATATATATATATATATATATACTTAAGTTCCATTTTAGATATTTCCTCTTGAACTGGGGATTATTGGATCCGCCTCTACTAGACTGTCATTGTCAAAGCTTAAGACCAACAAAGGGTGGACTAAACGTATTAAATGCAATATAGGGGTTAAGAAGGGGTGTCCCCTATCCCTTGCCCTTTTTGAATTCATATTGATAAGTTTGAGGAGTTTCCCAAAACTGCAGGTTGCAAGGGCACCGAGTTTGTTGATATAATCAATATTCTTCTCCTCTATGCTGATGATATTTTTCCTCTTGCAAAAAGCCTTGATGACCTATACAAGCAACTTAATACTCTTGATGTCTATGACAGTTAATACCGACAAGACTAAATTCATGATCATTAAAACAAAAAAGACCACCCATGGTACTTTCACCTATGATAACCATTGTTTAGAGGAGATTTATTTTCACAAATATTTGGGTATTGACTTTCCTCATCAACTCAACTAGAATTATAGCATTGAGAAAATGATTATTGGAGGCTGGAAAGTTTATTATAAGCTCCAAAACAATTGTAAGTCGGCTAATCTTTGCATTTGGAGTAAAAAATGTTAGAAAAGTATTATATAGGACAGAGAAATGTAAGAAATATAATATGCGGAAAAACACAAACGCATAAAACTAGAGAGACGCAGATATACATGGTTCACCCAGTTTGGGCTTCATCCACTTCGAATAGCCAGTCCTTCCTTTCTATTATCCAGCAAAATGAAGAGACACAACCTACAACAGATCTGCTGTAATATCCTTTGCTTTCTCTCGCAATCCCACCTCTTTGTTTCTCGCTCTGAGAATACACATATATTCCATAGCTTCAATACAATGCCCTCATACAAAGAGAGGGGTTGCCTTCTAGGGAAAAAAACTCTAAACTAAACACAAATTCTACTGTCAGATCATCTGCCTAATGAACGACCCTTATTGACTAGAAATTACTATACTTTTACAAGGCAATTTTACATCTATTTTTAGCTTTGGGGGCTCTGCCCCGAAATCCTCGCCAGGGGACCACTAGCCCTTGGACCCCCCAGCTAAGGGGGATGGCCAAGTCCCTACCATACCCCCCCACATGGAGGGGTGTACAAACTTCTCGGGGTATACATCTAGCTGAAACAAAGACCTCTAAATTAGAATGATAATCATGCTCCACACCCAACAATCTCCCACTTGGAGAATGATTGTAGCAACTCCACCGCTGCTTCATTTGCTGGACAATGACTCCTCTTTGGACCTGGTTGTTTCTCATCTTCATCGTCATCCTTCAGGTCCAATTGAAACTAAGTATATTCTCAGTTTCTCCCTGGTTACAACTTTTGTTAGCATATCTGCAGGATTCTCACTAGTATGTATCTTTTCCAGCTTCAACTCTCCATCTTCCAACACTGATCATATGAAATGGTACTTGAGCTGTATGTGTTTAGTCCTGGAATGAAAAGTTGAGTTCTTTGCAAGATGAGTGGCACTTTGGCTATCACTGTATAATGTGTCCATATCATGATTCTTACCCAATTCATCCATAAACCTTTGTAACCAAATCATTTCCTTACTAGCCTCTGTAGCAGCAACATACTCTGCTTCTATTGTTGAAAGTGCAACAACACCTTGGATTTTTGAAACCCAACTAACAGTTGTTCCACCTATAGTAAATACATATCCTATAGTGCTCCTCCTGTTATCTCTGTCACCTGCCATATTTGCATCAACATATCCCTGTAGAGAAATGTTTGAACCACCAAAGCATAATGCTTGATTTGTGGTACCTCTCAAATATCTGTGAATCCATTTCATTGCCGTCCAATGTTCTTTTCCTGGATTGTTCATGTACCTGCAACAACTCCCACTACATGTGAAATATCAAGCCTTGTGCAAACCATTGCATACATTAAGCTTCCAACTGCTGATGCATATGGAACTTTAGACATATAATCCATGTCTTCTCAATTCTTTGGGCACATCTCCTTACTAACTTTGAAATGGCTTGCAAAAGGTGTACTAACTGGTTTTTCATTTTACATATTAAATCTTTTCAACATCTTTTGTATGTATTCATTCTGAGACAATGTTAATTTGCAATTTTTCCTATATCTAGTTATTCTCATACCAAGGATTTGTTTTGCAGCTCCCAAATCCTTCATTGCAAATGAATTTGCCAATTTTCTTTTGAGCACATTTATTTCCTGCATGTTAGACCTTGCAACAAGCATGTCATCTACATAAAATAACAATATAATATATCTGCCATCATTTTGCTTTTTCAGATAAACACAATGATCAGAGTGAGATCTAGTATAACCTTGTTTAGACATAAACTTGTCAAATTTTAGATATCGTTGCCTTGGAGCCTGTTTTAAGCCATACAAGCTCTTCTTCAACCCGCACACTAGTTTCTCCTTCCCTTTTACCTCATATCCTTATGGCTGTTGCATATATATCTCTTCCTCCAAATCCCCATGGAGAAAGGTTGTCTTTATATCTAACTACTCAAGATGCAAATATTCAACTGCTACTAGACTTAAAATAGTTCTTATTGAAGTCATTTTAACAACGGGAGAAAATATTTCATCAAAATCAATACCTTTCTTCTGTGCAAACAACTTCACCACAAGTCTAGTTTTGTACCTTTGTTTTCCTCCATCTTCTTCCTTTAGCCTGTAAACCCATTCTGAAATGTAGCTTTACCTGTAGGCAACCTGACTAAGTCCCAAGTCTGGTTATACATTAAGGAGTCCATCTCTTCTTCCATGGCTAGCTCCCACTTCTTCGTACTTTCAACTTGCATTGTTTCTTCATAACATTTGGGTTCACGAGAATCAGTCAACAATAAATAATATAATGAAGGAGAATATCTTTTAGGCGGTATACTTATCCTGGTAGATCTTCTAACACCACTTTCAGGTGTTTGGGGTGCCTGTTGCTGTTGTGGTGGTTTTTGTTCTTGTGGTTGTTGATTATTATTATTTTCAGGCACCTTTATTTTTTCAGTGATCCCATCAAGAACTATGTAATCCTTGTTTTCTTTTTCCTGTTTCTTTTCCTGCAACTAATTCTTATACAAGACCTTTTCATTGAATATTACATCTTTGCTCCTAATGATTTTGTGATTTTCATAATCATATAAGTGATAACCAAAATCGTTAACACCATATCTAATAAAGGTACATTTCTTTGATTTTGCATCAAGCTTTGTTCTATTTTCTTTATTAATATGGACAAAGGCTTCACAACCAAAAGGCTTTAAAAAGGAGTAGTTTACCTTTTTACCTATACATGCTTCCTCTGGAATACCACCATCTAAGGAACTTGAAGGCCCTGTGTTTATTAGATAAACAACAATATCTACAACATCTGCCCAAAATTGTAAAGGCGATCTTCCATGCAATCTCATGCACCTTGCACATCCCATGATTGTTATGTTCATCCTTTATGACACACCATTTTCCTGTGGTGTTCTCAGAACTATCTTCTCTCTACGAATTCCAAGCTCTGAACAGTACTTATCAAACTCTTTGCTGCAATATTCACCTCCATTGTAATCTGAGACACTTCAATTTCTTTCCTGTCTCAATCTCAACCAAAGCTTTCCATTTCTTGAAAGTATCAAATACATTAGATTTATTCTGAATACAATAAACCCAAGTTTTTCTAGTTGCATCATCAATAAAAGTAACATAATAATGAGAGCCATCGAGGGATGATACTTGAGCAGGTCCCCATACATCTGTATGCACAAGATCCAATTTTTCGCTCTTATTTTCTTTCCCAACTCTAAGAAATCTGACTCTCTTCTGTTTTCCATAAATGAAATTCTCACAGAAGTCCAAATCAACATTCTTCAAACCTGACAATAAATTCCTTGAGTGAAGAATCTTCATCCCCTTATCACTCATGTGTCTGAGCCTATGATGACATAATTTTGCATCTTCTCCTTTGGAAGTTAAAGCATTAATAGAGTTAGAAATACCATTGCATAAATACAGTGTACCAACCTTTTCGCCTTCTACTATTACCAGGGCTCCTTTGGTGACCTTCCAAGCTTTATCTGTGAATGTTGTCACACAACCTTCACTGCCTAACTGCCTTGTTAAAATCAGTTTTTTCTCCAGATATGGAACATGACTTACCTCCTTTAGTAGCCATTGGTTTCCATTCTGCTGTTTTACAAGAACCTTACCCATTCCAACAATTTTACAAGGTTTATCATCACCCAAACAGACCTGTCCAAAATCTCCTTGAACATAGTCATGAAAATATTTCTTATTAGGTATGGCATGGAATGAGGCCCCTGAATCTACCACCCAGGAATCAGTAATATTTTTGAAAGAAAGAATCAAAGCATCTTGTAACACCTCACCTATCACATTTGCTTCGTTATTGTTTTCTTGCTGTGCATCTCCTTCTTTTCCCTTCGGAGATCTACAGTCTTTCTTTAGGTGTCCTTTCTTTCTACATTTCTAGCACACTATCCCCAATATAGACTTGGATCTGCCTTTCCTTGATTTGCTGTGATATCCTCGGCTCTTTCCTCTTACCATTTTTCTTCCCCTAGACTCTGCACTCAAAGCATTACCCGATATCTCACTAGAGCTTTTCCATCACATTTCCTTGCTAAGGATAGCACCGACAACATCATCAAACTTTAAAGTACTAGATCCAGAAGTAGAGTTACTAATGGCCATTACTAAACAATTCCAACTTTCTGGAAATGAGCACAAGAATAACAAAGCTCTAACTTCATCATCAAAGTTTACCCCTACAGAACTTAACTGACTTGTAACTATATTAAAATCATTTAAATGGTCTGAAGATCCACCATCGGACATCTTCATATTAAATAACCGTTTCATAAGAAATACCTTGTTTGAGGCAGAGGGTTTTTCATATGGTTTCGCCAACGCCTGTGTCAAACCCTCTGTCTTTGTTTCCTTCAAAAAGTTGAAGGCGACCGATGCTGCGAGGCATAACTGTACTGTTCCAATTGCCTTTCTATCGAGAATGTTCCATTCTTCATCTGTCATAGCCGTTGGCTTCTTTCTTTTTCCGCTCAATGGTAGGTACAAATCTTTTTGATACAAATAAACTTCCATCTGCATCTTCCATAGTGGGAAGTTTTGGCCATTAAATTTCTTGACCCTAAACTTACCATCTTCGGCCATTGCTCCCACTCGAATGAGAAACCCTTCTTTCCTGCGAGTTTGTTAGCCAAATAGACCTTCGGCTCTGATACTAGTTGTTAGAAAAATATTATATATGAAAGAGAAATGCAAGACATATAATATGCAGAAAAACACAAACACATAAAACCAGGGAGACATAGATATACGTGGTTCACCCAATTTGGGCTACGTCCACCCCAAATAGCCAGTCCTTCCTTTATATTATCCAGCAAAATGAAGAGACACAACTTACAACAGATTCGTTGTAATATCCTCTATTTTCTCTGATAGTCTCACCTCTCTATTTCTCAATCTGAGAATACACATATATTCCACGGCCTCAATACAATGCCCTCACACAAAGAGAGGGGTCACATTCTAGCGCAAAAAACCCTAAACTAAACATAAATTCTACCGTCAGATCATCCGCCTAATGAACGGACCAAATTGACTAGAAATTACTATACTTTTACAAGGCCATGTTATATCTGTTTTTAGCTTTGGGGGCACTACTCCCAAAACCCCTGCCGAGGGACCACTGGCCCCCAGACTCCTCAGATTGGGGGGATGGCCCCCCCTTGAACCCCCACGGGGGCTACAAGTCCCCCCCGCACTCCCCTGCATGGAGGGGTGTACAATCTTCCTGGGGTATACATCCCGCTGAAACATAGACCTCTAAATTAGGATGATAATCATGCCCCACACCGAACAAAAAAAGTTTCCTCTTTTAGACTCTCGTTACCCCTGATGTCTTATACGAATATAAATTTTGGGGTTGTAGCATATCCAGAGAGTCGTGGAGAAATATTGAGATGATTCAAAAGGAATTCATAACCTACAACCTAAAGATCAAGGGAAATACTCCCTATCCTATCCTCTTGATCGAAATTGGCATCTCCCCAATTCAAAGTATGGTTATGGTTAGATATATGATGTATAATAAGAAGCTTTACAACATGGAATCCAATAGGATCCCAAAAATTGCTTCTAACCTTAGTCAAAACCCCCACCTTCGCCTCAAGCGTGGGTGGGATAAGGATGCCTAGTCTTGGCTCAACCATTGGGGAATTAAGGAGGAGATCATCATGGGAAGCAAGGACGGTGTCAAAGATATGATTACCTCCAATTTTAAGGAGAGGTTGTGGGATGATAAGGGGCTTGAGGGTAAAAGGAAGCTAAGATACTATAAGGAGGTGATCAACCCCACCCTTGATAACGAGAACTATCTCTTTGTGTTAACAAGTACTAAGAAAAAAATGAACATCACTAGGATAAGAACTAATTCTCATGAGCTTCAAAGTGAGACCCAGTGGTGGTCTACTCCCAAGACGCCCTAAGATGATAGAATCTGCCAAATTTGTGATACTAAAAAGGTGGAAGATGAAAAACACTTCCTTTTACACTGCCTGGCTCTTACTCACATCCGCTCTCAATTCATGAACATCTGCCACACTTCTAATCTTATTGACTTATTAAGCCATCCTAACTATAGCAATATTGGAGCGTTTCTTTCTCTTCTTTTTTATCACAAAAACAAGCTTTTGAAGAACCACAATTAGCTTCTTTTTCTTTTCTTGAGGCCAGATATACCGCATTGGTCTTAGTGGAGGTTCATCATCATTGTCATTATCATTATTATTTAGATTCTTGTAACTTAATTCATCTTTTATTTAATTTTTTATATTAATAATTTACATTATAAAATAATCATTTTATTCTTTCTATATATAATTTTGCCTTTTTATTTTTTTATCAATATTTTGTTTAGTTATTCTTAGTTATTTGCTATTTTATTGTCTAATCCACATGACAATATGAACTTTGAATCTCATGGTTTACAAATATTTCATGATACGAATATCACTAATTAAACTTTTTTACAGACATTAATTTTTGTTTCTTTAAAATATATTTATTTTTAAATGAAATTTAAATATACATATATTTTTACAATGATATTAATTTTATTAAATATTGCACTCTATATTTTTAGATGTTTAATTATTTATCATAAACAATAGAATACTTATAATTTTTTTTTGAAAACTTTTTATTATTTATCTATTTATTTATTTTTCACAAGTACAACATTGCATATTGCATGTGAGGAATATACTTATATTGTCAATATTGTCAACATATGTCCTGTTGCTTACAAGACAAATTTATAAAATTTAAAACTTATTCGTTTTTATTACACATTTTCTGACTATATCTAACATCATTTTTATAGTTAATCACTCTCTTTTATTTTTTTTAATTTACAATAAAAATATATATCTCTTATTAACCATTTATTATATGATTTATATTACATGAGAGACAAATTCTTATAAATGCCACTGACAAATAGGATATGACAAATCTCAATAAACATAAACCCACACAACTAAAGAAATAAATTGTTTACCAAACTATTCAAATTAAAATTCTATGACTTATATTCATTACACATTTAATTGTTATTTTAATTAAAATTTAAAATAATATTAATTTGTCTTATATTTATATGTCAAAAAAATAGTATATTTTATATAAATAATATGAATTTATTATAATTTTTGTTATATTTTAAAAATCGGTTATGTATTTTTTCTGTTAAATAAATTTAATATTTATTATAATTTACATTCAATATTACGTTATTGTAAAAATTTTGAAATTAAGATTTCACTTTCTTTCAATCACCTATATATATATTCTTGAGTTGCACTTTCAGTTTTTAAAGGAATAATATAGCTGATTTTTATATTTTATATAATACTTGTAAATTTATATTTATTAAATTATTATTTCAAAAAAATAATAATTTTAAAAACATCGTGATATTATTTACCCATGAAGTCATGAACATTAAGTCTTTTCAACCTAACTCTTTCCTTTAGTGGATCATCCAACAGTTTGCATTACTAAATCTGTATGGACCAACAAATCTTTATTTGTCACAATGTTAAATGTGAATTATCCTTTGCAAAAGTCACCATCCTTTCCTGTTGTTTAAGTGATAAGAACACTTAATATCATGATCAGATAAAACATAAAATATTAATTAACCAATAATCAATATTTATTAGTGACACTTCAACATCTATTCATGTTCATGCATAAATCATCAACATATCATAATGACATATATTCTTTAACATCACTGCACATGCATTAGTAACAAGAAAATCAATATCAAGCATCATCTTTCCAACAAAACACTAACATAATATTGCATGCACTTTCATATTATTTCCAAAGGAAAGCTAACATACTAGATATTGTTCTTGTGCATGCGAATGCATAACAAGCTTTCAAGAGAACTAGCCCAACAAACAATTTTCTTTGTGCTACTATTATGTTTTCTTTTCCAAAGGGATTAACGTAATAGATTCTATAATTATGCATGCCAATCGTTTTCTTTTCCAAAAACATGTTTTCCATGGGAAAGCCATTTACAATTACTACTATGTATAAAACGTAAGCTACATTTGAAAAAAAGTTAACATAATAGTTATAATTTCGTGCACGCAGCTAATTTCCCTCTCTAACAAAAAATAACATGATAGCTTATTCTTCTTGCGTGCGAAACATATATTTATTCCCAAAGGAAACTAACTAAATATTGCATGGAAAGATAAACACATTTCTTTTCAAAGAGATCAAACGCATAACATTTATTCTTTCATACATGCAAGGAAACACATTCATCTTAGCGGAAGATCTCACCCAATAACTATACATAATCTTCTCCCAAAATAAAACTAATCTTATGGCTAATCCCTTTAGTTGTGCAAATGTATACTATTGTACCAAAAATAAGGTTAATACAATCAATGTTATGTGATTGCATCTTCCTTTTCACTAGATTTCGAATACCAAAACTATATTTTTCCATGCGTGCAAGTGTATATGTTTCTATAAATAATTTTCGAAAAGAATATTAACATGATAAAGCACATGTTTACCCATTTTCCTCTCTAGGAATCTAATTCCATAATATATACAAGGACTTGTTTTTCTCTTCTCTTCTTTTTGAAGAGCTCTAACACAAAAAAATTTATGTTTTTCCGTCAGCTTTGGACAAAGTTTTGAGAGGTTGGAAATGAATTTTTCAAATATGAAAGAGGGTTATGGAGAGAAAAGCTAATTTACAAAACCTATTTATGTTTTTACACATCTATCACAATTTGGGATATACGAAAACATATTTGGATAGTATTTTCCAATAAATCATGTAATTCACACAATTATTTAGCCATGAAAATATTTTAAGAATTCAATACACATAAAATCTTTTAAAAATTCAATCATAAAACCACTTACTCCTCTATGCGTGGAATTCCATGGAGGTTTTCCCAATAAAATATCTCAACTCTTTATCATATGATGTTTTTCAAGAAAATAAATTTGATTTTTATTCCTTCGTGCACCCTATACAAACAAAATAATTTTTAAATAGCATAGTTACTTATCTCTTAATGGATGCCTGGAATCCTTCTTCTCTCTTGGCTCCATTCTACATGTATTTTGTCACTCGTTTTCAAATTTTCCCATAGGCTTACAACAAGTAGAATTGAGAAAATGAAATAGCTTTTCTAAATAATAGAAGCATTCCATAAATCAATCCATAAATCTATTTTTTCCTAAATCCTAAAATCACTCCATATATTATCCATAAATCATATTTTTCTAAATTCTACAATCACTCAATAAATCATCCATAAATCTCTCATGCTTTTCTTTTCAAGGTAGATTTGTTTTTGCCTTATGTACAAAATATCACCTATCCATGGATTTTCTAAAATTGTTACTCATTATTTCTGAAACTCATAAAATATACCAACTTGGAAATATACTTTATTTAGATAGAAGAATATAAATTATTCTAAATAAAATAATTAAGAATTATAAGAATATTCTTCATGTGATATCAATATAAGAATTAATAATATTTAATTATTCAACAACCCTCATTTTACGAGAGTTTTTATGGGATATTACGCTAGGGATATTGCATATTCCCCCCTTAAAGAGAACATTGTCCTTGGTATTCTTCACTTATTGGGACTTTAACTTTTACTCATAATATAAGAATCTAAAATACAAAAAAAATGGAATCATTCCCTTAAAAATGAAGGATTTTTATGTTTAATAAGTAGAATCAATAATGATTATCAAATGAAATACTTTTCATTATCAATTATTTATGCAATGTTAAATGATACTTTAATCATAATACTTGTGCAAGTACTCAGAAAGCGCCAACCCTCTCATCATCAAAATGATAAAATATTGTATCAAGTCCATGATCCCTTTTATTTATGGGTTACACTAGTCTTTCTTTCCCACCGATGTTGTTCATAAATTACTATTTTTCTCTCCCACTATAATTTCAATCAAATTCAAACTCATGGCATTTATCTCCAACCATTTTTCTATGGTCTGTGAGGAATTTAAAGTTCAATATTTCATTGTTTTATCTAATACGAATTATTTCAATCACATATATATTTCAATTTATTTCCTCTATGAATGCATGTACATAATTCTTTTCTAACATGTTCATTTCCTTATATAGACCTACACACACTACTTATTTCATCGAAATAGTCGCTTAGATAAATTAATATATCATGCATTCATAACTATAACACATACAATAAATTAGAGACATGCAACTTATGGTATATTCTAATATCCAATATCTTTAGACGATTTTGAAATCAATAGCAAAATATAGACATAATTTCATGTAACTATAGTTAATGTCTTGGAGTTATTCAAGAGTTGGGCATATTGAACCCAACCGTGAACTATCTCCAATAGTTTACCAACGAGCTAAGATCTACTTTCCACTAGAATCAACAACCACATTGATTCCTTGGTGGTTTCTTCCTAGCACATTTTTAGCAACGTCATGCTTTAAGGTTTACCATCCTTTTACTTAGGCCATTTTGTTTTAGCTTTTTTCAAAAAATATTCTTTTATTTTTCCTTAAAGCACATATTTCTCTCCCGATGTTCTTTATTTCACCCCACTTAGGATTTCTCTCCATCTAAGTGATTAACATAATCTTTCTCTCCCATTATGTTAATATTTTCCTCTTTATTATTTTCTCGTAAGGTTTTTTAGGAGACTTTTAGGGAAGGTCCATCTTGGACTTAACCACCCATAGATTTTCATAAGCTGGCAAGAAGTCTTCTAAAAATCTAGAGTTAGTTCCTGAATGTACCAAACAATGTATTCATTAACTCAATAATAAAATAAAATATTACATCATCACATCAGTCCCATAACGACTTCCATAGCCATTTTATCCAATAATAATTCTAAATTCTAAAAATATATTGTAATTTACATAATTTTCCATTTGCATGGTGGCATCAAGGAAAAGGAATATATATATGTACACCATGCATCTATACTTTACCCTCAACATGGGTCCCATAATTTGTAAAAGTACATTAACTACAATTAATCACATGTCATACAAATGGTATACATTTCAAATTTCCACATAACAACAATTATGAAACTTAGAAATAAAAATATTAAATTATTTTGCATACCATAACATTATACTTTCTATAAGGTCCCACATTCCAAACCATAAATATTATAGAGAAATAATAGTCCCATTGAACACTAGGGCACAAAATGCAATATTTTGTTTTCTTTACAATTAGCTTGCAACCATATAAGTGAAAATCGATGGGGAATTTTTGGAAAAAAATTGAAATCATGCAATCTACAACCATTGAGGTATTTTAACAAGAAGTTTCCAAACATGCAATCTACAACCATTGAGGCATTTTAGCAAATAGTTAGAAGACATGAAATCAATTTCCATATATATGTTTAAAATATCAAAGAGATAGAAAGACTAAAATTTACAAAATAGCATTAATCATATTAATGTCATCAATGGTAAAATTTCTATAAAATAAGACAATCACCAATCCTCATAGGACAATGACAAGTCACCAAAATCGACCAAATTATGGATATGATTTTGAAAAGAACTTTTTTGTAATAAAGTGGGGTTGACATGGTCTTAAGGAATGAATATGCCCTGATGTTGAGCTGAATCACATCGAAAACGCCTAGAGGTGCAATTCTTTAAAACAATAAAGCTTTGGATCTCATTTACCACCTTTGTCAAACACATGGAATGCAATATTTCATTGACAACTCTACATGAAGAAAGACAATCCAATATTATGCTACTATAAGTTTTTCATTGAGTTTAAGTTCACTATATGAATTCCACTTGACGCATTTCTCATTTTAACATCTAAAGAGGTTCTTTCAATTTTTTTATTTGTTTTATTTTAACATTTTGTTGTCCTCTTCAGGGTCAACCCCAACTTCTACATTCTTTAGTTATCACAAAAACCATATATGCACTCATTTTTTATAAGCAGTACATTGCAATTCTAGTCATGTTTTTTTTTATGCACCATAATCATTATTGTCATACTATGCATGCACAGGCTGGTAATTAACCCTCACTATAACTAGTTAGTTCTAAATATTTTTCATAGGTACAACATAGGTTTTATTATCTTTTATCTGCATCCATATTCAAATGTCAAGAGCGCAACTTTTAAAGAAACATTATTACTTTCTACTCTTTAATGTGGTCATTAATCAGGCATCATGCATCTCATGTTAATTGTAGTCTACTACAAGTTCAATTCGAATCATATCTAAGATAATTCCCACTAGCATCATACCTCTACTTCTTTTTTTCTTAATGATTTCCAAAAGGTGCCAGTGTTGCAACCTTTTTCTCTGGTACAACTTGTAACATCCCGCGGTAACCTCGTAGGAAAATGCATGGAGTTGGGATTTTTTTTTAACATTTACCGAATTTCTAAATTACTTTCCATATTCCCTCCATGACCATTAGAGTAATCATCATCATTACATATAGAAATATTTAGTAAAAGCATAATGAGTTACATAACCATTTACTACCATTCTTGTAGCATATCAACTTAAAGTTCTGAATGTAACATTGCATCAATTCCATTATTATTTTAACTCAGTAAGTTAATCACATTCTTAATAATATAACCATCATGTCATGTAAGGAAGAGACAACAAGAAATCACACCATTAGACACTGATATACACTAAAAACCCCATTGGATGAAAACCAACAAACATTTAATTTTATAATTAAATGATAGTGAGGGTGTTCACCCCTCAATTAATGGATTGTAAGGGAGTCCATCCCTTAACCATTTCTTTAAATTAGTATAGAGAATTATAATCTAAATTGAAGCATCACTAGCTATCTAGGCTATTGCAAACATCATGATATAATTTACTCATGAAGTCATGAACATTAAGTCTTGGAACCTGGTTCTTCTCATTAGTGGATCATCCGACAGTTGGCATTCCTAAATCCGCATGGACCAAAAATATTTATCTACCACAATGTTAAATGTGAATTATCCTTTACACAAGTCATCATCCTTTCCTGTCATTACTATCATCATCACACTTGATATCATGATAAGATCAAATATAAAATATTAATTAACAAATAATCAATATTTATTAGTGACACTTCAACATCTATTCATGTGCATGCATAAATCATAAACATAACATAATTAAATATATTCTTTAACATCATTGCACACACATTAGTAACAAGAAAACCAATATCAAGTGTCATCTTTCGAACAAGACACTGACATAATCTTGCATGCACTTTCATATTCTTTCCAAAAGAATGCTAACATACTCAACATTGTTCTTGTGCATGCAAATGCATACAAAGCTTTCAAGAGAACTAGCCAAACACACAATTTTCTTTGTGCCTACTATTATATTTTACTTTTCAAAGGGATTAATGCAATATATTCTATACTTATGCATGTGAATGCATGTTCTTTTCCAAAGGAGAGCCATTCGCAATTGCTATTATGTATGAAATGCAAGCTCTATTTCAAACATACTTCACATAATACTTATAATTTTGTGCATGCAACTACTTGTCCTCTTCAACATAAAATAACATGATAGTGCATTGCTCTTTTATGTGAAACGTATATTTTTTCCAAAGAAAATTGATTAAATCTAGCATGGAAAGATAAACGCATTTCTTTTCCAAGAGATAAAACACATAACATTTATTCTTTCATAAATGCAAAGAAACACTTCCCTCTTACCAAAATATTTAGCCCAATAACTATACATAATCTTCTCCTAAAAGAAAACTAATACCATATTTAATCCCTTTATGTATGCAATTACATATTATTCTTCCCAAAAGAAGGTTAATACAATCAATATTATGTGATTGAACCTTCATTTTCTTTAAAAATCGAATACCAAAATTATATTTTCCCATGCATGCAAGTGTATATGTTTCTATAAAGAAACCTCAAGAAGAATCTAAGCACGATAAAGCATACGTTTGCCCATTTTCCTCTCTAAGAATCTAATTCCATAATATATACAAGGACTTGTTTTTCTCTTCTCTTCTTTTTAGGAGTTCTAACACAAAAGATACTTCTTTTCACACACACACACACACACACACACACACACATATATATATATATATATAGCATGAATTTAACACACTAATTATTCCTTTTCCAAATGTTAGCTAACTCACTAGCCATGATGCACGCAATACAAAATATTTTCCCATCCTTTCACACATCTGAAATTTTTTCATATTTCATAAAGAAATAGCATAAATAAAAAAACATTCTCTAATAACACCACCCATGGTATTTTATGCAAAGGCTTTAATATAACTCTTTCTCAAAAAAGTTACTCACATATTCATTTCCAGTAAATCAAATATACTAGATATTATTCCTATGCACATAAGCACATATTCTCTTTAAGAGTATAATATTTTTCTTTAAATATTTAATGCATATGCATCATGAGAACATCCTTAATAATTTTTTAGATGATATAACTTAATTATGTTTCAAGAATTACTAAGATAATTGTTCTATTTTATGCATGTGAATAACTTACTTCTTTTCAAGAATTATCAACATAATTGTTCTATTTTTGTGCATGCGAATAACTTACTTATTTATGAGAAATATCAAACTTAATAGTTCTATATTTATCTCTATATGTACATAACAACTATTCTTATTGCGTTGACAAATCAAATAGAAACAAGTGGAAATGAACTTTTGATAAACAAAAGTGGTTTTTGTTGGGAATGAGTTCATTAAAAAATATATCTCTCAATTTTTATGAAGGCTTCATGGTTAGGAATATTCGAATGAGTCTTTGCATCCCATGTTTCCAGATTTAAATATTGCATAATTTTATGTTTTTGCCATCAACTTTGGACACCATTTCCAAGAGGTTGGAGACGAATTTTCAAATCTGAAATAGTTTTCTAGCGAGAACGGATCATTTACAAAAACCTCTTTCTGTTTTTACACATCTATCATAGTTTGGGTGATGGGGCCAGCCCACGTGGTCCCGCCGTCAATGCGCTGATGATGTTATGTACCAGCAATGAATATAATAATAAAAGGGATTTCGGATATATGTGTTGGTTGATTTTTAATCTATGCTAAATTGATTAGAGTTATGGTGATTTTACCCTGGTTGCTTGCTTGATGGACATCTGTCCCTCCTTGGGATTCTACGAACCCGCCTTGGTTTGGGGTTTTACACCTTCGTGCTCATTTGGTTCTCGTTGTTTCTCCTGGTCATTTTCTCTACGAGCTCTTGGCGATCCCTTGCAGCTTCTGTGGTTTTCTTTGTATTTTCCTGAGGCTTGTCCGCCTGATTCACTGAGTTATGTGCTCCTGGTTGCCTTCTCGGTCTCCGTCATTTGGAACTCGACCTCGAATTCTTCTGTTCGCCCGGAAATTCGTTGAAACCCTGGTAAGGTTTGCATTATTATATTTTTCTGTGTGTATGTTGTCTGTCACTGTGCGTTTTGGAATCAGTCCTAGTGGGTCTCTGCCTCTGTGCGTTTTTTATCGGTTGCTATCTGTGTTTCATGAGGGTTTACATTTAATTGATGGCTGCATGGTTTTCTGGTGACATCCTCTTCAGCGCTGGTTCGTTCCCTCACAAATTCGACAGGGTTATGGTGGCGATCTCCGTTGGTTTCTCCGCCAACTCGCTTGGTAAGTCACTGTTCCATGCTAGACTTTTACGCCCCTCTTCTTCCTGAGTCTAATATCTTGGCTCATTTGTGAGCAGGAGGGTCTTTCGAGGTGAAGATGTGACTATGGCTTGCCTGTCAGGTAACAATACACCATTTTTTTATTCAGTCATTCCACTTCAGTTCTATGGATTTATCTCTTGGAACCTAATCTCGTTCTGTTTGTCTTCTTACAGGCGGAGCCGCTCGATGGTCTCGGTGCATGGACTTTCAGATGCCCCGAACAAAATACAGGTAGCGTCGCTCTATTGTTGTGGTTTTCTTGTCTTGGTTTTTTACCACTTGTAGGGTTGGTCTTTTCTTGTTGGCCTTGAGCCGCTGTCTGTTCTCGGTTCTCTGATTATTAGGCTTTGTCATTGATTATGGAAACGAGTTAGGGTCTTATGGGGTTGGCTTCTGTCTATAGTTAGTTTAGTCCCCACGTCTGCGAACTGGGTTCGGTCTTTTACTTTTGAACAAAAATGTGAACATATAATGGACTTTGGATGACTATATTTTGTAACCCTATGAATTCTTTATTGGAATAAATTTGGATTGCTTTCGTAAATTCACATACCTGTTATGGTTATGTAATGCCTGATTATTTTGGTTGTGCTGCTTGTAACTGGACGCTCTTACCTTTCGTCCGACTTGACTATCTTCTTCTTCTGGTTCAGAACCTGTAGCAGTATATTGACAGTATTCACATGATAAAATAATGACAAATGTTACACAGCATTGAGGACGTTGTAGGATTGTGTGTGCACAGAACAATAATTATATTTCTTTCTCTGTTAATTTCTTACACAGTCAAACCCTGTAATGTGCCTGTTTCCCTCCTTTAATAGCATCGTTTTCAAACGGTTTTAACTGCTATTGGTTTGTTTGGTTGGTTACATCAGTTGTTCCTTATGTGGAACTTTTCATAGTTGGCTAGTACATTTTCTTTTCATGCTTTTACAACAGTAATATAACTGTCTGGAAACAACGACTTTAACTAATTACTACTGCTCCTAATTAAAAGTCATTACATTAATCTTAGGCAACTTTAATTTAAAAAAAAAAAGTAAAATAAAAAAAACAAATATTATCCATCCAGCGAACTGTTTTCTCCGTCCTCTTCAGAAACCATGTCAACCTTGCTTCTGTCTTTGCCCTGTCAGCCAGATGCTCCTGCATCAGGCTCCTGGGGTAAAAGAAAATCATGGCTCCGTTCCATGAGTTCCTCCACCGAATAGCCAACGTTCTGTATCTGCGCCGCGTCGAGCCATGAGCTCTCCTCCATTGGAAGGTCTCTCCACTTGAAGAGATATCGTAGATATTCTTTCCTACATGTCTTCTTGGCTACCTGGGTACTGAGGATCCCTTCAATCTCATGGGACTGAGCCGAAGGCAAATGCTTCTTCCAAGAACTGTCTCCAATTTGGGTGTCCCGTTCTGGCCGTACCACACTGTCGTCCTCTGCTTGGGCATTATATGGGAACAGATCCACCACATTGAAAATAGGTGATATGCCTATATTGGGTGACGGCTGAATTTCGTAAGCATTGGCTAAAAATTTACGTAAGATCTTACATGGACCAATTTTCTTAAACTTTAGTTTGTTATATGTGCCCTTAGGAAACCGTTCCTTGCGCAGGTGTGCGAGAACCTCATCTCCAACATTAAATTGCACTTATCTTCGCTTTGAATCTGCTTGTTGCTTATACTTCTGTACGTTGTCCTGCAATTTTAATTTGACCTTTTCATGAAGTTCGCTCATTGCTTCGACAAAATCTTCCCCATCCGCGCTTCTCCATTCCAACTTTCCCAAATCTCGCAGTTCATGTATTCCTCGAGGATGCATGCCGTATAAAATCTGGAATGGGTTGTGTCCAGTGCTACGATTGGGCGAATCATTATAAGCGAATTCTACCTGAGCGAGAGCATGATCCCATAACCCTGAATTTTCTCCAGTTAGACTCTGTAATAAATTCCCCAAGCTCCTATTCACCACTTCCGTTTTTCCATCAATCTGCTGATGATACGCAAAGCTGAAATTCAATTGCGTTCCCAACTTTTTCCACAAGGTGCGCCAAATGTGTCCTGTGAAGTTTACATCCCTGTCTGAAATGATAAATCTGGGTAGGCCATGTAGTCTAACAACCTCCATGAAAAACAGGTGAGCCACATACGTGCAATCACTAGTTTTCCAGAAAGGAATAAAATGAGCCATTTTCGAAAATCTATCTACCACCACCATTACTGAATCATATCCCCGCTGCGTTCTAGGCAGTCCTAAAACAAAGTCAATGCGGACTGAGTCCCATGGCCTGCTTGGAACAGGTAGTGGTGTGTAAGGTCCAGTGTTCTAACTGTGTCCTTTCGCTAGTTGGAAGACTTTACACCTGTTCACATATATTTGTACATCCCTGCTCATTTTGGGCCAATAATAAAAATGTCCGAGTTGCTCCAAAGTTTTGTTGATGCCAAAATGTCCCGCTAGTCCACCACTATGCTTCTCCCGTACAATATTTTCCCTCATCGAAATGTCCGGGATACATAACTGCCCACCTCTGAACAATAATCCTTCCTGCAAATTATAGTCTAACCATGGGCTTGCATTCCTCAACACGGGATTTTTGCAGGCTTCAAAAGCTTCTTTGAAATCTATGTCGGTTTGGTAAAAATCCTTCACATGTTCGAATCCCATCACCTGTATGCTACTTTCCTGTAAGAGCAAAGCTCTTCTACTCAAGGCATCTGCCACTTTATTGGCTTGCCCACTTATGTGTTTTAACACGAAAGTGAAACTCTGCAAGTATTCTACCCATTTGGCTTGCTTATGTTTAACTTGTGCTGCTGCATTACATATTGTAACGCCGAATTATCAGAAAATAATACGAACTCATTGCCCAGCAGGTCGTGCCTCCAATGTTTTAAAGCTTGGACCACGACATAAAATTCCTTGTCATACGAGGAGTATTTCTGTCAGCCCTCATTTAATTTTTCACTAAAGAATGCCACTGGTCAGTCTTCCTGACTGAGCACAGCGCCAATACCTGTTCCACTTGCATCACAATGAACCTGAAAGAGTTTATTAAAATCGAGCAGCCTCAAGATTGGCCTTTGCGTAATCTTCCACTTCAAGAGCTGAAAAATGTCTTCTGCCGCCCTGGTCCAAAAAAAAGGTTGACTGGCCTTTTTGATGGTCACTAGGATCAGCGCGCAGATTTCACTGAAATTCCTAATAAATTTCTATTAAAAACTTGCCAGTCCGTGAAAACTACGTACCTCAAATAAGCTCTTTGGTGATGGCCAATTTATGATTGCTACAATCTTTTCTCGGTCCATTTTCAATTCATTTTCTACAACTACAAACCCTAGATAGACCAGCTCCTTCTGCAGGAAAGTGCATTTCTTTAAGTTTATCAGCAGTTTGTTCTGATGTAACTTCTCTAACACCCTTCGAACATGTTGAAGATGTTCTCCTTTCATTCTGCTGAAAATCAAGATATCATCAAGGTAAACTATCACAAACTTGCCAATAAATCCCTTTAACATCTCATTCATCAATCTCATAAAAATACTAGGAGCGTTGCTTAATCCAAATGGCATGACCAGCCATTCGTACAACCCTTCATTGGTCTTGAAAGCTGTCTTCCACTCATCTCCTTCTCTAATCCTGATCTGATGATATCCACTCTTCAGATCAATCTTCGTGAAATAAGTTGCCCCGCTAAGACAATCCATTATGTCATCCATTCTGGGTAGGGGAAATCTATATCGAATAGTGATTTTATTAATAGCTCGCGAATCTGTACACATTCGCCATTCTCCACCCTTCTTGGGTGCGAGTACTGTTGGTACCGCACAAGGGCTCAAACTTTCTCTAATCAGTCCCTTATCCAATAACTCTTGCACTTGTTTACGAATCTCTTCATTATCTTTCGGGCTCATTCTATATGCTGCCTTATTCGGTAGGCTTGCTCCAAGTATAAAATCGATATGATGGCTAATGCTCCTCTTGGGAGGCAACTTATCTGGTAGATCGTCAACTACAATGTCTTTAAATTCTTTTAACAGCTCCTGAATCTCTGCAGGAAATTCTGACTTTTCTTTGTTCAGCAACATCATTTTTTTCCTCCTTACAATCGCATAATTGACCTCATTTTCCTCAATCTGCTTCACAAACTGTTTTTCTCCTATTAACAATGCTTTTGTTCCACTTGGTTCTGCTACATCCTCCTCTTTGATGGGTACAAGAGTATGTTTGATCCCATCTTTCACAAATTTATAACAATTCGTCTTCCCACCGTGCGTCACCTTCCGATCATACTCCCACGGTCTCCCTAGCAGTATATGGCATACGTCCATTGGCATAATATCGCAGACCACCGTGTCTTGGTATTTGCCAATGTGAAATTCAACCTCGCATTGTTCATCAACTAATAGTTGGTGGCCTTTCTGTAGCCACGACACCTTGTAACGTGTGGGATTCTTAAGCCGCTTCAATCCCAGCTTTTCCACCATTTCGGTGGCAACTAAATTGTCCGTACTTCCGCTGTCTATGATCAATTTATAGCACTTTCCGTGTGATTTGCAAACGGTTCGAAACAACGCCTTTCGCTGGGTCTGTTCAGCCATCTCCTTGGCTGGCTTCAACAATAATTTGTTCAAAACTAAAGCCTCTCCGATTTCTGCCACGTTTTGTATCTCCCGGGGCTATGCTTCAGCTTCCTCAGGCTGTGCAACAAATGCTCCCCTCTGTCCAGCGTGTTCAGCTTCCGGGCATTCGAAGGATCTGTGCCACCATTTATGGCACCTGTAGCACTGGAAATTAGTCCCCCTTCCGCAACCATTTCTTCTTCCCCGCTGATATGGCCGACCTCCTCTGGTGCTATCTCCCTTCTCTGTTGTCCCTGAAGCTCTGGAACTGCTGCCTTCTTCGCTGTTAGTGGCAGTTCTCCCTCTGCCGTAGGACTGTCCTCGTTCTCTGCCATTTCCTTGCCCTCTCCTATTATTCTTTTTCTTGTTAATTTTCTCTTCAGCCTTTACAGCACTCTGAAAGGCCTCTTCTATATTTCGTGGAGAGAGAATACTAATCTCATCTAGTATTTCCAGTCTCAATCCATTCACGTACCTCGATGTTTTTTTTGGAGTATCATCCGTATAACCAGCCCTCAAATTTACACGATAAAAATCCTCTGTGTACTCCTTCACAGTCATACCTTTCCGCCTTAAATTTTGCACTCGTCGATAAAGTTCGACCTGATAGTCTTTAGGCAAAAATCTGCCCTTCAGTTTTGCCACCATCCTTGGCCACTTTCTTATTGGTAGCTTGTTCATTCGTCTCTTGTCCGCTTGGACACTATCCCACCATAAGACGGTGTGTCCTTTTAACTTAGTCGCAGCAAATCTAACTCTTTTGTCCTCACTGATCTCCTCATTTTCAAAATACTTATCTAACTCACTTACCCAATCCAGCAAAACATCTGCGGACAGACTGCCATCATAGTTAGGGATCTCAGGTTTGGGTTTGCTGCTAGCTAACAGTACCGATCTCAACAATCTTAACTCTGGGGCTTCTTCCTCTGACCCATCTGTAGCAGTTGCTACCTCTTCTTCACTATCATCCCTAAGTTTTGGGTCTCTTCGCCTACCTGCCTCTACTGCTTCCAAGCGAGCAGTAAGGATTCTCAACTGTTCTCTCAAGCCCTCGTCTGCTACTCTATGTGCACCTCTTCCACGTCCTCGTCTTTGTATTTCCATCTTCCTCTGTTTCCTTAAAATTTTGCTCTGATACCACTTGATGGGGCTAGCCCACGTGGTCCCGCCGTCAATGCGCTGATGATGTCATGTACCAGCAATGAATATAATAATAAAATGGATTTCGGATATATGTGTTGGTTGATTTTTAATCTATGTTGAATTGATTAGAGTTACGGTGATTATACCCTGGTTGCTTGCCTCATGGACATCTGTCCCTCCTCGGGATTCTACGAACCCGCCTTGGTTTGGGGTTTTACACCTTCACGCTCATTTGGTTCTCGTTGTTTCTCCTGGTCATTTGCTCTGCGAGATCTCGGCAATCCCTTGCAGCTTCTGTGGTTTTCTTTGTATTTTCCTGAGGCTTGTCCGCCTGATTCACTGAGTTATGTGCTCCTAGTTACCTTCTCGGTCTCCGTCGTTTGGAACTCGGCCTGGAATTCTTTTGTTCGCCCGACGATTCGTTGAAACCCTGTTAAGGTTTGCGTTATTATATTTTTCTGTGTGTATGTTGTCTGTCACTGTGCGTTTTGGAATCTGCCCTAGTGGGTCTCTGCCTCTGTGCGTCTTTTATCGGTTGTTGTTTTTGTTTCACGAGGGTTTACAGTTAATTGATGGTTGCATGGTTCTTGGTGACATCCTCTTCAGCACCGATTTGTTCCCTCACAAATTCGACAGGGTTATGGTGGCGTTCTCTGTTGGTTCCTCCGCCAACTTGCTTGGTAAGTCACTGTTCCATGCTAGACTTTTACGCCCCTCTTCTTCCTGAGTCTAATATCTTGGCTCCTTTGTGAGCAGGGGGGTCTTTCGAGGTGAAGATACGACTATGGCTTGCGTGTCAGGTAACAATACACTATTTTTTTATTCAGTCATTCCACTTCAATTCTCTGGTTTATCTCTTGGAACCTAATCTCGTTCTATTTGTCTTCTTACAGGTGGAGCCGCTCGATGGTCTCGGTGCTTGGACTTTCAGCTGCCCCGAACAAAATACGGGTAGCGTCGCTCTGTTGTTGTGGTTTTCTTGTCTTGGTTTTTTACGACTTGTAGGGTTGGTCTGTTCTTGTTGGCCTTGAGCCGCTGTCTGTTCTCGGTTCTTTGGTTATTAGGCTTTGTCGTTGATTATGGAAACGAGTTAGTGTCTTATGGGGTTGGCTTATGTCTGTATTTGGTTTAGTCCCCACGTCTGCGAACTGGGTTCGGTCTTTTACTTTTGAACAAAAATGTGAACATATAATGGACTTTGGATGACTGTATTTTGTAACCCCATGAATTCTGTGCTGGAATAAATTTGGATTGAGTAAATTCACATACGTGTTATGGTTATGTAATGCATGATTATTTTGGTTGTGCTGCTTGTAACTGGACACTGTTACCTTTCGTCCGACTTGACTATCTTCTTCTTCTGGTTCAGAACCTGTAGCAGTATATTGACAGTATTCACATGATAAAATAATGACAAATGTTACACAGCATTGAGGACGCTGTAGGATTGTGTGTGCACAGAACAATAATTATATTTATTTCTCTGTTAATTTCTTACATAGTCGAACCCTGTAATGTGCCTGTTTCCCTCCTTTGATAACACTATTTTCAAACGGTTTTAACTACTGTTGGTTTGTTTGGTTGGTTACATCAGTTGTTCCTTATGTGGAACTTTTCATAGTTGGCTAGTACATTTTATTTTCATGCTTTTACAACAGTAATATAACTGTCTGGAAACAACGACTTTAACTAATTACTACTGCTCCTAATTAAAAGTCATTACATTAATCTTAGGCAACTTTAATTTAAAAAAAAAAAAGCAAAAAAAAAAACAAATATTATCCATCCAGTGAACTGTTTTCTCCGTCCTCTTCAGAAACCATGTCAACCTTGCTTCTATCTTTGCTCTGTCAGCCAGATGCTCCTGCAACATTGGGATATACAAAGACATATTTGGACCACATTTTACAATAAATCATGTGATTCACGCAATTATTTAGCCATTAAAATATTTTAAGAATTCAATGCACATGAAGTCCTTTAAGAATTCAATGTTCAAAACACTTACTCTTCTATGCATGAAATTCCATTGAAGTTATCCAAAGAAAATAATCTCAAACCCTTTATCATATGATTTTTTTTATGCAAATAAATTTCACTCTTATTTGACTCTTATTTTTTTTAATGCATGGTTGGAATCCCTCCTCCTTCTCTCTTGGCTCCATTCTACATGTATTCTGTCATTCGTTCTCATATTTTCCTATAGGCTTACAATAAGTAGAATTGAAAAAATGAAATAGCTTTTCTAAATCCTAAAATCATTTCATAACTCACTCCATAAATCATATTTTTCCTAAATCCTAAAATCAGTCCATAAATTATCTAGAAGTCACTCCATAAATCATATTTTTCTAAATTCTAGAATCACTCAATAAATCATCCATAAATCTCTCATGCTTTTCTTTTGAAGGTATATTTTATTTTGCCTTATGACCAAAATATCACTTTTCCATAGATTTTCTAAAACTATTACTCATTATTTCCTAAAATCACTCCATAAATTATCTACAAGTCACTCCATAAATCATATTTTCCTAAATTCTAGAATCACTCAATAAATCATCCATAAATCTCTCATGCTTTTATGTTGAAGGTATATTTTCTTTTGCCTTATGACCAGAATATCCCTTCTCCATAGCTTTTCTAAAACTATTACTTATTATTTCTAAAACTCATAAAATATATCAACTTAGAAATATAATTTATTTAGATAGAAGAATATAAATTCTTCTAAATAAAAGAATTAAGAATTAATTCTTGTAATATTCTTATAATTAAGAATTACAAAAATATTCATCATGTGATATTAATATAACAATTAATAATATTTAATTATTCCACGGCCCTCATTTTAGGAGAGTTTTTATGGGAGCTTATGCCAAGGATATTACAGCAATAATGTTGAATTGATTGCTCTCTGGTTTTCTTAGAGCGGTAAAAATGATTCAAGTTATGGGAGATTCTAAATTGGTGATTGATTAGGAAAATTATAGAAATAAGGTCAACAACATCAATAGTGAGACCAACTTATATGACTGTTGGAATATTAATTCCAACTGTAGGCAGATTTTGTGGACGCGGACCGGGACAGCGACGGCAACAGGAAAACCACTTCAGCAAAACCACCTGACACTCATCGGACCGCCTTTTGCTGTGAAGTTGTTTCCGTACATACAAGCCCGATGCAATAAGATTTCTCCATGCGTCCTCTATAAGTTTGCAAAACCACTGCTCCATCGGAACGTAAAGGTTGATCAAGTAAGGGCTTCCGATATTTAACACAACTGTCCGATTGAGTTCTTTGTTATCCACCGTCGATTGCAATCAAGCTGCCAGAATTTGACGTGCCGTAAAAGCTTTGAGTTTGACCTCCGTATCACTATTGAAGCGATATGCAAGGCTGACTAAATTAATTGAAAGCCATGCTGAAATAGTTAATGAAATTAATTTAGGTCATAGAATGTCGGTAAATGTTTTTAATTATATTGTTTTTTTATCCACGGCTGTATGGCATAAGAAATGGTATTTTCATGTAATTTTTAATCATTCATTTGAATATGCAATAAAACGCACTGTAGTGTGTAGAACGAAGAAGAAAAGGGGTCAGAGTAAAAAGGAGGGCGATACGTAGACTATGTAATTTGAAACCATGGCAGAGTGTGAATATTTTTCTGTTGAATGAAAATGGGGACAGCATGCAGCAGCGTAGGTAATGTCCAGTCCAATTTTTTTTGATATTGTATTGGTAATGAAACGGTGGAAAATGCACAGCTCGTGCAAACAAAAAAATTAGTCAGAGTCTATTGTCAGTGTGATGCACAACAGTGCATAAGAAATATATGTTTTTGAGTGGCGTTGACCAATGTGTGATGGAAGCTATAGAGCGCACAGCAGTGTGCGGGTGAAGACGAAAACAAAGATGAAGGTAGAAACCAGAACAGAGCACCGTGGATGTTTTGATGTCCTTCTTGGGAATAAAATGAAGTTGCAGCAGCGCGACAGTGAAGGAGATTTTTTTTTGTAATGAAATGTAAGGAATTACATTTACAACAGTAAATGTAAGTAAATTTTTTTATTACAGCAGTATATGTAAAACTCTATCTTTACAGCAGTAAATGTAATTGAGATTTTACACACAGCAGTGTAAAATCTCAGGAGGAAAACAGAGTAATATTTTTTTTTTGTTTTGGAACTGCATCTAAAGCAGTGTCTGGTTGTAATCCCTCTGTGAGAGGAAGTGAAGCTCTTGGTAAATCCCTCTGTTAAAGAGGAAGGTGCTCTTCAGCACAGTCTCTTGGTGAATCCCTCTGTCAAGAGGAAGATGGCATATACTGGTGAATCCCTCTGTCAAGAGGAAGATGCTCTTCAACATAATCTCTCGTGAATCCCTCTGTGTGAGGAAGATGTTTTTGTAAAAGCGGTGAGGTGAAATCCCTCTGTTAAGAGGAAGACCTTTTTTTTTGTAACAGGCAGTCATATTGATGAATGCAAAGTTTTTTTTGGGTGTGAAAAAAAATTATGTTCTCAGAAAACAAGTTAGCTTCCCTGTGCAAAAGATCCTGTGGAGAGAAACAGAGCATTCTCTCTGTGTGCAGTTTATTTTGTTTTTGGGATTTTACCAGAAAAATCCCCAACAGTGGTATCAGAGCTAGTCCAGGCTCTTTGAAGGTGTCAAAGAAGCTGCAGGAAGGTTCCTTTTGTTGCAACAGTAAATCTTCTCCAGCAGAGTGAAGTCTTAGACAAAAGGATTCAGGTATTTCTCAAAGTTTTTTTTGTGTAGCTGCTGAAGACAGTCAATTGTTTGAAAAACACAGTTAAGTAATTTGAAGCATAGTTAAGAATGGCAGGGTCAAAGAAAAAAGTCTCCAAACCTTCTAAGGTTGTGTCTCCCTCTACTACTAAAATAGAAAATAATCCATTTGAAAGCATTCTAGTTGAGGCTCCAAGGTTCGATGGGAACTTTGATATATGGGAAATAAAAATGAGCTATTTCTTACAGTCTGAAGGGATTGAAATTTTGGAATCGGTGATTGATGGTAGCAAGATGGATAGAGAATCCAAGGAGTACAATGCAAAAGAAGCAAAGACAATCCTGGATGGGCTGCCTGATTCTGTAAAGAAGAATCTAGGAAAATATTCATCAGCAAAGGAGATATGGGACAGAATTCATGACCTTCATGCAAAGGGAGCACTGACCAGGACCATCAGTCAAGAAGGAAATTTTGAACCCATCATAGAAGCTGAAAATGAGAAGGTTGACCTCATCAAGCTTCAAGTACAAGAAAGGGATGAAGAGCTTGCCAAGCTTAAGAAGGAACTCGATCAAAGCAAAAGGAAGCATCATGAAGAAGTCATATACATGACAAATCAATTGAATAAAGCAAAGAAGCAAGAAGACATCTTTTCAAGTCAACTTGAACAAAGGCACAAGAGAGTGAACAAACTTATAGAAGAGATTGGACAGTACAAGGTAGAGGTCTCCTCCCTTAAGTCTGAACTACAAGAAGCTAGGAAACAGGCACAAGAAGCTAAGAAGAAAATGGAGAGCAGTCAAGCAGAAATCTCCAAAATGAAGGCAGATATTATCTGCCTTAAAATAGTAGCAGTTGAAGCTACTCGTAGCAAAGAAGAAACTGAGGAACAACTTGCAAAGAAAAATAATGAATGTGAAAGATTGGAAGAAGAAATAGTCCTCCTCAGGAAAAAGGTTTAAGGGATGAACAAAATCATGAAGAACTCTCAAGCCTTAGATGACATGCTCAGCTATCACAGATCTCCATTTGATAAATCAGGACTCGGGTATGTAGGTGAATCTTCAAACAAGAATGAAAATGCTTTAAGCAAAGGAGATGTGAAGAAGGCAGAAAGAAATTGTGATGCTCCTAGTTCCAGGAAAGGCAAGGAGAAAGATCAAGGCTACAATAGAAGAAATCCTACTCCAAGCAGAAAACCAACTCCAAGAAGAAATGTAGCTGATGTGAAAGAGGCAAGAAGCAATGATTATCATCAAAGGATCTCAAGGAAAAAAGACTTCAGAAGCACATCAAGGAAACCTCCATCTCCCAGGTACCAAAGTTCATTTTTTGGCTATTGTTATTCTTGTTCAAACTTTGGTCATATGGCAAAAGACTGTAGAGCATTTCATAGAGATAGATGTTATGGTCTCCGACAACCTCCAAGAAACAATTTTAGAAGAAGAAATCATGAAATCTTATTCATGAACAATGTAGAATGTTTCAAGTGTCATAACATTGGTCATATGGCACGTGATTGTAACTTAACATGGGCTCCTACACAAGCTAGACCCATGCAAAAGAAGAAAGTTACACAAGTTTGGAGAAGGAAGGAAATACAGTCCGAAAGTCCCTTGAACTCCCCAGCTGATCTAAGTTTCTTTTGAGAAGACTTTGCCGAAAGAAGATGATGCATACAGTTAGGGGGAGCATGTACTGCGAAGGAGTTATTTTGTTGAGAAAACAAAAAGGGAAGCATGAGTGAATATATACAGCAGTGTAGTCCTTTGAAGAAATGGGAATCCACGCAGCAGCGTGAGGTGGTTTTTGTTGTTGAAGAAAAATGTGAAATGTGCAGCAGCTCGAGTATTTTGTTTCGAGAACGCATATAAAATCTAAGGGGGAGCTTGTATTTTTTGATCATTATTGCTGAACTATATTAACAGTCATTCTTTGATGAAGATCTTTTTATAGGGGAGAGATATGAAATTAAATCTGCCATAAAAGCAGAGAAGAAATGGTTGCAGAATAGCTTGGAGATGCAAAGATTGGAAATCTTGACTGAAGCAAAAAGAAAGAGGATATTACATGATTGGAGTGCCTGAGCAAAGCAGTGAAAGTGATGAAAGGAAAGATGATATGAATAGGCAAAAAAGCTTTGAATTTTTTTTATGAAGTGTTTGGGTATGTTTGAACGCCCAACAATTGAAATTAAGGGGGAGTGTTGGAATATTAATTCCAACTGCAGGCAGATTTTACGGACGCGGACCGGGACAGCGACGGCAACAGGAAAACCACTTCAGCAAAACCACATGACACTCATCGGACTGCCTTTTGCTGTGAAGTTGTTTCCGTACAGACAAGCCCGATGCAATAAGATTTCTCCACGCGTCCTCTATACGTTTGCAAAGCCACTGCTCCATCGGAACGTAAAGGTTGATCAAGTAAGGGCTTCCGATATTTAACACAACCGTCCGATTGAGTTCTTCGTTATCCACCGTCAATTGCAATCAAGCTGCCAGCATTTGACGTGTCGTAAAAGCTTTGATTTTGACCTCCGTATCACTGTGCAAGCCGTATGCAAGGCTGACTAAATTAATTGACCGCCATGCTGAAATAGTTAATGAAATTAATTGAGGTCATAGAATGTCGGTAAATGTTTTTAATTATAATGTTTTTTTATCCATGGCAGTATGGCTTAAGAAATGGTATTTTCATGTAATTTTTAATCATTCATTTGAATATGCAATAAAACGCACTGCAGTGTGTAGAACGAAGAAGAAAGGGACAGAGTAAAAGGAAGGAGGGAAATACGCAAACTATGTAATTTGAAACCATGGCAGAGTGTGAATATTTTTTTGTTGAATGAAAATGGGGACAACATGCAGCAATGTAGGTAATGTCCAGTCCATTTTTTTTTAATATTGTATTGGTAATGAAACGGTGGAAAATGCACAGCTCGTGCAAACAAAAAAATTAGTCAGAGTCTATGGTCAGTGCACAGTAGTGCATAAGAAATATATGTTTTTGAGTGGTGTTGACCAGTGTGTGATGGAAGCTATAGATCGCACAGCATGTGCGGGTGAAGACGAAAACAAAGACGAAGGTAGAAACTAGAACAGAGCACCAAGCAACCACCATGCGCATTCATTTTTATTCATTTTTTATATTATGAAAGGATTTGGACGATTCGCACTTCTAAAATAAATTCTCCTTCTTTTCCGGTCATAATGAGTGACTCGCTGACTCTAATAAGGAGTTGAGAAGTTTTGAACGAATTCAAATCAAAATTTCAAGGGTTGGAAATATTATAAATCTTTTTTGGCTTGAAAACAAGTCTTATAACCAATTCTTGTTTTTAAAATTTTTTGGTATTTGCAAATATTTTTTTGTGAGAATATGAAAACAAGTTTTTCACCATAAAAATGAGTCTCGTCACCAATTTTTACTTTTAATTTTCTGATATTTGTAAATAAATCTCTTTTTAGCCAATATGAAACAAGTTTCTTCACTTTCATCGAAAATACAAACGCCCGACTTTCTTAGACTGCGCTCGGTTCCTGATAGTGCGCTGTAATCGTGTCAACTCTGAAATGAATGCAATTTTTGTATTTTACGTCTCTTTGAAACCGAGCGATCAAATTCGCCCTATGGCATCGAATCTGTTTTCAAAGTGGTAAACCCAACTTCTAAAATTCCTCCGTCCACGCATGCCACGCTGTGTGCCACCATCAGTTCACGTCAACTCACATTTTTCCACATGATCAAACATTCCTCCGTCCACGCATGCCACGCTGTGTGCCACCATCAGTTCACGTCAACTCACATTTTTCCACACGATCAAACATTCCTCCGTCCACGCATGCCACGCTGTGTGCCACCATCAGTTCACGTCAACTCACATTTTTCCACACAATCAAACATTCATCCGTCCACGCATACCACGCTCTGTGGGCCAGCGTCAGTTCATGTCAACTCACATTTTTCCACACAATCAAACATTTCCTTTGTTTAAAGGTAAATTTGCACAAGAATATGTGATAAATTGATTTTAGTATTTATTTATTTTGTGATTTGATGGGTAATGAAAAAATCAAATAAATAGTTATGTTAATTTTAAAAATGAATAAATATAAGTTTATCTAATTTATTAGTTAGGGGTAAAAAAAATTATTATTTAATAAAAATAATATATATTTAAAAATTAAATAATAATAAATTTATATAACATTTTAATCTGAGAAATTCGAATTTAATATATATATTTGTGAGAGTAAAAAGAAAGGCTACATAGAAGGGCTTAGTTTTATACCTAATTTAATTAAACTAAAAAATAATAAAAATAAAGATTTCATCCCAAAATTAAATAACTAATAAAATAATGTATTGTTAAATGTCATCACAAAAAATAAAAAAATATGATTAACTAATATTGTTTATATATGTGTCAGATTGTTTATATAAATCTTAGATTTTTTTTTAAGAAATATAAAAAAAAATTAATTAAATTTATTGAAATATGTTTTTAATAAATAATAAGTCTTTTTAAATTTAACATGTGGAGAAAAACTACAATTTATAAAAATGGAAATAATAGAATTTTTTTTTTAAAGTTAAATAAAAATGAAATAAAACTAAAAACAAAAATGTAGTAACTAATAAAAAAGGAAGTTACTAAACAACCTACAATAAGACCTCAACCAATAACCTTATAAATAAATAAATTTAAATAAAATAAAAAATAAAAATAAAAATGAATTCTCAATGCTAAACTATGGATGGCGTAAATATTTGGTGGAAGACAAGCTAATACTTAGTCAAAGGCAAATTTGAATGCTATACCAAGTTTGCACGGGGTATAATAAATAAGTGTTCATTGCGATGATATGTTAAAACTATATTAAAAAACTTATTAATGTTTATTCTAAGTATTAAAATAAAAAATTCCTAACTATATAATTTTATTATTATTATTATTATTATTACTATTATTTATCCTTTAGCTTTATCCAATGATAATAGAATAACTAATCAATATTCATTTTATATATATATATAATTTTCATTTTCAATAGTTCCTCATGAAGTGAGGATAATCAATATTCATTTTCAATATATATATATATAAACTTAATTTTCACTTTCAATATTTCCTCCTAAAGTGAGGATTGTTGTGATCCCTCTACTAGACTGTCATTGTCAAAGCTTAAGACCCACAAAGGGTGGACTAAAGATATTAAATGCAATATAGGGGTTAAGCAGGGGCATCCCCTATCCCTTACCCTTTTTGGCATTCATATCGATAAGCTTGAGGAGTGTCTCGAAACTGCAGATTGCAAGGGCACCAAGTTTGGTGATATAATCAGAATTCTTCTCCTCTATGTTGATGATATTATTCTTCTTGCAAAAGGCCATGATGACCTATAGAAGCAACTTAAGACTCTTGATGTCTATGACCATTAATACCCACAAGACTAAATTCATGATCATTAAAACAAAAAACACCACCCATTGTAGTTTCACCTATAATAACCATTGTTTAGAGCAGGTTTCTTTTTACAAATATTTGGGTATTGACTTTCCGCATCAACTCAACTAGAATTATAACATCGAGAAAAGGATCATTGGAGGCTGCAAAGCTTATTATGAGCTTGAAAACAATTGTATTATGAGCTTGAAAACAATTGTAAGCTGGCTAATCTTTGTGTTTGGAGTAAAAAAAGGTTCCTCTTTGAAACTCTCGTTACCCCTATTATCTTATACGAATGCAAAGTTTGGGGTTGTAGTATATCCAGAGAGTCATGGAGAAAGATTGAGATGATTCAAAAGGAATTCATAACCTACAACCTAAATATCAAGGGAAATACTCCCTATCCTATCCTCTTGATCGATGTTGACATGTCCGCCATTCAAAGTATGATTATGTTCAGATATATGATGTATAAGAAGAAGCTTTACAACATGGAATCCAATAGGCTCCCAAAAATTGCTTCTAACTTTAGTCAAAACTCCCACCTTCGCCTCAAGCGCAGGTGGGATAAGGATGCCTAGTCTTGCCTCAACCATTGGGGAATTAAGGAGGAGATCATCATGGGAAGGAAGAACGGTGTCAACGATATGATTACCTCCAATTTCAAGGACAAGTTGTGGAATGATAAGGGGCTTGAGGGTAAAAGGAAGCTAAGATACTATAAGGAGGTGATCAACCCCACCTTTGATAACAAGAATTATCTCCTTGTGTTAACACGTACTAAGAAAAAAATGAACATCACTAAGATAAGAACTAATTCTCATGAGCTTCAAAGTGAGACCGGGTGGTGGTGTACTCCCAAGACTCCATAAGATGATAGAATCTGCCAGATTTGCGATATTAAGAAGGTGGAAGATCAAAAACACTTCCTTTTAGACTGCCTAGCTCTTACTCACATCCGCTCTCAATTCACGAACATTTGCCACACTTCTAAACTTATTGAATTATTAAGCCATCCTAACTATAGCGATATTGGAGCATTTCTTTCTCTTCTTTTTTATCACAAAAACAAGATTTTGAAGAACCACAATTATATTATTTTTCTTTTCTTGAGGCCAGACATACCACATTGTTCTTAGTGGAGGTTCATCAACATCGTCATTATCATTATTATTTAGATTCTCATAACTTAATTCATTTTTTTATATTCTTTTATATTAATAATTTACATTATAAAATAATCATTTTATTCTTTCTATATATAATTTTGGGGTTTTAATTTTTTTTATCAATATTTTTTTTAGTTATTTTTAGTTATTTTTTTTTTTTCTAATCCACATGAAAATATGAACTTTGAATCTCATGGTTTACAAACATTTTATGATACAAATATGGTTAATTAAACTTTTTTATAGATATTAATTTTTGTTTGTTTTAAATATATTTATTTTTAAATTAAATTTAAATATTCATATATTTTTACAATGTTATTAATTTTATAAAATATTTCACTCTATATTTTTAGAAATTTATTTATTTATTATAACCAATAGAATACTTATAATTTTTAATTTGAAAACTTTTTATTATTTATCTATTTATTTATTTTTCACAAGTACAACATTGCATATTCCATATGAGGAATATACGTATACTTTCAATATTGTCAACATATGTCCTATCACTTACAAGACAAAATTATAAAATTTAAAACCTATTCGTTTTTTTTACACATTTTCTGACTATATCTAACATCATTTTATAGTTAATAACTCTTTTTTTTTTTTTTTTTACAATAAAATATATATCCTTTACTAACCATTTTTTATATGATTCATATTACATGAGAGACAACTTCTTATAAATGCCACTAACAAATAGGATGTGACAAATCTCAATAAACATAAACCCACACAACTGAAGAAATAAATTATTTACCAAACTATTCAAATTAAAATTCTTTGACTTATATTCATTACACATTTAATTGTTATTTTAATTAAAATTAAAAATAATATTAATTTTTCTTATATTTATATATGAAAAAATATTATATTTTATATAAATAATATGAATTTACTATAATTTTTGTTCTATTTTGTTGACACCTAATCCGAAACGGATGAGGTGAAGCCGGACAGTCATCTAGAAGATGAACTGATCCGTTTTGTAAATGTATAAATAATAATAGTCTAATGAATAAAATCATCCAGTTGTTTCTTGCGCTCATTAATTTCTGAGCTAACCTGGCCTGACATGGTATCAGAGCACAGGTCCCAGAAATAGCTCCTGCCTCTACCAGGTTTCTACTGCCTCATGAAACCTACCTCTGTCCTGAGACTGCGTGCTTCTGGCGGTGATCTGAGCGCCTCTGGCCCCTGGATGCGTGGAATGCGCTGTTGAATACTGCGTTGAAAACTGAGGTATCGTTTTCTTTTGATTGTAAAGACTGTGGTATAGACTGCGTTACGCTGCACTGTGGTATCGCTCTATTGGTATCGCTCTATTTTTGTAAGAACTGTGGTTACGCTCTATTGGTATCGCTGCGTTTTGCATGGAATTGCTGTATGAGCAGAGTATTGTCATCAATACAAATGTTTATACATCAGCGTTGTATTGAAGCTACGTTGTATTGTAGTGTATGGAAATGCTGCGTTGTATTGTGTTAAAGTCTGCGGTGTATTGAAGAATGGATGCAAGCATGCGTGGTATTGTTTTGAAGACTGCGACTGCGTTGATAGATTGCGTTGTATTGATGACATGAAGACTGAAAAGATGACTGCGTTTTTTTAAAAACTTGAAATGGTTAACTGCATTTTATTTGAAGACTGAATGCTGTGGATATATACATTTTAAATGCTGTGGACTGCGTTTTTTTGAAGACAAGACATCTCATGACATCTCATGGTATATACATTTTAATGCTGTGGACTGCGTTTTTATTGAAGACCGTGGATTTGAAGACTGCGTTATATTCCCATTGACCATGGTTATATACGCATTAACCTTTGTGGCTTTTGCACATCTGGAAAGCAAACGAAGTCGAGGCTGTGGTGTGGTGCCTGACGGTGTTTTGAGGGTTGTTTCTTTGAATAACCCGTTTGTAATGTGCTAGCAGCGGAGTTTATAGTATACTTGGAGCAGAGTTTTAATCTTGTTAAACAAATACAAATGCCTGGACCATCTCAGAGTTTTATTACGCTCTCCTCTTGAACAGTTTTTGAAATGATATATGAGATCCCTTGAGCGCCTTTCTTTTTTCAAAACATAATATTGTGGCGGTGATATAAGAAATGATGTATGTTTGAAGAAAATAAGGCTAAGGCATAAGGATTTTTTTTTGGCAGAGAGATATTTTTTTTTACAGAATGCATAAGGCTATGACATAAGTTTTTTTTCCAGCAGAAATCTTGCTATGACATAAGATTTTTTTTTCCAGCAGAAGTCTTGCTGTGGCATAAGAATTTTTTTTCTCCAGCAGAAGTTTTTTTTTAGCAGAGATATTTTTACAGAATGCATTCAATCATTTCAATGGTCGAAATAGTTCTCACTGGCAAGGAGAACTATTCTGAATGGTCCCGGATGGTAAAACACACCCTCATCTACAATGAGCTGTGGAAAGGCGTGTGTGTCGAAGAAGAAGACAGAGACCCTGTGCAGCCCACATCAGACAAAGAACTCGCCATTTGGGAAAACAAGAACAGCAAAGCCTTTGCATTGATCGCAGCATCTGTAAATGAGGAAGTAAGTCGTCATATTTCATCCTATTCCACTGCCTTTGAAGCTTTACAAAAGCTGAAAGAACTGTATGATACACATTCTGCACTTGAAGTTGTTCAGCTTATGATTAAACTCTTCACTCTAGAACTGAAAAATAATGATCCTCTTACTCTTGCATCTAAAATAAAGTCTATAGTGCATGATATTAAATCCACTAAGGTTGAGCTGGATATCTCTCTTATTGCCTTTCTCAAAGCACTCTATCCTACCTACTCTAACTATCTTGAGTCTTTACAAGCAAATGGAAATCTTAAAGATATGACCTTTGACACTCTTGTGAAAAAGTTTGCTGAAAGAGAGAAAGCCTTTGGAAAGAAAACAATCCCTGAATCTTCTGAAGAGACTGTTTGCCTTGCTCATAAAGAAAAGCATCCTGCACAAGATTCTACAAGAGGAAGAGGTGGACGAAGAGGAAGAGGAAGATACTTCAGAGGCAGGGGGGGCAGACATCCTCAAGCAGAAAAGGCAGATCTGCATTGCATTCGCTGCAAACGAAATGGATCACATGATGCTTCTACATGCAAGCTACCATGGGACAAGGTTGAGCAGAGAAGAAACCAGCAGAAAGGTAAAACTGATGACTCAGACAAAGGTAAAGCACCTGAATCCGCTCACTATATTGAGGCACAATGTAACAGTGGAGTAAATGAAGATTTGTTTAATGCTTCACTTGCTTCTTCGAAAAATGACTGGTTGCTTGATTCAGGAGCAACCTGTCATATGACTTATAGGAGAGATTTCTTTGAAGATTTCACTGACAATGTTGATGGAGCAGTATATTTTGTAGATCAGTCAAAAATCAAGCCATCAGGGCTTGGCACAATCAGGCTTAAACTGCCTGGTCTTCCAGACTTTCTTCTGGATCATGTTCTATATCTCCCACAGCTGAAGAGAAACTTGTTGTCCCTGGTCCACATCCGCCAGCAAGGTCACTCCATTCACATGTTTGATGGCAAGCTTGAGGTAAGAAAGGCATCTGACCACTCACTTGTCATGAGGGGTATAGAAGAAGAAAGACTCCTTAAACTGCAAGGAACCTCTGCTCATGCACATCATTTCTCATATATTTCTCATCATGAAGAAGGTGCACTTCCATCAAGTTTATTATGGCATGCTAGATTTGGACATTTAAACTATGATAGTCTCCGCTTGTTGAAGAAAAATGGTGTTGGTGGTTTGCCTACAATTCCTAGAAAACATAAACAATGTGATGCTTGCATTCTAGGAAAGCATAGCAAACAGTCTTTTCATGATTCACATTCAAGAGCACATAGGAAGCTTGAACTTATTCATTCAGATTTATGTGGTCCAATGCCTGTTCCTTATGCAAATGGAAATAAATATATCATGACATTTATTGATGATTACACCAGAATGTGTTGGGTTTACTTATTGAAGAACAAATCTGATGCTTTTCAAACATTCAAGAATTTTCATAAGTGGATTGAAAATGATGCACAATCTCATATTGGGTCTATTCGCACTGATAATGGAAAAGAATATACATCAAATGAATTTGAACACTATCTTCGCCAACATGGGATTAAACATCAAACAACTGTACCTTATAATCCTCAACAGAATGGTGTAGCTGAAAGAATGAACAGAACAATTTTGAATATGGTACGATCCATGCTTTTCTTCAAAAATGTAAAGACAATGTTTTGGGCTGATGCTGTTCTATGTGCTGCATATATAAAGAATAGATGTCCATCTAGTGCTATAAGAAACAAGACTCCTTATGAATTGTGGTATGGACATGTTCCTTCGGTAAAACATCTCAGGATATTTGGTTCCACCTGTTATGCTTTAATACCAAAGGTACATAGAAACAAACTTGGTGCTAGAAGTCGTAAGTGTATCTTCCTGGGGTATTCAAACACATCTAAAGCATACCGCCTTTATGATGAAGTAAATAAAAAGTTTGTTTTATCTAGAGATGTCATTTTTCTTGAATCATCCAAATCTGACAGTGTTGTTGAGCGGCAACTTGATCGCTTGGATAGATTCACAAAACCGAAATCATTTCAAGAGTTTGATAATCAGATTCCATAGCTTGAAGGGGGGATTCCTATACTAGATCAACATGTGGAATCTTCTTCTGAAGAACAATCTCACCTGCATGACACTCCAACAACGGATGATGCTTTAAGTGATGTAATTGATAGAATTGGGAGACTCAATCTTGATTCAGACCCAACTCAATCAACAGAACAGCCTGGACCATCTCAGAAAGGTCCCCCAAAGTGGCTGACAAAGACACTTGAAAGTGTTCATCCTGATGAAATTGGAAAAACAGGAACCAGAAATTCAAACCGACAAGATGGAGGTGATGTAGATAACTCTAATTCACCTGTTGATATGGATGTTACTTATGATTGTGAATTGAACTTGTCTACAGATTTTGAACCAACTTCCTTCAAAGAAGTTGCTTCTCATGATGAATGGAAAGAAGCGATGCAGAAGGAGTATGATGCCCTCATAAAGAATGGCACTTGGAAGCTGGTTGATCCTCCATTTGGAACCAAACCAATTGGCTGCAAGTGGGTCTACAAGAACAAGTACAAAGCTGATGGCTCACTTGACAAGCACAAAGACAGGCTTGTGGCAAAAGGTTTTGCACAGAAGGAAGGGGTCGATTATGAGGAAACTTTTGCTCCCACAGCAAAATGGGCCACCATCCGGACACTCTTTGCACTAGCTGCTCAGAACGGTTGGAAAGTCCATCAAATGGATGTAAAAACTGCATTCTTGAATGGAGATCTAAAAGAGAATGTTTTTATGTCCCAACCTGAAGGATTTGCTATGAAAGGACATGAACACAAAGTATGCAAACTTGTGAAGTCCTTGTATGGCCTCAAACAAGCACCACGAGCCTGGTATGAAAAACTAACTGAGCATCTTCTGAAACTCAACTTCAAACATTTTGATCTTGATGATGCAACTTTATTTGTCAAGAAAGTTGGCAAAACAGTTGTATATCTTGTGGTATATGTAGATGATCTTTTAATGACAGGGAACAATGAAAGCTATATTGCATCCATAAAGAAAGAATTAGGAAAATTTTTTGAAATGACTGATTTGGGCTATGTTCATTACTATCTTGGCATTGAAGTAACCCAACATCCAAAGTCCATATTTCTTTCTCAAAAGAAATACATTGGAGATTTGTTAAACAGATTTGGCATGACAGAGTGCAATCCCCTTTCTACTCCAATGGAACAAAACTTGAAGCTCACATCTATTGAAGGAAAGGAATTTGAGGATGCAACAAAGTATAGACAACTTGTAGGAAGTCTCATCTACCTCACTACTACCAGACCAGACATTTCATTTGCTGTTGGAATCCTCTCCAGGTTTATGCAAAAGCCTTGTGAGGGACATTGGTCTGCTGCAAAAAGAGTTCTAAGGTACTTGAAGGGAACTCAAGACCTTGGAATCAAGTATACACAGGTGGACGACTTCAACTTGATTGGATACTCTGATTCAGACTTTGATGGAGACAAAGAAACTGGGGTATCTACTTCAGGATATGCTATGAGTCTTGGATCGGGAGCTGTCTCCTGGAGATCACGCAAACAATCAGTACCAGCAGATTCCACAACAGAAGCAGAATATGTGGCAGCAGCTGAAGCAACGAAAGAAATTGTGTGGCTCAGGAAAATTCTTGAAGATTTGCAAGTAAAACAAATACGATCTACTCCACTCATGATTGATAACACCTCTGCAATAAAGTTGGCCAAGAACCCAAAGTTCCATGATCATACTAAGCACATCAATACTAAATATCATCTGATTCGACATCATGTTGAGGCCAAAACAATCCATCTCCATCATTGTTCCACAAACGAGCAAATTGCAGACATCTTCACCAAAGCGCTTGGAAGAGAAAAGCTTGAAAGATTCAGAACGATGCTTGGACTCACCAACATCCCTTCAGATTAAGGGGGGGAATGTTGACACCTAATCCGAAACGGATGAGGTGAAGCCGGACAGTCATCTAGAAGATGAACTGATCCGTTTTGTAAATGTATAAATAATAATAGTCTAATGAATAAAATCATCCAGTTGTTTCTTGCGCTCATTAATTTCTGAGCTAACCTGGCCTGACATATTTTAAAAATCGGTAATGTATTTTTTCCATTAAAAATTTTTAAATTAAGATTTCACATTCTTTCGATCATTCACACACACACACAGACACACACACACACACATATATATATATATATATATATATTCTTGTGTTGCACTTTTAGTTTTTAAAGGAATAATATAACTAACTTTCATATTTTATATAATATTTTTAAATTTATATTTATTAAATTATTATTTCAATAAAATATATACATTAAGTTATTAATGAAAATTTTTGGGAAAAGATCATATTGAGAATATTTGGTTGACACGTTTCCAACCAGACTTTGTGGTTGATCTTCAAGACGAGACTGTGGATAACAGTTTACTCTTAAATAATGATAAATATTGTCATCTCTTCTATATTAGTAAATGAACTTTCATATATTAACTATTCCAACATTTTCTTTTGTAACCTAGAGGAACCCAGTAGCATACCTATAATAAATTAGTTTTTATTTTATAGTTATGAATGAAATATGTTGATATATTTTTGTTATCTTTTATATATTAATAGACGGAATTTCATATATTAATTATTTTAGCATTTTCTTAATGGAAATTCTTATATTAATTATTTTAGTAATTTTTTTGTAACGGAGATGAATGGAGCAGCCTATTTAGTAAGCTAAGATATGAATAGGGGAATTGGAGCTTATGTCTTTTGAGGTTCAACGATTTCAGATTTCATAGATTAACCAATTGAACCACTCCCAAGACAACTATTTCAACATTTTTAAATTCATATTTACTTTTTATATTTATTTAATACAATTATGAATTTACCCTACAAATAATAAATAGATATATATATAGATAGATATATTTAATTATCAAATATCAAATAATAAAATATTAAATAATATAAATGATTAAAATTATTAAATAATAAATAATACAAATTACTATATAAAAAATTATCAAACAACACATGAGCCCAATTAATATTCTCAATATTATGACAACTAATACTCTTAATATTATGACCACTTAATTGGATTATGTTGAATTATCATTTAAATTTGTAAATTGTAATTAGTAGTATAAAAACACATTTCAGAAAATTGGCGTAAGAAGTGTGAATTTAATCTTTATGTTTTTCTGAGCATTAATTTTGAAGCAAATTTAATCTTTATGTTTTTCTGAGCATTAATTTTGAAGCAAAAAGACATCGAAAATTCAAGTAAGAAAAATAAAAATTATTAAATTAATTAATTTGTGAATTTACTCTTTATGTTTTTCAGAGTATTAATTTTGAAGAGAAAACACCTTGAAAATTGATGGAAGAAAAATAAAAATTATTAAATTAATTAATTTGGTGTATCACAAATAAATATAGAAAATTAATTATAACATACACAATCACTTTCTGCACTAATAGGTGTTCACTTGGTGAGATAAGTACCAACAAAAATTTTAAATACTAACACTCTACACCAATAAATATTTACTTGGTAAGATTAATAATTATAACATACACAATTACTTAGTCTACTAACTAACGCTCTACTCTAATAAGTATTTACTTGGTGAGATAAGTATTAGTACTAAGTTTCGAGTACCAATTTAGACTCGATTAAACAAATAATTTGAAAAATAATAAATAAGTCTCTTTCTGAAAATTTCATAATTAATTTATATTTATAACTTTTCTAAAATATATGGTTTTTGATTTTATAATTAAAATAAAAGGATTTAGTCAAATAAAATATAATAATAATTTATATGTGTGGATGTTTTCAATATATTTAAATGCAAATTTATAAAAATGTATAAATTAAATGGTATCAAATATGACTATAAAGTAAGTTGACAAAGACCAAATTTCACAATATTATTTGAAGTTCTCATAGAACAAAAACCAGTATATCTTGTTAAGTTTGGCTAAAATTTATTGTGATGCTTTTGATGTATCTTGTAGGTAGAAAGTAAGTTGAGAAAAGACCAAATTTCACAGTATTATGAAGTTCCCATAGAACAAAAACGAGTATAACTGAATCTTGTTAAATTAGGCTAAAATTTATTGTCATGCTTTTGAAGTATCTCGTAGGTACAAAGTAAGTTGACAAAACACCAAATTTCTCAGTATTATGAAGTTCCCCTAGAACAAAATCCAGTATAACTGAATCTTGTTAAGTTTGGCTATGATTTATTGTGATTGTTTTGAAGGAGTCCAAGGGACCGCACTATTTGAAGGAGTCCAAGGGACCGCACTAGTTTTTCAGACAGCTGGGCGGCAAAATAGTCCCCAGAGCCAGTCCCACAGCATTGACACACACAGACTTTACTTTATTTGCAGTCGTTGAAGTTATCTCAACATTTATCAAAGTAATTCCTGTGCAAGCAACTGTCTTGCTGCACGAAAAGTTCACAGCCACATCAGTCGATGACGTTCCCTGTATGTTTCTATACGTGACATCTTGTATTTGCACTGCGGATGGCTGCACACAACAACATGACGCACAGTATTATTGATACCAAACAGTAATACCAAACTTGAAAACCAATTTGTATAAATATTATTGCAGTATAACATAGTTTTTACGTCGATGCATTTAGTGGAGATCATGGAGATCAGATGTCCGTGGGTGAAGTTTATATTATATATAGATATACATTTAAACAATTATTTTATATTACAATAAAATGAAACACAATAGTTTTTTTTTAGAGAATTTGTATTAACTTTGATGGTTGGAATTAGCTACGTTTAGGGTTAGAGGGGTCTCTCTGAGTTGGGTGAGATTTCCGGAATTACCAAATTCCCTGATTGCCGATTCTTTACCTAAAGATGAAATTCTATATAGTTACCAATTACTAACCCGATTGATAGTATTTAGAAGATAAAATAAATGGGAAATTTATCCTATATTATGTGCGCTTAAACAAGTATTTTGGAATTAATGTTGATGGCAACATCGATCGCAAGCACACATCCACGGACTTCAAAATGATATTTCAACTGTTGAAAATATAATTTCAACAGCGATCGCCGATATCGCATCGGCAAAGTCGAAGTGAAGAAACTATAAAGAAGCTTTTGTGTTTCCGACGAGCGATCGCCGATATCGCTATCGGCACATCGCTATCGGCAATATCATAGGGTCGGGGTCTTTAACATGAGTAAAGTTGCGATGCGATGGAGCGGACCCGACAACATGATAAATAGCTTTTGATAAACTTTCAAGTCCACGCTCAGGGCTTCCGATATCTTTGTCCATCGTCCGATTTGTTTGAATGCTTTCCGCCGTTGATCGTTTGAAACCTGCACACGGGCCTGCGTACAGTCAAGTTTTGCGTGGAGTGAAAATTTTTGGTTTAATCGCAGTGGAAGAAAGGACATAAAATTTAATGCGTCAACGTAGAATTAAGTGGTGGCCTTTAATATGGTGATGGGCATACATTCCATACGTTTTTTTTATATATTTGTTTACATACGACATGTGAAGTTTTATATGTGTGTTAGGTGTAGGATTTAATTTGTATGTTTTCGTATTAAGTTTTTGATATGTGTATGAGTCACGAAAAATGTGCTCATTTATTACCGTGTTGACTTTTGTTTTTCTTGAATGGCACACGGGAAGTTTTAGTGTGTGTTCACAGTAGAGTAAAAATACGAGGGTGCAGAAAAAACTATGTGTGGTATGTATTGAACACACAGCAGTGTGTAAAATGTGAAGAGCCAGAGGGTGAATGCACAGCAGTGCACAAATATATTTGGTAATGTTTTGTGAGGCATTGTAAAACAGAGGAATAGCAAAAACCATGTGTGGTTTTGCACAAGCAGTGCATAAAGAAAATGGTGAAGTTTTTTTTGTAAGTCTGTGTGAATTTTGTTTACAGTAGTAAACTTATGTAAACTCTTATTACAGCAGTAAGTTGTTGTTTTTCACAGCAGTGAATATAAAAGGGATTTTACAGTGGTAAATCTTTGCATCAGGTTTTAATGAATAGAATGTTTTAATGGTGGTGAAATACTCTGTTTCTCAGTGAATTTTTAAAAGTCTTCTATGTGCACAAAAGATCCTGGAGTAAAGTAAAACAGAGCATTGCCTCTGTGTGTTTGAACATTTGGTTTTTGGTATTTTCTCCAAGGAAAAATACCCAACAGTGGTATCAGAGCAGGCTCAGGCTCTTTAAAGAGGTTAAAGAAGCTGAAGGGAGAAGGTTGTTGCTGCAGCAAAACTTCTCAGGCAGACAGAAGACTTAGACAACAAAGGATTCAGGTATTCCAAAAGTTTTTTTTGTGTTGCTGAAGAAGCAGTGATTTGTTTTAAATACACAGTCAAGGAATGGCCAGCACAAGCACTGGTATGGGTTTGTTTAACACCCAGCTCCCACAGTTTAATGGGAAGAACTATGACTACTGGTCAATAACTATGACAGCCCTGCTTGCCTCCCAAGACTTATGGGAAATAGTTGAAGATGGCTTTGAAGAACCAGCAGATGAAACTGAGTTCAATGCATTAACTCAGGGAGAGAAGGATCTGCTTAAGAACAATAAGAAGAAGGATTCAAAAGCCCGAGTGTTGTTGTATCTAGCAGTAGACCAGAGTATGTTTCCAAGGTTAGCAGCATCTAAGACAGCCAATGAAGCATGGCAAACCCTTAAGACAACCTATCAAGGCATGGAGAGAGTGAAGACAGCAAAACTTCAATTGCTGAGGAAGGATTTTGAGAATCTGAACATGAAGGAGTCAGATAACATTGACTCATTTTTCACTCATGTGATTGGTGTAATCACACAAATGAGAACTCATGGAGAAACCATTGAAGACAGAAGAATTGTGGAGAAAATATTGAGAGTCTTACCCTCAAGGTTTGATGCCATAGTCACCACCATTGAAGAGACAAAGGATCTCTCAAGCTATTCAGTTGATGAGCTACATGCATCACTGATAACACATGAGCAGAGGTTGAGTAGGAATGAAAACTCATCTCTTGAGCAAGCCTTCAAGACCCAGATGTCCTTTGGAAGAGGAAGAGGTCAAGGAAGAGGAAACCGAAGAGGAAGAGGCAGAAGCCAGAACAGAGGAGGAAGGAATAGCTCATCAAATGCACAAGGAAGAGGCAGCAATCCAAATCAGAACCAAGGCCAAGGCAGCAGCCAACAAAGAGATCAACATCATGCTCAAGGACAAAGGTATGATAAATCTAATGTTCAATGCTATTATTGCAAAAAGTATGGACATTATGCTAGTGATTGTAGAAAGAAACATCATGATATGAACAGCAGACAGAATGCAAATGTTACAAGAGAAAACAGCAGTCAAGAAAATGTCCTGTTAGCTTGTAACATGGCTGAAACACATAGTGAAGACATATGGTTTTTAGACTCAGGTTGCAGCAACCATATGACAGGGAATATAGCCCTCTTTTCAGCCTTAAATCAGAATTTGAAATCAGAGGTCACACTAGGAACTGATAGTAAAGTGTCTGTTATGGGAAAAGGGGAGGTAAAAATATTTTCAAAACAAGGAGAAAGGAAAACCATAGCAGATGTCTACTATGTCCCCGGAATGAGATGTAACCTATTGAGTGTTGGACAGCTTATCCAAAAGGGTTACAATGTTTATTTTGTAAATGATGTGTGCACCATCATGGATATACCACCCAGCAAAAGATGCATTGCTGAAGTGAAGATGACAAGGAACAGGATGTTCCCTCTCCGGATCCGGGCAGACTTGAAGAACAAGAAGGAAATGGCAGCAGTCACCCAAGAGGCCTTCCAAAGCGTGCCAAAGGATGAGAACTGGTTATGGCACTTGAGATTCGGGCATCTAAATTTTGGAGGTCTAAATTTGTTGAGTAGGAAAGGAATGGTAAAGGGATTACCATTGATAGAGAAACCGGACAGCTTATGTGAAGGCTGCATTTTGGGAAAACAACATAGAGAAAGTTTTCCATCAGGGAAGAGCATAAGGGCAAAGACACCCTTAGAGATCATCCACTCAGATTTGTGTGGACCAATGCAAGCTCCATCATTAGCCGGCAGCCTATATTTCTTGACATTCATTGATGACTGTACAAGAAAGACTTGGATATATTTCCTTAAAAACAAAAGTGAAGTGTTTGAGAAATTCCAAAACTTCAAAGCACTTGTGGAGAACCAAAGCGGGCTGCACATAAAAGTATTGAGAACTGATAGAGGAGGTGAGTATATCTCCAAGGAATTCCTAAGATTCTATAGAGAAAATGGAATTCATAAACAGTTTACAACTCGGTACACCCCACAGCAAAATGGAGTTGCTGAAAGGAAGAACAGGACCATCATGGATATGGCGAGGAGCATGTTGAAGGCAAAGCATTTGCCAAATGAGTATTGGGCTGAAGCTGTACATTGTGCAGTTTATATATTGAACAGGTGTCCTACAAAAGCAGTCATGAACAAGGTGCCAGAAGAGGCATGGAGTGGGAGAAAGCAAGGAGTCACCCACATGAGAGTTTTTGGGTGTGTGGCCTATGCACACATACCAGATCAACTAAGAAGGAAGTTGGACAGCAAAGGGGAGAAATGCATCTTCATTGGATAGAGTGATGAATCCAAAGCCTACAGGTTGTACATCCCATCTACCAAGAAGTTCTTTGTAAGCAGGGATGTTCAATTCATTGAGGAGGAAGCTTGGGATGGAAGCATAGAGAAAACAGTGAATGCCAAGAACTGTTTGTCTCATGATGAAGATGAAGAGGAAGTGGCTGAAATGAATCCCCAAACAGCAGTGCCAACACAAGGACAGCAAGGTACACCATTGAGGATCAATGAGAGTGCTTCTCCAAGCACACCACAAGGAGGAAATTCAAGTGCATCTTCAAGCACTTGCACACCAAGTGAAAGAGGTAAGAAATTTAGAAATCTAAGTGACATTTATGATGAAGGAATGAATTCCTTATTTGCCTTGTTTTGTCATGTTGATGATCCTATTCATTTCGAAGATGCAATCAAAGATAGGAAATGGATAGAAGCTATGGATGAGGAGATGAATGCCATAGAGAGAAACAAAACATGGGATTTGGTTGAGCTACCAAAAGGCAAAGATGTCATTGGTGTGAAATGGGTCTATAAGACCAAGAGCAATGCTGAAGGCAAGATAGAAAGGCACAAAGCAAGGCTGGTTGTCAAAGGCTACAAGCAGCACTATGGGAGAGATTATGAGGAGACTTTCGCCCCGGTTGCAAGAATGGAAACCGTGAGAGCAGTGCTGTCCATAGCAGCTCAAAACAAATGGAAAGTCTACCAAATGGATGTGAAATCAGCATTCCTAAATGGAGTGTTAATAGAAGAGGTCTATGTGGAACAGCCTCTCGGCTATGAGAAGAAAGGTGAAGAGCACAAAGTGTGCAAATTGAAGAAAGCTCTTTATGGGCTGAAGCAAGCGCCAAGAGCATGGTACAGCAGGATAGACTCATATCTATTGGATAATGAATTTGACAAATGTGAAGGAGAACCCACAGTCTACATCAAGGAAAAGGATGGTAAAATTTTAATTGTTGTCTTGTATGTAGATGATGTTATTTTCACTGGAAATGATATTTATCTTATTGAGAATTTTAAATCAGTCATGAAGGATGAATTTTAAATGACTGACATGGGTTTGTTGAGATACTTCTTAGGCATAGAAGTAGAGCAAAATGAAAAAGGAATTTTTATATCTCAAGCAAGATATGTAAATCAAATTTTGAGCAGATTTAAGATGGAAGAATGCAAGGCAGCAATCACTCCCACAGTGATGGGATTAAAGCTCAGCAGAGAGGACAGCAGCAAGGATTTTGATCCTAGCTTGTATAAAAGTATTGTAGGCAGCCTTATGTATTTAACAGCAACTAGGCCTGATTTAATGTATGCTGTTAGCTTAATTTCCAGATTTATGGAGAGGCCAAAGGAGTCACATTGGCAGGCAGCAAAGAGAGTTTTGAGGTATGTCAAAGGCACTAAAATGTTTGGAATTCTATATCATGCCTCAGAACATTCAGATTTGGTTGGGTACACAGATAGCGATTGGGCTGGAAGTGTAGATGATCGGAAGAGCACTTCCGGTTATGTTTTTCATATGGGTTCAGGAGCCATTTCATGGGCTTCTAAGAAACAGTCCATTGTAGCATTGTCTACAGCAGAGGCTGAATATGTGGCAGCGACAGCAGCGGCATGTCAAGCAGTGTGGATGAGAAGAATGTTGAGAAGCTTAGGCCAAGTGCAGGCAAAAGCGACAGTCATCTTTTGTGACAATAGTTCAGCCATTGCATTGTCAAAGAATTCAGTTTTTCATAAGAGAACGAAACACATTGATACAAGGTTTCACTACATCAGAGAATTGGTGAACAATGGAGAAATTGTCTTGGAACATTGCAGGACTCAAGAACAGGTAGCAGACATCTTGACAAAGCCATTGGATCAGAAAAGCTTTGAATTTTTGAGGAAGTGTTTGGGTATGATTGAATGCCCGACAGTTGAAATTAAAGGGGAGTGTTGAAAATATAATTTCAACAGCGATCGCCGATATCGCATCGGCAAAGTCGAAGTGAAGAAACTATAAAGAAGCTTTTGTGTTTCCGACGAGCGATCGCCGATATCGCTATCGGCACATCGCTATCGGCAATATCATAGGGTCGGGGTCTTTAACATGAGTAAAGTTGCGATGCGATGGAGCGGACCCGACAACATGATAAATAGCTTTTGATAAACTTTCAAGTCCGCGCTCAGGGCTTCCGATATCTTTGTCCATCGTCCGATTTGTTTGAATGCTTTCCGCCGTTGATCGTTTGAAACCTGCACACGGGCCTGCGTACAGTCAAGTTTTGCGTGGAGTGAAAAATTTTGGTTTAATCGCAGTGGAAGAAAGGACATAAAATTTAATGCGTCAACGTAGAATTAAGTGGTGGCCTTTAATATGGTGATGGGCATACATTCCATACGTTTTTTTATATATTTGTTTACATACGACATGTGAAGTTTTATGTGTGTGTTAGGTGTAGGATTTAATTTGTATGTTTTCGTATTAAGTTTTTGATATGTGTATGAGTCACGAAAAATGTGCTCATTTATTACCGTGTTGACTTTTGTTTTTCTTGAATGGCACACGGGAAGTTTTAGTGTGGGTTCACAGTAGAGTAAAAATAAGACGGTGCAGAAAAAACTATGTGTGGTATGTATTGAACACACAGCAGTGTGTAAAATGTGAAGAGCCAGAGGGTGAATGCACAGCAGTGCACAAATGTATTTGGTAATGTTTTGTGAGGCATTGTAAAACAGAGGAATAGCAAAAACCATGTGTGGTTTTGCACAAGCAGTGCATAAAGAAAATGGTGAAGTTTTTTTTGTAAGTCTGTGTGAATTTTGTTTACAGTAGTAAACTTATGTAAACTTTTATTACAGCAGTAAGTTGTTGTTTTTCACAGCAGTGAATATAAAAGGGATTTTACAGTGGTAAATCTTTGCATCAGGTTTTAATGAATAGAATGTTTTAATGGTGGTGAAATACTCTGTTTCTCAGTGAATTTTTAAAAGTCTTCTGTGTGCACAAAAGATCCTGGAGTAAAGTAAAACAGAGCATTGCCTCTGTGTGTTTGAACATTTGGTTTTTGGTATTTTCTCCAAGGAAAAATACCCAACATCAACAACGGCGGGAACTAAACTCATATTAAGATGTATTCAGTCTATATATTTTAGTGGGGCATGTTGGGAAAATATGGAAATGCCCAGAATGGTTAGTTGATCACCTGAATTTTACAAGGTGAAGCGGAATCGCAATAGTACTGATCAATGATAATCGGATTTTTAACATTATGAACAACTATGTCTTCAAATATGATATTTCGTGCATAGCCAGAACCGCCCTGTATATTTACAAAAGCATAAATTCTGTTATAACCATCCTAGATAATTCATATTAATATCAATTACGAACTGAAGTTCATTGCCGTATGAATAGAAATAATTAAAGGAGCCATACACCTGTTAAACCAACCTGCCAAGTCTTGATTCTGGCTCCGTTGGATGTTTCGACAAAAGTGATGTTTTGGACTAGAATGTCATCAATTTGGGCTTCTTCTCCATTCTTTCCCAGACTTCCAATACTGCACAAGAGAAGAAGTACAATTCAGATTTCATCCATACTGATTGTATTTTCTGCAGGATAAGATCCAAAATACTTATCTCACCTGATGCCATGGCCTGGGCCACACTTTATGTTTTTGATATTAATAGTAGATGAGCCCGACGAAATGGAAATGCAATCATCCCCTGATATAGAGTATTTATAATCATAGTTAGCAGAACCCTTTATGTTTATTCTGCGTTTTCCAATCTGAACTTTAACTAAGTGAGATAGATATAAGCTAGAAGGATATTGACTGATTTATTATTAAGAAAATGAATCTATGCTATATGATAATATGTGAATAAACAAATTAACGCAAACCAGTGAAATCATTAACTTCTAACCTGTCTGGATGACACAGTTGTTTATTTGGGCATTCTTAACTCTTTGTAAATGAATACCATCAGTGTTTGGGCTTTGTTCAGGAGCTTGTATCTGAAGCCCGCTTAATTGGATATCAGAAGAGTCGACCACTACGAGATGCATTCGTTGGCTATTGACAAATTGCAAATTTTTTATCACAACATTTGAACATCTACTAATAGTCATTGCCTGTAAGACCAACCCAAAATCCAAACAATCGGATGAGCACAGCCTTGAATTAAAATTTACAGAAAGATTAAAAAAACCGTTTATAACAAGGTGATCATTGCGTCTTTTTTCAAGCAAATAAACAAGGTAATCAAGATAAGATTGCCGGCTGAAAACAAACCGGTGGAGCCGCATCCAAGCAACCCTGCACACAAGAAATTTGACGTGATTAATATAAATTGAAGGAGCCGGTTTATACTACTAATTTGTTGTTTAACGGTAAGTGTTGGGCAGGGGAAAGATTTTGGATGATGCTTGTGAAAAGGCTAGAGGTGGAGTCGGTGGAGTCGAACGCGGAAGAGATGGAATATTAGAGAGGATTATGACAGGATTTTCAATGGCGGCTGACCTGGAGGATAAGAGCGGCCTATGGAAGGAGATTGTCAGTGCCATGTGTGCATCGTTTATTGGGCAAATGAATTGCGTGTATTAGGCAAATGACTGAAACCTTTTGTGTGGTTTAACAGGACCACCAATTTTTTAGTGGCCACATGTACACAACGGTGATGTGAAAGAGAACAGTTAAAGGGTTCTTTTGTGTGGTTTAACAGGACCACCCATTTTTTAGTGGCCACATGTACACAACCGTGAGGTGAAACAGAACAGGGAACCCTTACTTGTTGTTGGTTAACCTTGCAGGATTTAGACCACCAATCTTGGCCTTGACCATCAATGACACCGCCACCTTCTATGGTCAACCCAGATATACCATAAAATCGAATCCACAGATTAATTTCACTGCTATTCCATGCAGATTGTTTATTGGGTGCAACTATTGTTCCAGTAATCTGCAAATTTATGATTTTAGCAAATAATTTAACATGGAATTTTCATGATCATCTTAAAAAGCATACAATCCAATATTCAACTTTCTCACCTCTACTGAAATATGAGACTTGCAAGGGCCAAGAAACGTCACTGGCTTAATTAGAAATGTCTTCCCCGATGGTACTTGCAACACTGCGTTGGAAGACGATGCCATGCATGCTGCTTCCGATCATCAAATGAATATTGAATCTATATAATTGATGAAAAAATATTCACCGTCCGATCATCTTTTAAACCGCCGGCTTGTGCACCGTAGTCCATGACATTGAATATCGGTGAAGCGCTGGAATCACTTTTGCTCAGCACCTTTCTATGAGTAGCCCAACTTGAATCCACCATTAACAGCGCCATAATAGCAACAACTGAAGCGAATGTAGTCTGCACATAATTTATTTGTTCAAAACGACTCGTAATTTTTTCACGCACAGAAAATTAGAAATCACAAACATTGTTTGCAAGGAATTACCACCAATTTGAAATCCATCGCGATAGTTCGGAGGTCGAACCCTCGTTATAGCCGATAGGTGCTCGAAACTTGTTTCATGGAAGGTAGGAGAGCGGGGATTTTATAGTGCCAGAAACTTGTTTTTGGTTTGCTTTTTCTTCTTTCTACCTAAAACTTGATAGACTCAGGTTGGTCCATTTTATTTTTTCAAAACGCACTGTGGCCATAAAAATTGACCCAACTGTCACTGGGCATTGAGGAAATTCATGTTGCTGTAACATATTCAAATACCAGAGGACAAGGAATAGTTTGATGGTTATTCATTTTTCGGAGCCTCCATACTTGATTTGATCAATATTTCACGCCAACTGAATAACATGAACGCTGAGTCGACTGCCGGTTTTGCCTTTCCACTATCGAATCGAATGATGAAATTAACCTACTACAAATGTTAAAATGATAATATCCCAGAGTCGTACTACCCCCCGCATTATTGGTCGCTGCTGACAAAAATCTTAACTGGTGTATATCGATTGATGGAGGTATTTTCCGAACATTCTCATTCCATTTCCGATTCTTACGGAGAGACTGAAATGAGTCACTCTCTTTGACCTGATACGGTGATGGGCCGTAGATTGCGTTTCTTCTTCAGAAGTCTTCATGGAAGGGTGCCTAGTTGTTATCTGCATGTCTATATCTGTGATGCGTTACTTCTTTCGAATTCTTTCTACAACGGTGTACCTAGATGTGATCTTGGTGTTTGGATGCTTGGTCTCTCACCTGTGGAAATTAAATCGAATCGGTGACTTTATTGGGGTTGAAATATGGTTGGTATGGTAACAAAATGTATTTTTTTCCTGGGTAGCGTTCATGCATTTTTTTTTGCCATTCGTTGTAATTTTTTTCTCCCTTGTATATTTTACATGGTAATTATATTTCAAGTGATTATATATTTTATTGTTATGGTGGTTGGTTATTATTGTATATTTTATGGTTAGGGTTATTGGCTATTATTACATACAATTAAGGTTGTTTAGACTTATGTGAATGATTTTTTTGACCAATTATTTTTAGATAAATTACTTTCTGGTAAGATATTTTCCTTTTTAAATGAGTGATTTTGTGTTTAAGATAATTTGCTTACCTTACGATGTATTTATATTTGTATTATTACATTGCTTAATAGAAATTACTCCTCATACTTTTACACAGAGGAGGTCTACTCTCCACTCCCTCATGAGTAAACCCATAGAAACAGAAAATTAATAGTAGATATCTTTGTTGTGGGCATTAGAATAAGTAGTTTTTCCAACATTTGAACATTGAATACATTTGTTGTTAAGGAGCAAAGAGATTTGTAATGGGCCTGGCTATACTCCTCTTAAACTAGCCTATGTTCTAGGATAGGGACACCCCTAAATCATGCTATGCTTTGGGATAGGGACATTCATAAATGGAAAACAAAATATGAGACGGGTGGCAGGTCACTATCGCATACTCAGGGCATTACATTACTCAACACTCATTTGAATTCATTAGGTTAACAAAGTCTTACATATATATAGGCTTAGCTTATTGTTGAACAAATTCCTAAAATGTAGGATTCGCCAACTCATCAATGATTAATTACCAAAACAGTGCTAATGACACATAAGAAGTTTTAATTATAGGAGAATCTTCTAGATTTCTCCATTATTCCAACACTTCCCCTTAATGGAGAATTGTGTTTTCCACCTCTCTTGTACCATCATTACTATAGAGATTGACATTCTTTTGTAATGGTATTGATACTACCATACATTGGTTTTTTTTAATCTTTTGTAACTCCTTGGTATATTTACTCTGCGTAGCCAATGTTTATTCACCTTTTCTCCATATCTCCAGTGCTAATCAATAATGCAATTCATCAATGTCTTTCATTTAAAACTCTTATAAAAATTGTCCTTTAACTTCATCAACTTAGAAACATTGCTTTTTATAATAAAATCATTAACATACATAGAAATGATAATAAAATGCCCTTTTTGATATATATACTTTTTCTTTTCATAAAGACTTTATGAAGAAATAAAGAATCAATCTTCACATACTATGATCTTGGTCCCTAGTTCAATCCATATAATGTTGTCTTTAAGTTGTAGACAAGGTCCTTTTGACCCTTTTTAACAATACTTTTTGGTTGAACAAGGTTTACATCTTGTTTGAGTTCCCCATTCAAGATGACAAACATCTAGCTGATGTAGTTTCCATTTATTTTTTGTAGCTAAAGCATTCATTAATCGAATTGTATTTAAATTAGCTACAAATGCAAAAGGTTCTACATAATCAATTCCCTCTTTTTGTGATTATCCTTTTGGAACTAACCTATCTTTATGTTTATATATATTGCCATCAAATTTAAATATAGGTTTGAATTACCATTTGGATCCAATGGGTACCTTATGAAATTCCATTAAATATCAAGTATCTTTATTCACTATGGACTCATATTCTTCCTTCATTTCATCTATCCACTCTTTATGCTCATTAGATTCTTCAAAATTCAAAGGTTCTATGGCATTTATAATTTTAGTCATTAAGGTGTAATATTTAAATCTTACTGGTGGTTGAGTTTGATGAAATGATCTTGTTGGTACTTAGTTTATTTCAACTCTTCTCTTGCTTCATGTGAATCATCTCTTCCTCTTGATTGCACTATGGTTGCTACAAGTGTCCATGTTGTTGGATTATTCCTCTTTCTATTCATGCTTATCAACTACTTCGTCCTTGACATCATCATATTGATAAGGAATATGCCATCCAACATACCTATCATTCTTATGGCCTTCACCTACAAGCACATGAACCAATACATATCTTCATGCAAAAATTTTATGTGTGCAACGATCAAAAAACTTATATGATTTATGATCAAAACAATAACCTATGAAAAATCACTTGATAGCTTTTGCATCAAGATTCCTCCTATCTTCTTTCTGAACATGAGAAAATATATTTCTCTCGAATATTATCAAATGAATTACTGTTGTTTTATAACCATAAAGTGCTTGAAAAGGAGTCTTATGATATAAGCATTTAGTTCGAATTCTAATTTTGAAGTAAACAACAGTGAAAAATCTTCAACCTAGAAAGAATTGGCAAGATTCTTACCTCTTAACATGCTCCATGCCCATTCTACCAGGCTTCTGTTCTTCCTTTTAGATACATCATTATGTTATGGAGTATATGGTAATGTGTATTGTTGTACAACTTTGTGGGAATTCTAGTACTTGATGAATTCAATTGAAATATATTCTCCCCCTCAATCTGATTAGAAGATCTTGATGTGTTTTCTTGTTTTCTTTTCAACCAGGTTTTTGAACTCCTTAAAATATTAAAATACATCACTCGTCTTTTTCATGATGTATATTTAGTAAAATCATCAATAAATATCAATAAGTAATATGCTTCACCTAATAATCTAGTCTACATAGGACCACATACATATGTATGCCCCAAGTTCTAGAACATCTCTATTCCTTTTATCTGTATGAGTAGGGAACTCTTCCCTATTCATCTTCCCTATGTGCACCCCTGAAATGCAGAATATTCATTCTTAAGTGTTGGAAGCACTTCTACCATTCCTCATTTTTTATGTAGGAATATATCATGATAATTAATGTGGTCATGCCTTTGATGCTAAATATTTTTTGTTGTCATTATTGTGGGTGCCAATTCTTGATGACTTTTGGTTGTCGCATTGAGCTTAATAAACCTCCAATTCAAATTTCGATTGCAATGACCTCGAATAGATCCTACATATCTTTCACCACATAATGTGAATTTACAAATTCCACTTTCAAACCCTGATATGTTATGGTATAGACTATGTAAATTTTAGTTAACAATGGTATCTTCTATGCTTAGCACAATTTACTTAATGTTCCTTTAGCAGCCCAATAACAATTTCCATTTATTTCTAGTAGCAATCACATTAACCATTAATCACATTGATACTAAATGTAGATAGAACGCTAAACAAAATGCAGAAGACAATACAAGGCAAGAGAACAACAAATTTGGTAGATCTAAAGGAAAAACCCCAATGTGGGGAAAACCCTTTGATCAATTCTTCTTGTTATTAAATCAAAATTTCAATAGAGAGAGAGAGTATAAAAGTCAAATTCACTTGACCAATACAAAGTCAAAACAATCATGTACATTTATATAGTCAATTGTAGTCAAACTTGATCCCTATCTAGAAGGTCAACACTGGTCAAAACAACAGTCAAACACCTCCTTCAAAGCTTGGTCAAAGGAAGTCAAACTCAAACTCTAACAGTGGTTAAAGTCAACTAAGAAAAGTCACAATTTTTTTTGTCAAACTCATTCAGGTCTATGGTCAACATAGGTCAAACAACCCATAAAACCTTGATTTCCATGTCAGACAATGTAGCCTAAGAAAATCAAAATTCTTCCCCAAAAACTACAGTAAAAAATGGTTAAGATCATGTCGGTCAATGCTGGTCAAACAATCTGAAACTATGCAATTTCAATTTTGCAATTTAGCCTAGAAAACTTTGACCTTCTTGCGACACATGAGATAGGGAGAGTCTACCTAATAGATATAAGAACCAATTTGATGAAGAGAGATAAAAATGTGTGAGTTACGGATGTCCAAATGAGGTGTGAGGTATCTTGTGTTTATACACTTCATTGTGGGTGAAGAGACACATCCATTTGGTTTCTTGAGCCTAAATAATGATGAAGCCAACCTGATCAATTTCCACATGAGTGGGCATAAATTCAAAATCACACTTCTGCTTTTCTAGATGACATCATATTTATATCAATATTGGACCTGTCGAAAAGAGGAATCCAATGCAATCGTCATCTCCATAAAAAGAGTTGTCCCAAGGTCGAATTTGGCCCTAGTTTCCAATTTTTAACAAACTAAGGTTAAATTCTTCCTAAAAATAGGCACATGCATCACATTATGAATTAGTTTAACATGACCATTATGTAATGTCACTGATATGTCACCATACCATTTATTTTGTGTACATGATCATATCCAAGATATATGTTTGTACCATTATTAGTTTCCTTAAAGTTCTCAAACCAATGCTTATTATAGGACATATAAATGGAGGCTCCAAAATAAACAAACCAAGTATTTTTATCATATATTTTAGTATATAGTGAAACATCTATAACACACAATCTAAAGGTTTTGATGTCATCATTTATTATTTCTCCTTTATTAAAAAAATTACTAGTGTGCCTCTTATTTATATGTCTAGACTCATGTTATTTCCTTTTCGTGCAATCTCTAGAGTAGTGTCCAAACTTGCCACAATAATGAAATTTAATATCAACCTTTGGAAATTCCATACTTGGTTGTGGTTTTGCAAATTGTGGCTTACCAAATCATGGCTTTCCATGTGGTGAAATTCCTTCTTTATTACCATCCTAAGGCTTCCTCTTGAATGGTGGTTTCCCTATTTCCCTTAACACCAAATCAAAACTTTGAGATTTAAGGTTCCTTTGCCTTTCTTCTATTGCATAAATATACTTGCCAAGTGATAAAATGTGGGATCCTTCTCCCCTTTTGTAAGTCCTATGATGAACATTTGATACTCATCTTGCATTCCATTTAAGGTTATAGTGACTCGGTCAGTGCTAAATACTTCTTCATCTATATCTCAAAGAGTATATTTAAAGTCCTTAATTAATGAAATAAAATTACTAATGCTTTTATTCTCTTCCATTTTATAGAGAAAATCTTACTCTTATAGACAAGAGTCAATTTTTATTCTTTATTTCATACAAATCATTACACGTTTTGCATGTCTCATTCAATGTATTTTAATCTTTGATATGCATTATAATGTTTTCTTTTTCAAAAATTCTTAGTAGCACTTTCGCCATAGTCTCTCTCTTATCTCATTCTTAAATTGATTTAGTTGTAGCTCCTGCAGCATCCTCTGGATTCACTTCATCAACACATGTTGTCAACTAGACATTGCATCCTTCAATCAATCTCTACATTTTAAACTTCCAATTCATGTAATTGGTGCCATCCAAATTGTTTTCTTTATTTATATATGATTATGATAAATAATTAGCCTTCTACAACTTTCAAATCAATGAACTATTTTTAAGGCCACGCCCAACAATGGACTATTTAAAAAGAAGAAGAAATAATTTAAGAAAATTTCAAATAAATTTAAACCAAGTTTATGAAATTTCATAGCAGCTGATTCTGTAGTCGCTCCTCACTTCCACACCTTCATTCATCGAGGATATAAGATTTTGTGATAATTCCAATGTCTTCACTCTTCAATATGTATACTCCTCTTGAATGGTGGTTTCCATTTTTTCCTTAGCACCAAATTATAACTTTGATATTTAAGGTTTCTTTGCCTTTCTTCCTCTTGCATAAGTATGCCTACCAACTCATCAAATGTGGGACCCTTCTCCCTTGCTATAAGACCTATGATGAACATTTGACACTCATCTAGATTCCATTTAAGGTTATAGTGATTAGGTCAGTGACATATATTTCTTCACCTATATCTCCAAGAGTATCTTTAATTACTTCAATCTTGAAATAAAATTGTTGGTGCTTTCATTTTATTCCATTTTAATAGACAAAATCTTACACTTTATAGATAGGAGTCAAATTTTATTCTTCAATTCATACAAATCCTTGAGCATTGTATATGTATCATTTGATGTCTTGCAATCTTTGATATGCAGTATAATATTGTCTTTTACAGATATTCTTAGAAGAAACTTCACCATAGTTTCTCTCTTCTCCCAATCTTAAATTGATTTAGTTGTAGGTCCTACACCTTTCTTTGGTTTCACTTCATCACCACTTTCTATCAACCAGAAATTGTATCCTTTCATCGATATTTTCATTTTAAACCTCCAATTCATACAATCAGTGCCATTCAACTTGGTTTCTTTGTTTAGGTATGATTCTTATAAAAACCTAGCCATATCCAACTTTCAAATTAATGAATAGCTTTTGAGGCCACACACAACAATGGAATATTTAAAAAGAAGCATAAACAAATTAAGAAAAGTTAAAATATTGTCAAACCATGTTTATGCAGTTTTGTAGCAGTTGATTTTGTATGATCTCCTTGCTTACTTCCACATATTCATGCATCAAGGCTATAAAATTCTATGATTTGTGGATTCTGGTCACTCTTCGATATACATAATCCACAAATGGCTTGCAACGTTATATGTAATTATGTTTTCATTTATTTTATTTATTTTTTTATTTTTATATAGAGTTAATGTGGAGTGAAAGAAAATGGCCTAACATTGTGAACATCAATATGATGACCTAGATATATACAAGCATCCACTAACACTCTAGTCCTAGATCTTACGAATCCCACAATTTAATGGAGATTTAAATAAAAAGCACTACAATGGAATCTATCCACAAATATGTGTGAAGGAGTTTGACGTGAGTTCAAGAGCTAATCACACAATTTCTTTCCAATTGTTTCATTTATATTCCCGATCTCTTCTTCTCATTCAGACATTCTTGTTGTATGTATATACAAAGAGAAATAAATATACACCTAAATACCAATTTTGTTTATGTGTATATAATGTTCTTCTTTATTAGATTGACCGGGATTTCATGAACCCACAAGGCTTTAAACCCTTGCTTTGGATTCTAGCAACATGTCTTGAAGATATAAAAAAATGGCATTGTTGCATGACCATCAACATGTTGTAAAATTTCATTTTCCATCATCTAAAAAAAAAAATTGATCACTCATTTGCACACAGTATCTTAGCGAACATACAAAATCCTCATTATATAGTAGGCATCTCCACTCTTCACATAACACACAACACAGTTCCCACAAAATCTCCCAACATTCAGATAATCAATGTATATGATTCGATCTAACTAGATACACAACCATTGTTTTGTCTCATCCAGCTACATGTAAGCTCACTTCACATGGCTCACATAATCTTACTCAACTGTTATTTGCATATACATATACATTCAATGCACTTGTTCACAAAAAAATAGCTTGAGTTTATCCAACGCAGCATTAACATGGTCGACCCAACACTAAAAGTTGAATAAATGGTTAGAATGTACAATCACATTGGCTGGCATAGTCAATGGACTAGTTAAAGTACCTTCCTTTTAGGCTGGTATTCATCCTCGCACCTGGATCAAAACATCTACCATGCTTAGTATCAATTGTCTTCAACTAACCAACATCTACATAGCAATCATGCCTTGCACTGTCCTCCACACATCTCTAAGAAGTGAGTCACAAACCACATTCACAATAGCCAAACTGAACTCCAACCTCACAAGCCTCATTGTGGCTCTGGTACCAACTCATAAATGGAATACCAAATATGAGACAGGTTACAACTCACTAGTGAGACAATCACTCATTCAAGAGGATACACCACTCAACACTCAGTTAGGGTCCAACCCTAACCCCTTTATTTATGCAATAAGCCCAATGGGCCAAGCCATAATCATTGTTAGTTAGAGAGTAAATAAAACCCACATTAATAATTATGATTGGTTGACCTGCATTAGAGAAAAGGGACCACAGTTAGTTGTAAATGGGCCATAGTTAATAAAATAAAGTGATTAACCTGAGTTATGCAAGGGACCACTAGTAGTTAGGGTTTTAGATGTCATTTAGCTATAAATATTCTTAGTTAGTAAAGGAAAGACCATCGATCCTTATTGTAAATGAGCTCTACTCTGTTGGAGGTTGCCACCTTAAAGAGGCAAGCAAACATTGAATCTATTTATGAATAATAATATACTTGTTGTTTTTATCATTTTATTCTGTGTTATGGGCTATATTTGTTCACATTTATGTTATTGTGGCATTTCTTGTAGGTCGAGAGCATAACAAGTAGTATCAGAGTACTTTCCAAGGCCGGTTGTACCTTCAATTTTTGCAGATCTTTTTTTAGCCTAGAGACATGTTCCAGCATCTTTAAACCATGGGATTTGTCATTAAGCACATAAACCTACGGATTTGGGGAGGCATGCATACAGGAAATACAAGAGGTGGTCACGCTGTTTATACTTCCTTGTAACCACTATGGGTACCCCTTCGAGTAGTAGCGCATTAGATGGGACCGCGAATGGACTACACTTCCACGTATTGGGTATATTGGAAGCCCCCTAGGCTCACCTAAAACCTAGCCTTCGATCAGCTGTCAGCCATTTTTCTCCTATAGTACACTTAGAACATCACTCGAGGAAATTACATGCACATACTATAGTGTAGTCAGGTAGTAGAGCTAAGGGTATAGTTGATCCTCCTTAGTTAGTGCCCTAAAATATAGGGCCGAGAACTATTGTGAGACCCCTCTGTATTTTGCGATCTGTAGCCCCTGGCACACCTTTGTGACCATAGCTTCCTCTGTTATCTGAAGAGAGCCCACTACCTTATCTTCCAAATCAGCTCCAATAGTTGGGGTTCTGTCACCACAATGCAAATAAGATCCAACAATTAAATTTCTACCATTGCCGTACAAATCAGATCCAACAGTTGGGGTTTTTCTGCCACCGTGCAACTCACATTCATCAGTTGGGGTTTCGCGGTTCCGATCAAGCTCTTTGTGCAGCGAGGCTTGGTGCTACTACAATATAGGCCCTATTTTCACAAGACATTGGGCAGTATGAAGTTTTTTTGAATTTGGCCAATACAGTATTGATAAGCAGGGACTAAAACTTGACACTTGCAAGAGACTTAGCACATAAGATTTAGGACGACGAGCTGATCATAGTGGTACCATTCACTTGTTAGCCTCAATTTTCTGGTGGTCCCAAATTTTTTCGAAGTGACTTCTAGTGATCCCCGCCAATAGATTCTTAAGATCACCGTCTTTGCAAGAAGCCTACTCTTAAGTAATTGACTGGGTTTTATGTATGGTAGGTACTAGATCTCAGATCATGGCCTATGAGAAGATTGAGAGCCTTGAAAAAAGGTTAGATGAGTTCAGGGGAAATATCGAACAAATTACCTCACAACTTTCACTACTCACCAATATGATGCAGAGGCCTCATCGGGAGGATCATAGTGTTGATTAACACCTCAAAGGAGAATCCAACCATCATATTCACTTCCATGGAAATCACCAACATTCCCACCCTCGCCCACCCAAGCTAGACATGTACAAATTTGGTGGCTCTAATCCTGCAGTATAGGTAGCAAAAATGGAAAAATATTTCTCCCTTAATGATATCTGTGAATATCAAACAAAACTACAAGTGGAAGCCCTTTAATTGGACAAAGAGAGATGGAAATGGTGGGAGTTTCATCAAAAATGTTATCTCGAGAAAATAACTTGGAACATGTTATCAAAAGACGTATGTGACCGCTTTGATAGGGAATCTAATTATTTGGGTCGTCTCACTAAGCTTCAGCAGACAGGCACAGTAAAATACTACATTTCAACCTTTGATACATTGGACATTAAAACTGACAGTCTAGGAGATGACTTCTACTTTGAATGTTTCATCAGTGGTCTCAAAGAAGCCATCTAATCCCATGTTCAAATGCACCACCCTGGCATGTGGATGGATGCCTACAAAAGGGTGGAAGTATCCTTAGCTTCCGAGTCCCCTAGTCAAAAATTTTTAGCCAAGGGGCATCCCACCCAAGCTGAGGGCCCTACCCAAACACTTAAGGTTTAAAAGGTGTCTCCAGAAGAAATGGCTGAAAGAAGAAAACAAGGATTATGCTATTATTATGATGAAAAATACTCCTCGGGGCATAAATGCAAGGAAACATAATTATTTCAAATTGATGTTACTAATAACAACTCATTTGAGGAATCCTAAGCCCTTGGTGGGCCCGAGGATAAAGTTGAGGAAACCTAGCCTAACAATGATATCACAACTATGCTAGATGAACTAGTTATCTCACTACATGATTTGGCAGACATTTGTTCACCTCAAACTCTCAAAATGCTAGGCTTTCTTAAACATCAACCAGTAGTGGTATTGATTGATAGTGGAAGCACTCATAACTTTAGCCAAAGCGAGTCATCGAAGTTGTTAATTTTTTTGTGTGGGCTGTCTCTAATTTCCATGTCCTTATTGCTGATGGGGGAACTATGAAATATGAAATATGGGGGAAATATGAAATATGAAGGGGTTAGCGAAAATAACCAGAACTGTGGATCTTAGAAAGGAAACATCTCGAGTGTTGATCAATTCCCGAATAACAAAAATAAATATAGAGGTGCATGCCACATATGTGTGTATAGCCAAAGTCTTGTAGAAATTAAATAAATATGAAGGCATAGGTATCATGTGAAGACCAAGGACCACATCTCATCAATAGATACCCTTATGATAAGAAAGGAGAAATGAAAAACTTAATCTTACAACAGTGTTACTGCTCGGAGATAACTGACTTGAGTTAAAGTTGGGAATCGCATGAAACTTAATATTTATTACCATGTTAAATGTTGAACGGACCTACAGGTAACAGATCTCCAGAGTTGTCATAGGTTTATTGTTATATTCATTGTACATAGATCAAAATTTATCTGTTATATTCCATGTCAAATAGACCTATGGTTATCATGTCTTAAAAAATCGACATGAGAATGTTTATTATATTTATTGTTTAGAGATCAACCGTTATACGTTGTATTTATGAACATTCAACATATGTATATAACAAATAAATTGATATGTTAAAAAAATGTGTAAAGGGGAAAACGCATTAACATTCTAACATTGTGATATTAGTAATACATTTGCTTACTATGACCACTTAAGGAAGGTTGGCTAATGCACCAAGATGTGACTTTGTCTCTATAATGAAATGATTGAGATAGGCTTGAGTTATTTCCTTAGATATTCGGGTATGTTGTTACCCCCCCAAAAAAAAACCTTAACAACTCAAGAGGTGCAATTAGGTTCCTTACAAATGGTATCAGAGCATAGTTCTACGTTGAGCCTATATAGGGACAGCCGCGTTAAAATGAACTGTGAAAAATAAATAAAATATTGAGTGTGTTAATTTGCCTTTATCTATCTGAACAATGAATATTGTTGTAGGTAGAAAAAGTTAACAACAATGGAAGGGTCTTTGCTGCCAAATGTTGGAAATGAGGAATTATATGTGGATATGGGCGAGGTTAGCAGTGCTACTGCCATGAAATCTCAGTTAGTAGAGATGGTAAAGACACTACACATGGAGATGGTTCAACTTCGTGATAGTAACTAGAAATTGTTAAAGGCCAGCGAGGATCAGGAGAAGCTCATCCAAGAATGGACAGAGAATTCTAACCATAAGAGTGTAAATCAAAAAGGTACAGGGAAGATAGGATCTGACAAGTCAGGGAATGAAGAAGAAGCTGATCTTGAATCGTAAAAAACACACAAGAAATGAAGGAAGGTTGGGTTACAAGGAGAATTTAGAAAGATCAAACCACCAATGTTTGATGGCGAAAAAGAGGAAGATGCAGAGGCATGGTTGCTAAATATGATAAAATACTTCTAGGTATATGAATATGAAAGCAACCTGAAGGCACGATTGGCAATTTACCAATTGTAGGGCAAAGCTACTCTGTGGTGGGAGGAGCAGAAGAGTTTCCAAGCACTGGAAGAAAAAATAGTGCCGTGGGAAGAATTTCAGCAACAATTCAAGGCCAGATTCTTGAGTGAAAGATATTATGATGATAAGGCTAAGGAATTTCATGAGCTAAAATTGGGGCAACCAACTATGGACGAATTTGTAAACAAATTTACCAATTTGTTGCATTATATGCCTTATCTAAAGGAAGAGAAAGCAAAAATTCAACGCCTTCTAAACTGTTTTCTGATCCATTTCAAGGAAAGAATCCAGTTTGATATCCCAAAAGCTATGGACGATGTAATAAAAAAAGCAAGGCTATGCCATCAACAACTTAAAATAAAAAGTGAAGGTGGCAAACTATGGAAGAATAAGGATGGTGGAAGAACAAGTGGAGGAATGGAGAAGAAAAAATCACTTTGTTGGAGAAGTTCCGGTAGAGATCATCAGAAGAGGAAAGTGAATAGAGAAGAAACATTGCTACCAGCTCAGTCTCACACAGGTTCAAGAGTGACAGAACAGAACAACAAAAAGAATGACACCACCAAAGAACCATTAAGATGTTGGGGGTGTGGAGCACCTCATATGATGAGAGACTGTCCAAATAACTCTTGATCAATGCATAACATACAGATAGTATGAGAGGCTACAACAATAAATGATATTGCAAGAAGCATGCCAAGGATTAGCGCTGCCTTGGAAAATCGACAAGCAGATCATCAATCTACTATGTTAGAAATAAAAGGTAAAATATTGAACCAGACCGTGTCCATTTTAATAGATCTTGGAGTTACTTTAAGCTATGTTAGCCCTCAAACAGTAGAGAGATGTAGATTGAAAACAGAAAAATTTAGGAATGCATGGCTAGTACAATTAGGCATGGGTACTAAGAGAAAAGTTACTCAGTTTTTGAAACAGTGCCCTTTTGATCTTAATGGTTATTTCTCGAGAATAGAATTGAACCTCCTTCCACATGGGTCATATTACATACTAGTGGGAGTGGATTGGTTAAAACAACAAGCTGTTGTTATAAACTATCTCGAGAAAACAGTGACCTGTTTAGGAATTGATGCGGTTATGATGGTCATTAAGGGAAAAGAAAAATCAGTAATGGTCAAACACATTTCCGCCTTATAGTTGAAAATAAGTGCCATGAAAATCTGCCAACTGTATTTGGTATAGGTGGAGGACAGCATTCAGAAGTCCGAGTCAGAGAGGTTAAAAATGATCCCAGTCATTAAGGAATATCTAGCTGTTTTTCAAGAAGAAATTCTAGGATTGCCCCCATTTCGGGATATAGATTTCACAATAAACTTGGTACCCAAGGTTGTTCCAGTTTCTAGGACTCCTTACTGCATGATCACTCTAGAATTATTAGAGTTAAGAATGTAATTAGAAGAGTTATTGCACAAGGGATATATCAGACCCAGCGTGTCTCCTTGGGGGGCACCGGTTCTTTTTGTAAAAAAGAAAGATGATAGATACAAAATATGTATAGATTACTGTCAGTTGAACAAATTAATAGTAAAAAATCAATATCCCTTACCAAGAATAGATGACATGTTTGATCAAGTCAGAGAGGCTTCAGTTCTTTCAAAAATTGACCTGAGAACGGGATATCATCAATTACAGATTAAGGAGGAAGATGTACAGTAAATGACTTTCAGAACATGTTATGTTCACTACGAGTTCGTGGTGTTTCCTTTTGGTCTCACCAATGCTCCAGCGACATTCATGTGTCTTATGAATAATGTGTTACACCAATACTTGGATCACTTTGTATTGGTTTTTATAGATGACATCTTGGTATACTCCAAAAATGAGGAGGAAAACCAATAACATTTAAGAATGGTACTATAGACCTTAAGGAAGAATAAATTGTATGCCAAGAGCATCAAGTGTGATTTTTTCAAAAACAAGATACAGTACCTACGACATGTCATATCCAAGGAAGGATTATCAGTATATCTAGAAAAGATTTCAGCGATTTTGGAATGGCCAGTACCGAAGGATGTTTCTGTGGTTCATTCTTTTATGGAGATTGCAAGATACTATCGTAGATTTGTGAAAAAAACTCCATATTAGCATACCCCATCACCTCATTACTAAAAAAAGGAACAAAGTTTGAATGGACCGAGAAGTGTTAGGAAAGTTTAAATGAACTAAAAGGAATGTTGACCACAGCTCCAGTGTTATGGATAGCAGATCCGGAACAAGAATTTGTGGTATGCACAAATGCGTGCCTTGAGGGTCTTGGAGGGGTATTTCTACAAAATGATGCTATGATAGTTTACGAGTCCCAAAAATTGAAAAAACATGAGAAAAAATATGTTGTGTATGATCTGGAGTTGGCGGCAATAATCCATGTGTCAAGAATGTGGAGACATTATTTTTTGGGTAAAAGGTTTGTCTTAATGACCGACCACATCAACCTTAAATACTTTTTTAGTCAAGCTGATTTGAATGTGAGACAGACAAGATGGCTCGCCTTTCTCAACAAATTTGAATTTGAAATTAAACATATCAAGGGAAAGGAGAATAAAATTGTTGATGCATTAAGTCGGCATGCCCATGCTAAAGTCGCACATATAGGAGTGGGAGTAGAAAGATATTTTGAGGAACATGTGAGGTTGGCAGGACAACATCACCCCCAATACCAAGAATTGTACAAATAGATACAGTAAGGTAGGACAAAAAGGTATGTGATCAGCTCAAAGGGATTGATCACCTGCCCAGGTAGATGGGTGATTCCAAATAGCACACCCCTCAGATGATTAATATTGGATGAACAACATAGAAAACCATATGGTGGTCATCTGGGATATGAGAAAATGATAACTACATTAAGGAAACAATTATGCTGGGGTGGAATGAAATAGGAGGTAGCAGATTATTTGGTGAAGTGTCTGCAATGTCAATAAGTCAAAATATAACACTAGCATCTAGCAAGGTTGTTGAATTCACTAACTATTCCAGAGTGGAAATGGGAAATGATTTCCATCAATTTCATTACTGGACTACCAAGAACCCGATATCAGCATGATTCCATTATGGTGGTAGTAGATATGTTGAACAAGGAATCCCACTTCATTCCCATACAATCAACTTTTGCGACAACACAAATAGCAAATATCTTTATGAAAGATATATTCAGATTACATGGCATACCAAAAACGATTATATCATATTAGGACACCAAATTCACTTCGAAATTCTAAAAGTCCCTATTTGAGAATTTTGGTACCAAACTAAATTTTAGTACAGCATACCACCCAAAGACGGATGGACAAACTGAGAGAACAAATCAAGTCTTAGAGGATCTTTTATGAATGTATGTGATGGACAGACCCGCAAAATGGGAAGACTATTTACATCTAGCCGAGTTTGCTTATAACAACAGCCACCAAGCTTCCATCAAGATGAGCCCATTTGAGGCTCTATATGGCAGAGAATGCCATACTCCACTCAGTTGGAGTCAACCAGAGGATAAGTTGATTCTTGGACCCGAACTATTGAGTGAAATGGAAGAGATGGTGAAAAGAATTCAGCAAAATATCTAGACAGCTCAACATAGACAGAAAATTTATGCAGATAAAAAAGAAGTTTTAAGGAATTTAAAATTGGGGAACATGTGTATTTGAGGGTTAGACCTCGCAAGAGTACTTTGAGTACTAGCAACTGTGATAAATTAGCATTGCAATACTATGGACCATTCCAAGTGCTAGATCGAATAGGTCCTATGGCTTATCAATTAGCTCTACCGGCTCATATGAAAGTGCATAATGTCTTTCATGTATCATTATTAAAAAAAATATTTACATGACAGAACACACGTAATTGATTCGGATATTTTACAGGTGGAGCCCGAAGGAGATTTCTTGCCTAAACCACTTCGCGTGCTAGAGCGGAGGGAAACCATACTGTGGAATTGTGTCATATCTCAAGTTAAAGTGCAGTGGTGACACTTTACTCCTGAGGAGGCGACTTGGGAAAAAGAAGAGTGTATAAGGGCTACCTACCCTGAATTGTTTTTAGACTGAATAATAACACTGATAACAGTGTTAAATTTAAGGGGGGGATGATGTAATATCTCCCATTTTCATGAACTTGAAACGTTATGGAATAACTGCAAAAAGAACATCTGCTAATAGATGATTACAATAAGTATGTAAATGTTTATATTTTAATTAATATAGATTGTTAATATGATAATTATGAATTCTGGAAAATTCATGGGCTGACCCAAGAAAAGAGGATGAAACTTTCCAAAATCTGAGAGGTACCAGATTCACCACAATTTTCTTTCCTAAAACAAATTATATATAGAAATATATATATAATTGTGTTAATCCGGTGAGAGATAAAGACTGGTAATAAAAGCATTGCAAGTGGAAAAGCATGCTTTTATCTTTAAGAAAAATAAAAACATGGAAAAAGCCTAGGATGAGGGGAAACATAACCCCTAAAGGTAGGACGCTGCCGAGGAAAAATTTGTGAACAAGATGATGTTAGATATGCATTATCAAAGCAAAGTAGAGGTTACTCACGTAGAAGGCAAGTTTTCATAGCTCACGGGGAATTAGAGGATTCATGGTTGGGAGGTCTAGTGAAGTCAGCTAGTGATTTTCCAAGTATAAGAATTTTGATCAAAAAATTCTTACTATGCCTTTACAAATTGGATTAGATGCATGTTAGGATTAACGTGTTGGATTTATAAATCACATGTTTTATTCATATAGAGACTAATGATTATTTCTTGTAGTGGAAAGATTGTTATTGATCATATTCAATAGGTGATATTTACTAGCAGCATATGTTTTAGTATTCTCCTTAATATATTATGTTTAAGATTTTTATATATATGCATAATTATTTTCTTTCTGAGTTATAAAAAAAAAGTTGAAAAAAATATATGCATAATTATTTTCTTTTTGAGTTATAAAAAAAAGTTGAAAAAAAATTTAATAATAGCTCGATGCATGATGAAGGTTTGTTATTTCTCTTGGTATAGTTATGTTAGATAAATGGATAAACATGTTTCATGAATTGATATTTACCGAGGCACATTAGTTGTATACTTACTGAGGTTACCAAATTGTAATGGATCATTGAGTACTTCTGAAATAGGCTTATACCTTATATTATCCTATGTTGATATTGATCTTATAGGAGAAAATTATTTTCAGTTAGTGTGGAAGATTATGAATACATTGGATGTAGGTTAAGTAAAATAGGGGTTATTATAATAATTATTAATACTTGGGAATCCTATGGGAAAGAATTGATAAGCAACTGCAATAAGAATCGAATAGTATGTACCTGCTGATCAATGGAGTTATCCGTAGAAGTCATATATATAGGAGAAAAAAGGAAGAAGTTGAAATACAAGGACAGTTAAATTAGTATCATCTTGTAAATAAATTAATGTTCTGTGATGTGAGGGTAGATAACATCTTAGAGTCAAGAAGACTTCGAGCCGAAATCTTGCCCCCAATCGCAAATCGTGGGTACAATCCCCAGAGAAATTTGTATGCCAGTTTATCTGAAGGTTAAGAGAATGGAGCCAATGATCATAGGGTAAATAAAGGTATATGATATCAAAATTTATACACACAAATTGTTTTACCCATCAAATCAAATAAATAAAGAAATCTGAAACGATAATTCTGAGCATTCCTCAAACATGTATATAGTGCAAGAGTGTATATAATGCAAGAGCCTCAAATCATAGAAACCAAGGCAGAGATTCATAGATGAAGAGTGACAACCATAAAACAAAACAAAAAATAACAGAACATAGTATATATACGATAGTGTATCCTAACAGGAAAATTTGGTATAACAATAAACTCGTAGATGGGCAATCACATGCTCTAGTCATAGCATGAACAAAATTGAAATAACTAACACATATTAATCAACATAGACTCAAGCGTATTAAAGATTCATGAGGATTTTCAAGTTACATAGAGACTACAAACAGAGTATGAGCATCTAGGTGCTTTCCTTAAATAGTCATATACAAATGTCTTATTAAACCGCTGAATCCTTCAACGCGAGGGTTAATAGAATTCAAAACGAAGAAAAGAAACTAAAGATTCATGATAGTGGCACTTAAGAGCCCAAAACGGCTTGCATGGGCCGTGGCCACCTTGAAGTCTGTCAGCCACAAAACAAACGAAAACTTGGTAAAATACGCAAGTATAGTCTTAGCTGAGTGGAGAAGACCAACCTGTGCAACGGAAAAATTCATGAGGGTTAAATTCCCGCAGCCAGTGCACAAGTATCTTGGGGACTCTTGAGATTAGGATTTCCTCCATGAGAAGAACTTGTAGGAATTAGTGTCATATGTAATATAATGCTAAACTTTAAACACGCCATATCTAATAATCAAATGGGAAATTGATTATCTGTCAAGGATGCAAAACCTGGAAGCTGGCACCCAAACCTGCTCGAATAGTTTAGGGTAAATGATAGCATGTCAGCGGAAGTAGAAGACGAGTATAAATGCGAGGAAATCGATAAATTGAAAAGAATATTAAACAAACGGTATCATAAGGACTTACCTGGGTCAGAACAGATCCTTATCCAAAGGTAGCATGAAGGAAGAAGACTAGTATAACCCCCTGCTCGAATTGAAGGGCGAAGTTCATTAAAAATATACAAGAAAAAAAAAAAAAAACTATGAACTACCTAACCTCAGACAAGATACTCCATCAAAATGGCGATTCCGTCAATCATAGAGAAACTTACCGATGCAGAGGTTGAACCTCTCTTTCTCTATTGCTGTTCGCATGGTTCCAATGCCCTACGGCCCGCACACCCTTAACACCCATATTTCTCTGCAGGTGGGCCAAAGTAAAGTGCCGATGACCATCTTGCTCAGAGTGACAGAGATGAAGGGGAAGAAACCCTCTTGCCCCTAAGGCTTCCACGAAAATAGACCAGAAAGAAAATAGCAGAGGAATGGTTTCGATTGGGAAGGTAGAGTAAAGGCGATGCTCAGGGGTTAGTGAAAATAGCCAGAACCATGGATCTTAGAAAGGAAACACATGGCGTGTTGATCGATTCCTGAATAATAGAAATAAATCTAGAGGTCCGTGCCACGTTACGTGTGTACAACCGAAGTCTTGTATAAATTAGATAAATATGCAGGCACAGGTGTCGTGTGAAGAACAAGGACCACAGGTCATAAATAGATACCCTTATGACAAGAAAAGAGAAATGAACGCAGTTGTCTGTAATGCGATTTTTTGGAAGCTTTTCTAGTGGGTTTTTCCGATCAAAATCTGGCAGTAATTTATTGTAATAGTAAGTTTGATAGCTAGTTTCTGCACAATCAAAGCGTCCCAGGGGTTTTCCACGATGCTGAATCCAAATATGCAACAAATCAAGATTTAACCTCAATTTCGTCCATGCATTCCGTCACCCGAATATCCAAAAAATCGCATTATAGACAACTCCGAAATGAACAATGTAATCTTACAACAGTGTTAACGCTCGGAGATAATCAACCTGAGTTAAAGTTGGGAATCGTGTGAAACTTAATATTTATTACCATGTTAAATGTTGAACAGACCTATGGGTAATAAATCTCCAGAGTTGTCATAGGTTTATTGTTATATTCATTGTACATAGATCGAAATTTATATGTTATATTCCATGTCAAACAGACCTATGGTTATCACATCTTAAAGAATCGACCTGAGAATGTTTATCATATTTATTATTTAGAGATGAAATGTTATATGTTGTATTTATGAACATTCAACATATGCATATAACAAATATATTGATATGTTAAAAAAATGCATAAATTTGTTATATTCATTGTACATAGATCGAAATTTATATGTTATATTCCATGTCAAACAGACCTATGGTTATCACATCTTAAAGAATCGACCTGAGAATGTTTATCATATTTATTATTTAGAGATGAAATGTTATATGTTGTATTTATGAACATTCAACATATGCATATAACAAATATATTGATATGTTAAAAAAATGCATAAATGGAAAAACGCATTAACATTGTGATGTTGTGATATCAGTAATACATTTGCTTACTATGACCACTTAAGGAAGGTTGGTTAATGCACCAAGATGTGGCTTTGCCCGTATAATGAAATGATCAAGATAAGCTTGAGTTATTTCCTTAGATATCCGGGTATGTTGTTACCCAAAAAAAAAAAATTAAGCACTCAAGAGGTAGAATTAGGTTCGTTACATGTTTGGTCAGAATCCATTCTGACCGTCATCATTATATTTATGCTTAAAAATAAATATTTAGTCGCATAATTAATAATAAACAATATGCCAAGTGATAATAATGATTTAATTTAGAGCGATAGTTATTACTATAATCTCTGGGCGTTCACATGTGCCACTACCATGAACATGGATAAGTTGGGGATTCAGGTTGCGATTTTCATACAAGAGACATCTTTATAGAATACCTTGTTACGAACTAGTTTACACTCGAGAGCTGTTGACATGTTTATTGTTAAATTCATAGAAGAACATGTAAATGTTGACATGATTATGGTTGGGTTGGTAATAGCATATGTCATGTCTTTATAGAATATGTAGTTGTTTGTGAAAAAACAGCTTAACAAGTCTTATCACCCATTCTTGTTTCTAAAAGTTTTTTGGTATTTGTAAATATTTTTTTTTAAAATATGAAAACAAGTTTTTTTCACTATAAAACAAGTCTCATCAGCAATTCTTATTTCTAAATTTTTGAGTATTTGTGAATAATTTTTTTTTTTAATAGGAAAACACGACTCTTCAGCAATTCCTGTTTCTAAATTTTTTTGGCATTTGAGATTAATTTGCAAGTATTTCCACCATCGGTGTTTCTACGTCGTGGAACAACCGTCGCTTCAAAGAAACACCGTCAAGCGACTAGTGGTATTTGTGCGTTTTGCGGGGCGTGTACTGCCACGTCAATCAACAGTGCAAGCGGTAGGTATCCTCTGTTTGTTGAGAAAATTGCAAGAGTTGGAAGGTGCATGCACTTACCACAAACTGAACGTCCGGCGGTAAGCGGAATATCAGAATCGAGAGACAAATAAACGTCCCCAAGGTCATTAGATAGTGAGTTCCCGCATTTACCGAAACCGCTTTTCTTAGTCCGCCGAGTCGTGGACCAGGACCAAACTTGGGAACTAATTAGCAAACTTTCATGGAAAATACAAACGCTCCACTTTCTTAGACTGCGCCTGATTCCTGATAGTGCGCTGTAATTGTGTCAAACTTAATTCAACTCTGAAATGAATGCATTTTTTTGTATTTTACGTCTCTTTCAAACCGAGCGCTCAAATTCGCCATTGGAGCCCTATGACATCAAATCTGTTTTCAAAGTGGTAAACCCAACTTCTAAAATTCCTCCGTCCACGCATACCACGCTGTGTGCCAGCGTCAGTTCACGTCAACGCACATTTTTCAACACAATCAAAAATTCCTCCGTCCATGCATACCGTCCATGCATACCACGCTCTTTGCGCCAGCGTCAGTTCACGTCAACTCACATTTTGGTATTTATTTATTTTGTGATTTGATAAGGTAATGAAAAAATCAAATAAATAATTATGTTAAGTTTAAAAATAATAAATATTAATTTATCTAATTTATTTAGTAGGGGTAATTTTTTTATTTGTTAATAAAAAATAATAGATATTATGAAATTAAATAATAATAAATGTATATAACATTTTAATCTTAGAAATTCCAATTTAATATATATATGAATTGTGTGACTAAAAAAAAGTTATATAGTAGGTTTAGCTTAAACCTAACTTAATTAAACTAAAAAATAATAAACTTAAATTTAAGTTAATTAAATTAAAAAAGAATAAAAATAAAGAGTTCATAAAAAAGAATAAAATAACTAATAAAATAATGTATTGTTAAATTTCATCACAAAAGATAAAAAAATATGATTAACTAATATTGTTTATATATGTGTGAGATTTTTTTGTTAATATATATAAAAAGAAATCTAATTAAATTTATTAAAATATATTTTTAACAAATTTAACATGTGGAGGAAAACTACAATTCGTGAAAATGAAAATAATAGAAAAAAATATTTAAAAAGTTAAATAAAAATGAAACAAAACTAAAAACAAAAATATAGTAACTAATAAAAATGGAAGGTACTAAACAACCTATAATATAACCTCAACCAATAAGCTTACAAATAAATACATTTAAATAAAATAAAAAATAAAAATAAAAATGAATTCTCAATGCTCAACTATAGATGGCATAAATATTTGGTCGAAGACAAACTAATACTTAGTCAAAAGCAAAATTGAATGCTAAATAACATGTTTGTAGGGGTATAATAGACAAGTGTTCATTGGGATGATATGTTTAAACTATATTAAAAAACTTATTAATGTTTATTCTAACTATTAAAATAAAAAGTTCCTAACTATATAAATTATTATTTTTTATTATTATTATTATTTATCCTTTAACTCTACCTAATCATAATAGAATAACTAATCAATATTCATTTTCAATATTATATATATATATATATATATATATATATATATATATATATATATATATATATATACTTAATTTCCATTTTCAATATTTCCTCCTAAACTGAGGATTGTTGTGATCCGCCTCTACTAGACTGTCGTTGTCAAAGCTTAAGACCAACAAAGGGTGGACTAAAGGTATTAAATGCAATATAGGGGTTAAGCAGGGGCTTCCCCTATCCCCTACCCTTTTTGGTATTCATATCGATAAGCTTGAGGAGTCTCTCGAAACTACAGGTTGCAAGGGCACCGAGTTTGCTGATATAATCAATATTCTTCTCCTTTATGCTGATGATATTGTTCTTCTTGCAAAAAGCCATGATAACCTATACAAGAAACTTAAGACTCTTGATGTCTATGACACTTAATACCAAAAATACTAAATTCATGATCATTAAAACAAAAAAGACCACCCATGGTAGTTTCGCGTATGATAACCATTGTTTAGAGAAAATTTCTTTTTACAAATATTTGGGTATTGACTTTCCTCATCAGCTCAACTAGAATTATAGCATCGAGAAAATGATTATCGGAGGCTGGAAATCTTATTATGAGCTCCAAAACAATTGTAAGTTGGCCAATATTTGCATTTGGAGTAAAAATGTTAGAAAAATATTATATAGGACAAAGAAATGCAAGACATATAATATGTGGAAAAACAAAAACACATAAAACCAAAGAGACACATATATACATGGCTCACCCAGTTTGGGCTACATCCACCCCGAACAGCCAGTCCTTCCTTTCTATTATCTAGCAAAATGAAGAGACACAACCTACAGTAGATCTGCTGTAACATCCTCTATTTTCCCTCACAGTCTCACCTCTCTGTTTCTCACTCTGAGAATACACATATCTTCCATAGCCTTAATAAAATGCCCTCATACAAAGAGAGGGGTTTCCTTCTATGGAAAAAAAAAAACTCTAAACTAAACACAAATTCTACTGTCAGATCATCCGCCTAATGAACGGTCCAGATTGACTAGAAATTACTATACTTTTACAAGGCAATTTTACATATATTTTTAGCTTCGGGGGCATTGCCCCGAAACCCCCGCCGGGGAACCATTGGCCCCCGGACCGCCCAGCCGGGGGGGATGGCCCACCCGAAACCCCATGAGGGGGATAAGTTCCCCCCATACCCTGCCGCATGGAGGGGTGTACAATCTTCCTGGGGTATACATCCACCTGAAACAAATACCTGTAAATTAGGATAATAAGCATGCTCCACACCCAACATTCTCCCATTTGGAGAATGATTTTAGCAACTCCACCACTGGTTCATTTGCTGGACAATGACTCCTCTTTGGACCTAACTGCTTCTCATCTTCATCGTCATCCATCAAGTCTAATTGAAATTGAGCATATTCTCAGCTTCTCCTTGGTTACAACTTTTGTTAACATATCTGCAGGATTCTCGCTAGTATGTCTCTTTTCGAGCTTCAACTCTCCATATTCCAACCCTAATCATATGAAATGGTACTTGAGATGTATGTGTTTAGTCCTAGAATGAAAAGTTGAGTTCTTTGCAAGATCAGTTCAATTCATTACAACCTTTTAGTTTGATCTAATCTGCAACGACCTTCTAATTCAATGCTAATGTAGTGGTGTTGTATCTTATATATTTTCAATTCTATATTACAGACTATAGAAAGAAGAGTTCAATAAGTGTTTTGAGAGAAGTAAAATTGCATGGATTTGTGACACAATTTACAGAACTAAGGGTTTACTTGTGGGTTCAAGTCTCAAGAGTTTATCTAGTTATTGGAATTTATTATTGTAAACATCAAGAGATTGATTTCCTATGAAAATTAATGCTTCTTTTATGTTGATTCAACCAAATATTTGTTTTATGTCATGCATTTCCTTTAAATCCTCGGCCATAATCCACTCTAATTTATGTCAATATTCATTGAATCACATAATTTCATTAATTCACAATGGTCTACAAGTACGTGGTGACCCATCTATAGTTTGATTCACATGTAGTTATTTTCTTCGAATACCATTTTATTAATGGAAGAGAAGAGCATCTTCGCATATTTGATAATATATTTTCTTTCGAGGAAGAAATAAATATTTTAACTAAAATTTTTTAGAATGTTTAGTTTATTTTGAGGAGACCATGTTGTGAATAAGAACTCTATCCAAGCATAAATTCCATTAAAATATTATAATTATAATAGAGTACACATCAATTAGGTTGAGAAATAATGGCTGGGAAATTGGAGTGAGAATATGGAACATAATGGGTTGTCCAATTTGATATCTTTGGCCTTTTAAGATAGAAATTACATTTAGAATGAGATTTTAATTTTTGATGGTTTAAAATGTGATTGTTAATGTATAAATAAACTCAATAATATGAAAAAAATCATAGTATATTGCATAATTCAAATTTGATATTCCAATATTTTTAATTTCTATCTATATATATATATATATATATATATATATATATATATATATATATATATATATATATATATATAAACAGAAACATATATTACACTTACAAATGGCTACGCCACTAAATAATGTCTGTACGGTCCCATTTCCTATCGTAAAATATTTGATATTTGAAATGAAATTTCGTCTTTGAGATGCAAAATTATTTCTATTTATTTTAATGATTAAATGATTTAATTTAAAAGAGTAGTCAGTGTGGCTTTGACGCCTTTGCTCTCCATTTTTTATTTGGAACAATTTGGTTCATTTCTAGCTTGGTTGGTTTCGGACTTTGTTCTGAGCATGGTTAGCAATTGAAAAAATGCAAATTCGATGTCAAATTGTTTACATCACCAAACATTTATAGTTGTGTTGTGTTCAGTGAAATTAATGGATATGATTAAAAAATATGGATTAGCCTACATGACCCTAATCAATAATAGTTATATTCTTTAATGATCATCCTCGTTGAATGGATTTGAATTCGAAGTATATTTAATGAGAATCAACTTATGATTTGAGGCAAGGAAACTCTTTGAAAAAATCCTTGTGACTCATGAGATGGGTGAGCACTATGATATGTCTAATCCCTTTGCTAATGCTGGTAACATGCCCTAGTTTCTCTACAACTATATATGTTTACAATTCCTTGGATTTCCCTAATAGGGTATTAATGATCATCTCTATGAAAATCTAAACCATCAAAAATACATTTTACATAGTTTCAAATACATCAAGAGAGACAGCCATTAAAATAATCTAAACCGCAAATGTTGGAAAAATTCCTGTCAAGTTTTGTCCCTAAAAGTGAGGAAGGAAAAATAATTTTAGCCATGTTAATCTATGAAGTTAAAAATATGTCATGCATTTTGTGATCATACCCACTTGTGAAAGGCTCGTACAAAGATGGTCATTGAAAATGAAAATAGTTTTGTTTTACTTGTAGGCATTTCCATATTTTTTCAATGTGGTTGAATGAAATACATATATAGTAGACATCTTAATTAATCGATCACAATACTATGGTCCCTTTTAAAAATAATTTGAGCGTATTTGTTTTATTTTAACCATCCTTAAAATATGAGTTTAAAGTTAATCCTTTGGTGAGGGCTCATTGTGGGTTGCGATGTACATTGAATGTGTCTTTATTTTTATTGGATAGAGTAAATGAAAAGAGAAAAATAGAAAAATATTAATAATTAACTAAACCATTTATGCATAAAAAATCTACGTAATAGTAAAACTAATTTTAAAATAAACAATATATGATGATACAAACCAAAGTATCATAATATCAAATTGGAAATATTAATAACTTACCAAATAATTTGTTCGTGAAAAAATGTACTTAATATTCAAATTATATTTCTAGCTAAACCATATATAACGATATACACATAAGTGCTGCAATATTATCTCATCTTAGGGTAGAAAAAGTGAATGGATAGGGAGGGGGTTTATTATGAAAATATTAAAAATATATAAAGGAATACAAGTCAATCTTGCTATAGCATTCCATTGGTGATTTTTCTTCTATCTAATGTTGTGGAGGCTACCTTAGTTGAAATAAAGAGATAAAAAAGCCAATGAAGTTTATTAATTGAAAGTGTTAGTTCTTCTGGTTGAAATTAAAATGAAAATACAATTCACTTTTGTATACTTTAAAACCAAACAATGTCTCCATATGTTTGTTAGATAAGTTCTGGAATGAGTTTGTAAACATTGTCACTGACCTTACAATCCATTGCAATTATATCGACCTTGAATTAATAAATATATTACAATGTACAAAAGGAAGTTAAAGAGTTTACACAAGAATAAGTTGATGGAAATAATAATTTAGAATTCACATGTTAAAGAAAACATAACTCATGTTTACATAATACATGCATATATACGATTGAGCAGAAAGGAAATAATAAATTTGTAGACTAATCTCAACTTTTTATTTTATAATTAATATTAATTATTTTTTAATTAGTATTAAAAATAGTCTAAAATGTTGCCTGATAATTAAATAGCTATCATTCGCTTAATTGACCAGCAAATTTTATTTCTATATCAGCTCATCGGTGAACCTAATTGTATGTCCACCTAATTAAACAGATCTACCCACCTAATTATATTTTAAAAAAGTATTTTTTTTAATACATTTTTTTCCACTGGAGAAATTTGCAGTAAATACATATCTTGTAGTGCTCCTCTTGTTATCTTTATCACCTGCCATATTTGCATCAACATATCCCTGTAGAGAAATGTTTGAACCACCAAAGCATAATGCTTTATTTGTGGTACCTCTCAAATATCCGCGAATCCATTTCACTACCATCTAATGTTCTTTTCCTGGATTGTTCATGTACCTGCTTACAATTCCCACCGCATGTGCAATATCAAGCCTTGTGTAGACCATTGCATACATTAAGCTTCGAACTGCTAATGCATATGGAACTTTAGACATATAATCCATGTCTTCTTACGTCTTTGGGCACATCTCCTTACTAACTTTGAAATGGCTAGGAAAAGTTGTACTAACTGGTTTTGCATTGTCCATATTAAATCTTTTCAACATCTTTTGTATGCATTCATTCTGAGCTAATGTTAATTTGCAATTTCTCCTGTCTCTAGTTATTCTCATACCAAGGATTTGTTTTACAACTCCCAAATCCTTCATTGCAAATGAATTTTCCAATTTTCTTTTAAGAACATTTATTTCCTGCATGCCAGACCTTGCAACAAGCATGTCATCTACATACAATAACAATATAATATAACTTCCATCATTTTTCTTTTTCAGATAAACACAATGATCAGAATGACATCTAGTATAACCTTGTTCAGACATAAACTTGTCAAATCCTAGATACCATTGCCTTGGAGCATGTTTTAAGCCATACAAGCTCTTCTTCAACCTGCACACTAGTTTATCCTTCCCTTTTACCTCATATCCTTGTGGCTACTTCATATATATATCTCTTCCTCCAAATCCCCATGGAGAAAGGTTGTCTTTATATCTAACTACTCAAGATGCAAATATTCAACTGCTACTAGACTTAAAATAGTTCTGATTGAAGTCATTTTAACAACAAGAGAAAATATTTCATCAAAATCAATACCTTTCTTCTGTGCAAACACCTTCACCACAAGTCCAGCTTTGTACCTTTGTTTTCCTCCATCTTCTTCCTTTAGCCTATAAACCCATTCCGAAATGTAGTTTTACCAACAGACAACTTGACTAAGTCCCAAGTCTGGTTATGCATTAAGGAGTCCATCTCTTCTTCCATGGATAGCTCCCACTTCTTCCTGATTTCAACCTGCATTGCTTCTTCATAACATTCAGGTTCATGAGAATCAGTCAACAATAAGTAATATAATGAAAGAGAGTATCGTTCAGGGGGTATACTTATCCTGGTAGATCTTCTAACACCACTTTCATGTGTTTGGGGTGCTTGTTACTATTGTGGTGATTGTTGTTGTTGTGGTTGTTGATTATTATTATTTTTAGGCACCTTTACCTTTTCAGTGATCCCATCAAGAACTGTGTATTCCTTGTTTTCTTTTTCCTGTTTCCTTTCCTGCAACTAATTCTAATACAAGACCTTTTCATTGAATATTACATCTTTGCTCCTAATGATTTTGTGATTTTCATAATCATGTAAGTCATAACCAAAATCATTAACACCATATCCAATAAAGTTACATTTCTATGATTTTGCATCAAGCTTTGTTCTATTCTCTTTATTAATATGGACAAAGGCCTCACAACCAAAAGGCTTTAAAAAGGAGTAGTTTACCTTTTTACCTATCCATGCTTCCTCTGGAATACCACTATCCAAGGAACTTGAAGGCCCTCTGTTTATTAGATAAACAACAATATCTACAACATCTGCCCAAGATTGTAAAGGCAATCCTGCATGCAATCTCATGCACCTTGCACGCCCCATGATTGTTCTATTCATCCTTTCTGACACACCATTTTCTTGTGGTGTTCCGGAATTGTCTTCTCTCTATGAATTCCATGCTCTGAATAGTACCTATCAAACTCCTTGCTACAATATTCACCTTCATTTTCTAATCTAAGACACTTCAATTTCTTTCATGTCTCAATCTCAACCAATGCTTTCCATTTCTTGAAAGTATCAAATACATTAGATTTATTCTAAATACAATAAATCCAAGTTTTTCTAGTTGCATCATCAATAAAAGTAACATAATAATGAGAGCCATTGAGAGATGATACTTGAGCAGGTCCCCATACATATGTAGGCACAAGCTACAATTTTTCGCTCTTCTTTTCTTTCCCAACTCTGAGAAATCTGACTCTCTTTTGTTTTCCATAAATGCAATTCTCACAGACGTCCAAATCAACATTCTTCAAACTCGACAATAAATTCCTTGAGTGAAGAATCTTCATCGCCTTCTCACTCATGTGTCCGAGCCTATGATTCCATAATTTTGCATCTGCTCCTTTGGAAGTTAAAGAATTAACAGAGTTAGAAATACCATTTCATAAATACAATGTACTAACCTTTTTGCCTTTTGCTATTACCAGGGCTCCTTTGGTGACCTTCCAAGATTTTTCTGTGAAAGTTGTCACACAACCTTCATTGCCTAACTGCCTTGTTGAAATCGGATTTTTCTTCAGATATGCAACATGCCTTACCTCCTTTAGTAGCCATTGGTTTCCATTCTACTATTTTACAAGAATCTTACCCATTCCAACAATTTTACAAGGTTTATCATCACCCAAACGGACTTGTCCAAAATCTCCTTGAGCATAGTCATGAAAATATTTCTTATCAGGTGTGGCATGGAATGAGGCCCATGAATCTACCACCCAGGAATTAGTAATATTTTCAAAAGAAAGAATCAAATCATCTTGTAACACCTCACCTATCACATTTGCTTCATGATTGTTTTCTTGTTGTGCATCTCCTTCTTTTCCCTTCGGAGATCTACAGTCTTTCTTTAGGTGTCCTTTATTTCGGCATTTCCAGCACACTATCCCCAATCTAGACTTGGATCTGCCTTTCCTTGATTTACTGTGATATCCTCAGCTCTTTCCTCTTTCCATTTTTCTTCCCCTAGACTCTGCACTCAAAGCATTACCCGATATCTCACCAGAGCTTTTCCATCACATTTCCTTGCTAAGGATAGCACCGAAAATATCATCAAACTTGAAATTACTAGATCCAGAAATAGAGTTACTAATGACCATTACTAAACCATTCCAACTTTCTGGCAATGAGCACAAGAATAACAGAGCTGTAACTTCATCATCAAAGTTTACCCCTATAGAACTTAATTGACTTGTAACTATATTAAAATCATTTAAATGGTCTGCAACAGATCCACCTTCGGATATCTTCATATTAGATAAACGTTTCATAAGAAATACCTTGTTTGAGGCAGAGAGTTTTTCATATGGTTTCACCAACACCTGCATCAAACCCTCTGTCTTTTCTGCTTCAAAATGTTAAATGTGACCGACGCTGCGAGGCATAACCGTACTGTTCCAAGTGCCTTTCTATCGAGAATGTTCTATTCTTCATCTGTCATAGTCGTTGGCTTCTTTCTTTTTCCGCTCAATGGTAGGCACAGATCTTTCTGATACAGATAATGTTCTATCTGCATCTTCCACAGTGGGAAGTTTTGGCCATTAAATTTCTTGACCCTACACTTACCATCTTCTGCCATTTCTCCCACTTGAACGAGAAACCATTCTTTCCTACGAGTTTATCAGCAAAATAGACCTTCAGATCTGATACCAGTTGTTAGAAAAATATTATATATGAAAGAGAAATGCAAGACATATAATATTCAGAAAAACACAAACACATAAAACCAGAGAGACACAAATATACGTGGTTCACCCAGTTTGGGCTACATCCACCCTGAATAGCCAGTCCTTCCTTTATATTATCCAACAAAATGAGGAGACACAACCTACAATAGATCCATTGTAATATCCCTTGTTTTCTTTGATAGTCTCACCTCTTTATTTCTCACTCTGAGAATACACATATATTCCACAGCCTCAATACAATGCCCTCATACAAAAAGAGGGGTTGCCTTCTGGGGAAAAAAACCTTAAACTAAACATAAATTTTACCGTCAGATCATCCGCCTAATGAATAGCCCAGATTGACTGGAAATTACTATACTTTTACAAGGCCATGTTATATCTGTTTTTAGCTTCAGGGGCGCTACCCCCGAAACCCCCATTGGGGGACCACTAGCCCCCAAGACCCCCATCTGGGGGGGATGGCCCCCCCCAAACCCCCACGGGGGGGACAAGTCCCCCCCGCACTTCCCCGCATGGAGGGGTGTACAATCTTCCTGGGGTATGCATCCAGCTGAAACAAAGACCTCTAAATTAGGATGATAATCATGCTCCACACTAAACAAAAAACGTTTCCTCTTTCAGACTCTCGTTGCCCCTGTTGTCGTATACGAATGTAAAGTTTGGGGTTGTAGCATATCCAGAGAATCATGGAGAAAGATTGAGATGATTCAAAAGGAATTCATAACCTACAACCTCAAGGGAAATACTCCCTAACCTATCCTCTTGATCGAAGTTGGCATGTCCCCCATTCAAAGTATGGTTATGTTTAGATATATGATGTATAAGAAGAAGCTTTGCAACATGGAATCCAATAGGCTCACAAAAATTGCTTCTAACTTTAGTCAAAACCCCCACGTTCGCCTCAAGCACAGGTGGGATAAGGATGCCTAGTCTTGGATCAACCATTGTGGAATTAAGAAGGAGATCATCGTGGGAAGCAAGGACGGTGTCAAAGATACTATTACCTCCAATTTTAAGGAGAGGTTGCGGGATGATAAGGGGCTTGAGGGTAAAAGGAAGCTAAGATACTATAAGGAGGTGATCAACCCCACCCTTGATAACGAGAATTATCTCTTTGTGTTAACAAGTACTAAGAAAAAAATGAACATCACTAGGAGAAGAACTAATTCTCATGAGCTTCAAAGTGAGACCGGGTGGTGGTCTACTCCGAAGACTCCCTAAGATGATAGAATCTTCCAAATTTGCGATACTAAGAAGGTAGAAGATGAAAAATGCTTCCTTTTAGATTTTCTAGCTCTTACTCACATCCGTTTTCAATTCATGAACATCTACCACACTTCTAATCTTATTGACTTATTAAGCCATCCTAACTATAGCGATATTGGAGCATTTCTCTCTCTTCTTTTTTATCACAAAAACAAGATTTTGAAGAACCACAATTAGCTTCTTTTTCTTTTCTTGAGGCCAGATATACTGCATTGGTCTTAGTGCAGGTTCATCATCATTGTCATTATCATTATTATTTAGATTATCGTAACTTAATTCATTTTTTTTAATTTTTTATATTAATAATTACATTATAAAATAATCATTTTATTCTTTCTATATATAATTTTGGTTTTTTATTTTTTTATGAATATTTTGTTTAGTTATTTGTTATTTTATTGTCTAATCCACATGACAATATGAACTTTAAATCTCATGGTTTACAAACATTTCATGATACGAATATCGCTAATTAAACTGTTTTATAGACATTAATTTTTGTTTCTTTTAAATATATTTATTTTTAAATTAAATTTAAATATACATATATTTTTACAATGATATTAATTTTATTAGATATTTCACTTCATACTTTTAGAAGTTTAATTATTTATCATAACCAATAGAATACTTATAATTTTTTATTTGAAAACTTTTTATTATATATCTATTTATTTATTTTTCACAAGTACAACATTGCATATTCCATATGAGGAATATACTTATATTGTCAATATTGTCAACATATGTCCTGTCGCTTACAAGACAAATTTACAAAATTTAAAACTTATTCATTTTCATTACACATTTTCTGACTATATCTAACATCGTTTTTATAGTTAATAACTCTCTTTTATTTTTTTAAATTTACAATAAAATATGTATCTTTTATTAACCATTTATTATATGATTTATATTACATGAGAGACAAACTCTTATAAATGCCACTAACAAATAGGATATGACAAATCTCAATAAACATAAACCCACACAACTGAAGAAATAAATTGTTTACCAAACTATTCAAATTAAAATTCTATGACTTATATTCATTACACATCTAATTGTTATTTTAATTAAAATTTAAAATAATATTAATTTTTCTTATATTTATATGTCAAAAAATAGTATATTTTATATAAATAATATGAATTCATTATAACTTTTGTTCTATTTTAAAAATCGGTTATGTACTTTCTTTCATTAAATATATTTAATATTTATTATAATTTACATTCAATATTATGTTATTGTAAAAATTTTGAAATTAAGATTTCACATTCTTTCAATCACCTATATATAGATTCTTGAGTTGCACTTTCATTTTTTAAAGGAATAATATAGCTAACTTTTAAATTTTATATAATACTTGTAAATTTATATTTATTAAATTATTATTCCAAAAAAATAATAATTCTAAAAACATCGTGATACCATTTACCCATGAAGTCATGATAATTAAGTATTTTCAACCAAACTCTTTCCATTAGTGGAACATCCGTCAGTTTGCATTACTAAATCTGCATGGACCAACAAATCTTTATCTACCACAATGTTAAATGTGAATTATCCTTTGCAAAAGACACCATCCTTTCCTGTTGTTGATGTGATAAGAACACTTAATATCATGATCAGATAAAACATTAAATATTAATTAACCAATAATCAATATTTATTAGTGACACTTCAACATCTATTCATGTTCATGCATAAATCATCAACATATTGTAATGACATATATTCTTTAACATCACTGCACATGCATTAGTAACAAGAAAATCAATATCAAGCATCATCTTTCCAACAAAACACTAACATAATCTTGCATGCACTTTCATATTATTTCCAAAGGAAAGCTAACATACTAGATATTGTTCTCGTGCATGCAAATGCATGACAAGCTTTTAGGAGAACTAGCCCAACAAACAATTTTCTTTGTGCCTACTATTATGTTTTCTTCTCCAAAGGGATTAACGTAATAAATTCTATACTTATGCATGTCAATGATGTTCTTTTCCAAAAACATTTTTTCCATGGGAGAGCCATTTACAATTACTACTATGTATAAAATGTAAGCTACATTTGAAAAAAATTTAACATAATAGTTATAATTTTGTGCATGCGACTACTTTCCCTCTCTAACAAAAAATAACATGATAGCTTATTCTTCTTGCATGTGAAACATATATTTATTTTTAAAGGAAGCTAACTAAATATTGCATGGAAAGATAAACACATTACTTTTCAAAGAGATCAAACGCATAACATTTATTCTTTCATACATGCAAAGAAACAATTTCATCTTAGCAAAAGATCTCACCCAATAACTATACATAATCTTCTCCCAAAATAAAACTAATCTGATGGCTAATCCCTTTATTTGTGCAAATGTATACTATTGTACCAAAAATAAGGTTAATACAATCAATATTATGTGATTGCATCTTCCTTTTCACTAGAATTCCAATACCAAAACTATATTTTTCCATGCATGCAAGTGTATATGTTTCTATAAATAATTTTCCAAAAGAATCTTAAAATGATAAAGCATATGTTTACCCATTCTCCTCTATAGGACTCTAATTCCATAATATATACAAGGACTTGTTTTTCTCTTCTCTTCTTTTTAAGAGCTCTAACACAACAAATTTTATATTTCCAGATTTAAATATTACATAATTTTATGTTTTTTCCATCAACTTTGGACAAGGTTTTGAGAGGTTGGAAATGAATTTTTCAAATATGAAAGAGGGTTATGGAGAGAAAATCTCATTTACAAAAACCTATTTATGTTTTTACACATCTATCACAATTTGGGATATACGAAAACATATTTGGACCGTATTTTCCAATCAATCATGTAATTCACACAATTATTTAGCCATGAAAATATTTTAAGAATTCCATACACATAAAATCTTTTAAAAATTCAATCATAAAACCACTTACTCCTCTATGCGTAGAATTCCATAGAGGTTTTCCCAATAAAATAATCTCTTCTCTTTATCATATGATTTTTTTCAAGAAAATAAATTTGATTTTTATTCCTTCATACACCCTATACAAACAAAATAATTTTTAAATAGCATAGTTACTTATCTTTTAATGAATGTCTGGAATCCTTACTTCATCTCTCTTGGCTCCATTGTACATGTATTTTGTCACTCGTTTTCAAATTTTCCCATAGGCTTACAACAAGTAGAATTGAGAAAATGCAATAGCTTTTCTAAATCATAGAAGCATTCCATATATTAATCCATAAATCTATTTTTTCCTAAATCCTAAAATCACTCCATATATTATCCATAAATCATATTTTTCAAAATTCTACAATCAATCAATAAATCATCCATAAATATCTCGTGCTTTTCTTTTCAAGGTAGATTTGTTTTAGCCTTATGTACAAAATGTCACATATCCATAGCTTTTCTAAAATTGTTACTCATTATTTCTAAAACTCATAAAATATACCAAGTTGGAAATATAATTTATTTAGATAGAAGAATATAAATTATTCTAAATAAAAAAATTAAGAATTATAAGAATATTCTTCATTTGATATCAATATAATAATTAATAATATTTAATTATTCAACAACCCTCATTTTACGAGAGTTTTTATGGGATATTACGCTAGGGATATTGCATATTCCCCCCTTAAAGAGAACATTTTCCTTGGTATTCTTCTCTTATTGGGACTCATAATATAACAATCTAAAATACAAAAAGGATGGAATCATTCCCTTAAAAATGAAGGATTTTTATGTTTAGTAAGTAGAATCAATAATGATTATCAAATGAAATACTTTTAATTATCAATTATTTATGCAATGTTAAATGATACTTTAATCATAATACTTGTGCAATTACTCAGAGAGCGCCAACCCTTTCATCGTCAAAATGATAAAATATTGTATCATGTCCATGATTCCTTTTATTTATGGGTTACACTAGTCTTTCTTTCCCACCGGTGTTGTTCGTAAATTACTAGTTTTCTCTCCCATTGTAATTTCAATCAAATTCAAATTCATGGCATTTATCTCCAACCATTTTTCTATGGTCTGTGAGGAATTTAAAGTTCAATAGGTCATTGTTTTATCTAATACGAATTATTTCAGTCACATATATATTTCAATTTATTTCCTCTATGCATGCATGTACATAATTCTTTTCTAACACATTCATTTCCTTATATAGACCTACAGACACTACTTATTTCATCGAAATAGTCTCTTAGATAAATTAATATATCATGCATTCATAACTATAACAAATACAATAAATTAGATACATGCAACTTATGGTATATTCTAATATCCAACATCTTTAGACGATTTTGAAATCAATAGGAAAATATAGACATAATTTCATGTAACTATAGTTAATGTCTTGGAGTTATTGAAGAGTTGGGCATATTGAACCCAACCGTGAACTATCTCCAATAGTTCCCCACCGAGTTAAGATCTACTTTCCACTAGAATCAACAATCGCATTGATTCCTTGGTGGTTTCTTCCTAGCACATTTTTAGCAGCGTCATGCTTTAAGGTTTGTCATCCTTTTACTTAGGCTATTTTGTTTTAGTTTTATTCGAAAAATATTATTTTATTTTTCCTTAAAGCACATATTTCTCTCCCAATGTTCTTTATTTCGCCCCACTTAGGATTTCTCTCCAACTAAGTGATTAACATAATATTTCCCTCCCATTATGTTAATATTTTCCTCTTTATTATTTTCTCGTAAGGTTTTTTAGGAGACTTTTAGGAAAGGTCCATATTGGACTTAACCATCCATAGATTTTCATAAGCTGACAAGAAGTCTTCTAAAAATCTAGAGTTAGTTATTGAATGTACCAAACAATGTATTCATTAACTCAATAATAAAATAAAATATTACATCATCACATCAGTCCCATAACGACTTCCATAGCCATTTTATCCAATAATAATTCAATTTCTAAAAATATATTGTAATTTACATAATTTTCCATTTGCATGTTGGCACCAAGGCAAAGGAATATATATGTACACCATGCATCTATACTTTACCCTCAACATGGGTCCAATAATTTGTTAAAGTAAATTAACGACAATTCATCACATGTCATACAAATGGTATACATTTCAAATTTCCACATAACAAAAACTATGCAACTTAGAAAAAAATATTAAATAATATTTCATACCATAACATTATACTTTCTATAAGGTCCCACATTCTGAACCATATATATTATAGAGAAATAATAGTCCCATTGAACACTAGGGCACAAAATGAAATATTTTGTTTTCTTTACAATTAGCTTGCAACCATATAAGTGAAAACCAATGGGGAATTTTTGGAAGAAATTTGAAATCATGCAATCTAAAACCAATGTGGGATTTTATCAAATAATTTGCAAGAATGAAATCTACAACCATTGAGGTATTTTAACAAGAAGTTTGCAAGCATGCAATCTACAACCATTGAGTCATTTTAGCAAATAGTTAGCAGACATGAAGTAAATTTCCATATATATGTTTAAAATATCAAAGAGATAGAAAGACTAAAATTTACAAAATAGCATTAATCACATTAATGTCATCAATTAAAAAATTTCTATAAAACAAGACAATCACCAATCCCCATAGGACAGTGACAAATCACCAAAATCGACCAAATTATGGATATGATTTTGAAAAGAACTTTTTTGGAATAAAAGTGGGGTTGACATAGTCTTAAGGAATGAATATGCCCTAATGTTGAGCTTAATCACATCGAAAACCCCTAGATGTGCAATTCTTTAAAACAATAAAGCTTTGGATCTCATTTACCACCTTTGTCAAACACATGGAATGAAATATTTCATCGACAACTCTATATGAAGAAACATAATCCAATACTATGATACTATAAGTTTTTCATTGAGTTTAAGTTCACTATAATAATTCCACTTGGCACGTCTCTCATTTTAACATCTAAAGAGGTTCTTTCAATATTTTTTATTTGTTTTATTTTAACATTTCATTGTCCTCTTCAGGGTCAACCCCAACTTCTACATTCTTTAGTTATCACAAAAACCATACATGCACTGCTTTTTTATAAGAAGTACATTGTAACTTTAGTCATGTTTTTTTTTATGCACCATAATCATTATTGTCATACTATGCATGCATAGGATGGTAATTAACCCTCACTGTAACTAGTTAGTTCTAAATATATTTCATAGGTACAACATAGGTTTTATTATCTTTTATCTGCATCCATATTCAAATGTCAAGAGCACAACTTTTAAAGAAGCATTATTACTTTCTACTCTTTAATGTGGTCATTAATCAGGCATCATGCATCTCATGTTAATTGTAGTCTACTAAAAGTTCAATTCGAATCATACCTGAGATAATTCCCACCAGCATCATACCTCTACTTTTTTTTTCTTAATGATTTCCAAAAGATGCCAGTGTTGCAACCTTTTTCTCTTGTACGACTTGTAACATCCCGTAGTAACCTCATAGGAAAATGCATGAAGTTGGGAATTTTTTCTTAACATTTACCAATTTATGAATTTCTAAATTACTTTCTATATTCCTTCCATGACCATTAGAGTAATCATCATCATTACATAGAGAAATATTTAGTAAAAACATAATTAGTTACAGAACCATTTACTACCATTGTTGTAGCATACCAACTTAAAATTCTAAATGTAACATTGCATTAATTCCATTATTTTTTTAACACAGTAAGTTAATCACATTCTTAATAATATAACCATCACGTCATGTAAGGAAGAGACAACAAGGAATCACACCATTAGACACTGATATACCCTAAAAACCCCATTGGATGAAAACCAACAAATATTTAATTTTATGATTTAATGATAGTGAGGGTGTTCACCCCTCAATTAATGGATTGTAAGGGAGTCCATCCCTTAACCATTTCTTTAAATTAGTACAGAGAATTATAATCTAAATTGAAGCATCACTAGCTATAGGCTATTACAAACATCATGATATCATTTACTCATGAAGTCATGAACATTAAATCTTGGAACCTGGTTCTTCTCATTAGTGGATCATCCGACATTTGGCATTCCTAAATTTGCATGGACCAAAAATATTTATCTACCACAATGTTAAATGTGAATTATCCTTTACACAAGTCATCATCCTTTCCTGTCAGTACTATCATCATCACACTTGATATCATGATAAGATCAAATATAAAGTATTAATTAACCAATAATCAATATTTATTAGTGACACTTCAACATCTAATCGTGTGCATGCATAAATCATAAACATAACATAATGAAATATATTCTTTAACATCATTGCACACACATTGGTAACAAGCAAATCACTATCAAGTGTCATCTTTCGAACAAGACACTGGCATTATCTTGCATGCAATTTCATATTCTTTCCAAAGGAAAGCTAACATACTCAACATTGTTCTTGTGCATGCAAATGCATAACAAGCTTTCAAGAGAACTAGCCGAACACACAATTTTCTTTGTGCCTACTATTATGTTTTACTTTTCAAAGGGATTAACGCAATATATTCTATACTTATGCATGTGAATGCATGTTCTTTTCCAAAAATATGTTTTCCAAGGGAGAGCCATTTACAATGGCTATTATGTATAAAATTCAAGCTCTATTTCAAACTTAGTTAACATAATACCTACAATTTTGTGCATGCAACTACTTGTCCTCTTCAACATAAAATAACATGATAGTGCATTCCTCTTTTATGTGAAAAGTATATTTTTTTCCAAAGAAAATTGACTAAATCTTGCATGGAAAGATAAACACATTTCTTTTCCAAGAGATCAAACACATAACATTTATTCTTTCATAAATGCAAAGAAACACTTCCCTCTTACCAAAATATTTAGCCCAATAACTATACACAGTCTTCTCCTGAAAGAAAACTAATACCATATTTAATCCCTTTATATGTGCAATTGCATATTATTCTTCCTAAAAGAAGGTTAATACAATCAATATTATGCGATTGAACCTTCATTTTCATTAAAAATCCAATACCAAAACTATATTTTCGCATGCATGCAATGTATATGTTTCTCTAAAGAATCCTCAAGAAGAATCTGAGGATGATAAAGCATACGTTTGCCCATTTTCCTCTCTAAGAATCTAATTCCATAATATATACAAGGACTTGTTTTTCTCTTCTCTTCTTTTTGAGGAGTTCAAACACAACAAATACTTCTTTTCATATATATATATATATATATATATATATATATATATATATATATATATATATATATATTACTAGGATTTAACACACTAATTATTCTTTTTCCAAAAGTTAGCTAACTCACTAGCCATGATGCACGCAATAGAAAATATTTTCCCATCGTTTCACACATCTGAAAATTTATCATATTTCATAAAGAAATGGCATAAAATAAAAAAAATTCTCAAATAACACAACCCATGGTATTTTATGCAAAGGCTTTAATAGAACTCTTTCTCAAAAAAGTTACTCACATATTCATTTCTAGTAAATCAAATATACTAGATGTTATTCCTATGCACATAAGCACATATTCTCTTTAAGAGTACAATATTTTTCTTTAAATATTTGATGCATATCATCATGAGAATATTGTTAATAATTTTTTAGATGATATAACTTAATTATGTTTCAAGAATTACTAACATAATTGTTCTATTTTATGCATGTGAATAACTTACTTCGTTTCAAGAATTATCAGCATAATTTTTATATTTTTGTGCATGTGAATAACTTATTTATTTATGAGAAATATCAAACTTAATAGCTCTATATTTATCTCTATATGTACATAACAACTATTCTTTATGCGCTAACAAATCAAATCGAAACAAGTGGAAATGAACTTTTGAAAAACAAAAGTGGGTTTTGTTGGAATGAGTTCATTAAAAAATACATCTCTCAATTTTTAAAAAGGGTTCATGGTTAGGAATATTTGAATGAATCTTTGCAGTCCATGTTTCTAGATTTAAATATTACATAATTTTATGTTTTTGCCATCAACTTTGGGCACCGTTTCCAAGAGGTTGGAAATGGATTTTTCAAATCTGAAAGAGTTTTCTGGCGAGAATGGATCATTTACAAAAACCTCTTTCTGTTTTTACACATCTATCATAGTTTGGGATATACAAAGACGTATTTCGACCCCATTTCCAATAAATCATGTGATTCACTCAATTATTTAGCCATTAAAATATTTTAAGAATTCAGTGCACATGAAGTCCTTTAATTATTCAATGTCCAAAACACTTACTCCTCTATGCATGAAATTAAATAGGTATTTAGACCAACTTACATGACATTAAATAGGTATTGCACCCCTTGAATGAATTTGGTATTGCCATATTCTTCATGAACTTAATGAGGAAATTAATGCCTTGTCTAAAGAATATATCTTGCTACAAAGTGAGATTGCTTGTCTAAAGAATATATCTTGCTACAAAGTGAGATTGCTTGCCTTAGTCAAGATAGAGTCGATGGAGATAAAGCTTTGATATCTTATAACTTTTATCGATATAGAAGTGCACGACTTTTCAATTTTATGTATTTTTGAATTAAAGAATTAAGCATAAGCATATTGTTAGTCTGATAATATGTTTTGCTACTGATAATAAACTTAAAGAAGAGCCCTTTAAAACATTTCAGCTACTTTTAAAATTCAAATGATAAACTTAATAAATACGAGGAGTTTTAGACAATATAACAGGAATAAACTACAAAATTAAATATCGAATTACAGTGAATTTCTACATTTCAACTGTACAAGTTACGGAATTTCAGAATTTCTAATTATGCTCAAAAAGAAATATTTCACATTGCGTAGATTCTACTTGCGCTGATTTAACTACCTAATCAATAAACAATATACTAAGTGGTAATAATGATATTAATGATTCACTTTGGATCCATCCTGACATAATCACATAATTAATAATAAACAATATGCCGAGCGATAATAATGATTTACTTTACGGTGATAGCTATTACTATAATCTCTGGGCGTTCGCATGTGCCACTACCATGAACCTGGATAAGTTGGGGATTGAACTTGCGAATTCATACGAGAAATGTCTTTATAGAACACCTTGTTACCAACTAGTTTACACTCCAGACTTGTTGACATCATTATTGTTAAATTCATAGTACAACATGTAAATGTTGATACAATTATTGTTAGATTGGTAATAGAATATGTCATGCCTTTAAAGAATATGTAATGGTTTGTGAAAACAAACCTTTAACATTTTGGAATTTCCATTCTGGGAACTAAAATAAAATATCTTATAGCAATCATCCGCATAGTTCGATGAGAGTGTTCCACCTTAAAAAGTGATTCCATTTAATAAGAAATAACGCTATTTCTGAAATGCACAATCTTACAGATCAACTACTGTGCCTGTTTCTGAAATGCACCACGCAACCACCATGCGCATTCATTTTTATTCATTTTTTATATTATGAAAGGATTTGGACGATTCGCACTTCTAAAATAAATTCTCCTTCTTTTCCGGTCATAATGAGTGACTCGCTGACTCTAATAAGGAGTTGAGAAGTTTTGAACGAATTCAAATCAAAATTTCAAGGGTTGGAAATATTATAAATCTTTTTTGGCTTGAAAACAAGTCTTATAACCAATTCTTGTTTTTAAAAAATTTTGGTATTTGCAAATATTTTTTTTGTGAGAATATGAAAACAAGTTTTTCACCATAAAAATGAGTCTCGTCACCAATTTTTACTTTTAATTTTCTGATATTTGTAAATAAATCTCTTTTTAGCCCATATGAAAACAAGTTTCTTCACTTTCATCGAAAATACAAACGCCCGACTTTCTTAGACTGCGCCCGGTTCCTGATAGTGCGCTGTAATCGTGTCAACTCTGAAATGAATGCAATTTTTGTATTTTACGTCTCTTTGAAACCGAGCGATCAAATTCGCCCTATGGCATCGAATCTGTTTTCAAAGTGGTAAACCCAACTTCTAAAATTCCTCCGTCCACGCATGCCACGCTGTGTGCCACCATCAGTTCACGTCAACTCACATTTTTCCACACGATCAAACATTCCTCCGTCCACGCATGCCACGCTGTGTGCGACCATCAGTTCACGTCAACTCACATTTTTCCACACAATCAAACATTCATCCGTCCACGCATACCACGCTCTGTGGGCCAGCGTCAGTTCACGTCAACTCACATTTTTCCACACAATCAAACATTTCCTTTGTTTAAAGGTAAATTTGCACAAGAATATGTGATAAATTGATTTTATTATTTATTTATTTTGTGATTTGATGGGTAATGAAAAAATCAAATAAATAGTTATGTTAATTTTGAAAATGAATAAATATAAGTTTATCTAATTTATTAGTTAGGGGTAAAAAAAATTATTATTTAATAAAAATAATATATATTTAAAAATTAAATAATAATAAATTTATATAACATTTTAATCTGAGAAATTCGAATTTAATATATATATTTGTGAGAGTAAAAAGAAAGGCTACATAGTAGGGCTTAGTTTTATACCTAATTTAATTAAACTAAAAAATAATAAAAATAAAGATTTCATCCAAAAATTAAATAACTAATAAAATAATGTATTGTTAAATGTCATCACAAAAAATAAAAAAATATGATTAACTAATATTGTTTATATATGTGTGAGATTGTTTATATAAATCTTAGATTTTTTTTTAAGAAATATAAAAAAAAATTAATTAAATTTATTGAAATATGTTTTAATAAATAATAAGTCTTTTTAAATTTAACATGTGGAGAAAAACTACAATTTATAAAAATGGAAATAATAGAATTTTTTTTTTAAAAGTTAAATAAAAATGAAATAAAACTAAAAACAAAAATGTAGTAACTAATAAAAAAGGAAGTTACTAAACAACCTACAATAAGACCTCAACCAATAACCTTATAAATAAATAAATTTAAATAAAATAAAAAATAAAAATAAAAATGAATTCTCAATGCTAAACTATGGATGGCTTAAATATTTGGTGGAAGACAAGCTAATACTTAGTCAAAGGCAAATTTGAATGCTATACCAAGTTTGCACGGGGTATAATAAATAAGTGTTCATTGCGATGATATGTTAAAACTATATTAAAAAACTTATTAATGTTTATTCTAAGTATTAAAATAAAAAATTCCTAACTATATAATTTTATTATTATTATTATTACTATTATTTATCCTTTAGCTTTATCCAATGATAATAGAATAACTAATCAATATTCATTTTATATATATATATATATAATTAATTTTCATTTTCAATAGTTCCTCATGAAGCGAGGATAATCAATATTCATTTTCAATATATATATATATATATATATATATATATATATATATATAAACTTAATTTTCACATATATATATAAACTTAATTTTCACTTTCAATATTTCCTCCTAAAGTGAGGATTGTTGTGATCCCTCTACTAGACTGTCATTGTCAAACTGTCATTGTCAAAGCTTAAGACCCACAAAGGGTGGACTACAGATATTAAATGCAATATAGGGGTTAAGCAGGGGCATCCCCTATCCCTTACTCTTTTTGGCATTCATATCGATAAGCTTGAGGAGTGTCTCGAAACTGCAGATTGCAAGGGCACCAAGTTTGGTGATATAATCAGAATTCTTCTCCTCTATGCTGATGATATTATTCTTCTTGCAAAAGGCCATGATGACCTATAGAAGCAACTTAAGACTCTTGATGTCTATGACCATTAATACCCACAAGACTAAATTCATGATCATTAAAACAAAAAACACCACCCATGGTAGTTTCACCTATAATAGCCATTGTTTAGAGCAGGTTTCTTTTTACAAATATTTGGGTATTGACTTTCCGCATCAACTCAACTAGAATTATAACATCGAGAAAAGGATTATTGGAGGCTGCAAAGCTTATTATGAGCTTGAAAACAATTGTATTATGAGCTTGAAAACAATTGTAAGCTGGCTAATCTTTGTGTTTGGAGTAAAAAAAGGTTCCTCTTTGAAACTCTCGTTACCCCTGTTGTCTTATACGAATGCAAAGTTTGGGGTTGTAGTATATCCAGAGAGTCATGGAGAAAGATTGAGATGATTCAAAAGGAATTCATAACCTACAACCTAAATATCAAGGGAAATACTCCCTATCCTATCCTCTTGATCGATGTTGACATGTCCGCCATTCAAAGTATGATTATGTTCAGATATATGATGTATAAGAAGAAGCTTTACAACATGAAATCCAATAGGCTCCCAAAAATTGCTTCTAACTTTAGTCAAAACTCCGACCTTCGCCTCAAGCGCAGGTGGGATAAGGATGCCTAGTCTTGCCTCAACCATTCGGGAATTAAGGAGGAGATCATCATGGGAAGGAAGAACGGTGTCAAAGATATGGTTACCTCCACTTTCAAGTACAAGTTGTGGAATGATAAGGGGCTTGAGGGTAAAAGGAAGCTAAGATACTATAAGGAGGTGATCAACCCCACCTTTGATAACAAGAATTATCTCCTTGTGTTAACACGTACTAAGAAAAAAATGAACATCACTAAGATAAGAACTAATTCTCATGAGCTTCAAAGTGAGACCGGGTGGTGGTGTACTCCCAAGACTCCATAAGATGATAGAATCTGCTAGATTTGCGATATTAAGAAGGTGGAAGATCAAAAACACTTCCTTTTAGACTGCCTAGCTCTTACTCACATCCGCTCTCAATTCAGGAACATTTGCCACACTTCTAAACTTATTGAATTATTAAGCCATCCTAACTATAGCGATATTGGAGCATTTCTTTCACTTCTTTTTTATCACAAAAACAAGATTTTGAAGAACCACAATTATATTACTTTCCTTTTCTTGAGGCCAGACATACCACATTGTTCTTAGTGGAGGTTCATCAACATCGTCATTATCATTATTATTTAGATTCTCATAACTTAATTCATTTTTTTTATATTCTTTTATATTAATAATTTACATTATAAAATAATAATTTTATTCTTTCTATATATAATTTTGGTTTTTTAATTTTTTTTATCAATTTTTTATTTAGTTATTTTTAGTTATTTTTTTTTTTCTAATCCACATGAAAATATGAACTTTGAATCTCATGGTTTACAAACATTTTATGATACAAATATGGTTAATTAAACTTTTTTATAGACATTAATTTTTGTTTGTTTTAAATATATTTATTTTTAAATTAAATTTAAATATTCATATATTTTTACAATGTTATTAATTTTATAAAATATTTCACTCTATATTTTTAGAAATTTATTTATTTATTATAACCAATAGAATACTTATAATTTTTAATTTGAAAACTTTTTATTATTTATCTATTTATTTATTTTTCACAAGTACAACATTGCATATTCCATATGAGGAATATACGTATACTTTCAATATTGTCAACATATGTCCTATCACTTACAAGACAAAATTATAAAATTTAAAACCTATTCGTTTTTTTTACACATTTTCTGACTATATCTAACATCATTTTATAGTTAATAACTCTCTTTTTCTTTTTTAATTTACAATAAAATATATATCCTTTACTAACCATTTTTTATATGATTTATATTACATGAGAAACAACTTCTTATAAATGCCACTAACAAATAGGATGTGACAAATCTCAATAAACATAAACCCACACAACTGAAGAAATAAATTATTTACCAAACTATTCAAATTAAAATTCTTTGACTTATATTCATTATACATTTAATTGTTATTTTAATTAAAATTAAAAATAATATTAATTTTTCTTATATCTATATATGAAAAAATATTATATTTTATATAAATGATATGAATTTATTATAATTTTTGTTCTATTTTAAAACTCGGTAATGTATTTTTTCCATTAAAAATTTTGAAGTTAAGATTTCACATTCTTTCGATCATTCATATATATATATATATATATATATATATATATATATATATATTCTTGTGTTGCACTTTTAGTTTTTAAAGGAATAATATAACTAACTTTTATATTTTATATAATATTTTTAAATTTAAATTTATTAAATGATTATTTCAATAAAATATATACATTAAGTTATTAATGAAAATTTTTGGGAAAAGATCATATTGAGAATATTTGGTTGACACGTTTCCAACCAGACTTTGTGGTTGATCTCCAAGACTAGACTGTGGATAACAGTTTACTCTTAAATAATGATAAATATTGTCATCTCTTCTATATTAGTAAATGAACTTTCATATATTAACTATTCCAACATTTTCTTTTGTAACCTAGAGGAACCCAGTAGCATACCTATAATAAATTAGTTTTTATTTTATAGTTATGAATGAAATATGTTGATATATTTTTGTTATCTTTTATATATTAATAAATGGAATTTCATATATTAATTATTTTAGTAATTTTTTTGTAACGGAGAGGAATGGAGCAGCCTATTTAGTAAGCTAAGATATGAATAGGGGAATTGGAGCTTATGTCTTTTGAGGTTCAACGATTTCAGATTTCATAGATTAACCAATTGAACCACTCCCAAGACAACTATTTCAACATTTTTAAATTCATATTTACTTTTTATATTTATTTAATACAATTATGAATTTACCCTACAAATAATAAATAGCTATATATATATATATATATATATATATATATATATATATATATAGATATATAGATATATTTAATTATCAAATATCAAATAATAAAATATTAAATAATATAAATGATTAAAATTATTAAATAATAAATAATACAAATTACTATATAAAAAATTACCAAACAACACATGAGCCCAATTAATATTCTCAATATTATGACAACTAATACTCTTAATATTATGACCACTTAATTGGATTATGTTGAATTATCATTTAAATTTGTAAGTTGTAATTAGTAGTATAAAAACACATTTCAGAAAATTGGCGTAAGAAGTGTGAATTTAATTTTTATGTTTTTCTGAGCATTAATTTTGAAGCAAAAAGACATCGAAAATTCAAGTAAGAAAAATAAAAATTATTAAATTAATTAATTTGTGAATTTAATCTTTATGTTTTTCAGAGTATTAATTTTGAAGAGAAAACACCTTGAAAATTCAGGGAAGAAAAATAAAAATTATTAAATTAATTAATTTGGTGTATCACAAATAAATATAGAAAATTAATTATAACATACACAATCACTTTCTGCACTAATAGGTGTTCACTTGGTGAGATAAGTACCAACAAAAATTTTAAATACTAACACTCTACACCAATAAATATTTACTTGGTAAGATAAATAATTATAACATACACAATTACTTGCTCTACTAATTAACACTCTACACTAATAAGTATTTACTTGGTGAGATAAGTATTAGTACTAAGTTTCAAGTACCAATTTAGACTCGATTAAACAAATAATTTGAAAAATAATAAATAATTCTCTTTCTGAAAATTTCATAATTAATTTATATTTATAACTTTTCTAAAATATATGGTTTTTGATTTTATAATTAAAATAAAAGGATTTAGTCAAATAAAATATAATAATAATTTATATGTGTGGATGTTTTCAATATATTTAAATGCAAATTTATAAAAATGTATAAATTAAATGGTATCAAATATGACTATAAAGTAAGTTGACAAAGACCAAATTTCACAATATTATTTGAAGTTCCCATATAACAAAAACCAGTATATCTTGTTAAGTTTGGCTAAGATTTATTGTGATGCTTTTGATGTATCTTTTAGGTAGAAAGTAAGTTGAGAAAAGACCAAATTTCACAGTATTATGAAGTTCCCATAGAACAAAAACCAGTATAACTGAATCTTGTTAAATTAGGCTAAAATTTATTGTGATGCTTTTGAAGTATCTCGTAGGTACAAAGTAAGTTGACAAAACACCAAATTTCTCAGTATTATGAAGTTCCCCTAGAACAAAATCCAGTATAACTGAATCTTGTTAAGTTTGGCTATGATTTATTGTGATTGTTTTGAAGGAGTCCAAGGGACCGCACTAGTTTTTCAGACAGCTGGGCGGCAAAATAGTCCCCAGAGCCAGTCCCAGAGCATTGACACACACAGACTTTACTTTATTTGCAGTCGTTGAAGTTATCTCAACATTTATCAAAGTAATTCCTATGCAAGCAACTGTCTTGCTGCACGAAAAGTTCACAGCCACATCGGTCGATGACGTTCCCTGTATGTTTCTATACGTGACATCACAGTATTATTGATACCAAACAGTAATACCAAACTTGAAAACCAATTTGTATAAATATTATTGCAGTATAACATAGTTTTTACGTCGATGCATTTAGTGGAGATCATGGACATCAGATGTCTGTGGGTGAAGTTTATATTATATATAGATATAGATATATATTTAAACAATTATTTTATATTACAATAAAATGAAACACAATGGTTTTTTTTTTTTTTTAGAGAATTTGTATTAACTTTGATGGTTGGAATTAGCTACGTTTAGGGTTAGAGGGACATGACGCACAGTATTATTGATACCAAACAGTAATACCAAACTTGAAAACCAATTTGTATAAATATTATTGCAGTATAACATAGTTTTTACGTCGATGCATTTAGTGGAGATCATGGAGATCAGATGTCCGTGGGTGAAGTTTATATTATATATAGATATAGATATATATTTAAACAATTATTTTATATTACAATAAAATGAAACACAATGGTTTTTTTTTAGAGAATTTGTATTAACTTTGATGGTTGGAATTAGCTACGGTTTAGAGGGGTCTCTCTGAGTTGGGTGAGATTTCCGGAATTACCAAATTCCCTGATTACCGATTCTTTACCTAAAGATGAAATTCTATATAGTTACCAATTACTAACCCGATTGATAGTATTTAGAAGATAAAATAAATGGGAAATTTATCCTATATTATGTGCGCTTAAACAAGTATTTTGGAATTAATGTTGATGGCAACATCGATCGCAAGCACACATCCACGGACTTCAAAATGATATTTCAACAACGGCGGGAACTAAACTCATATTAAGATGTATTCAGTCTATATATTTTAGTGGGGCATGTTGGGAAAATATGGAAATGCCCAGAATGGTTAGTTGATCACCTGAATTTTACAAGGTGAAGCGGAATCGCAATAGTACTGATCAATGATAATCGGATTTTTAACATTATGAACAACTATGTCTTCAAATATGATATTTCGTGCATAGCCAGAACCGCCATGTATATTTACAAAAGCATAAATTCTGTTATAACCATCCTAGATAATTCATATTAATATCAATTACGAACTGCAGTTCATTGCCGTATGAATATAAATAATTAAAGGAGCCATACACCTGTTAAACCAACCTGCCAAGTCTTGATTCTGGCTCCGTTGGATGTTTCGACAAAAGTGATGTTTTGGACTACAATGTCATCAATTTGGGCTTCTTCTCCATTCTTTCCCAGACTTCCAATACTGCACAAGAGAAGAAGTACAATTCAGATTTCATCTATACTGATTGTATTTTCTGGCTGATAAGATCCAAAATACTTATCTCACCTGATGCCATGGCCTGGGCCACACTTTATGTTTTTGATATTAATAGTAGATGAGCCCGACGAAATGGAAATGCAATCATCCCCTGATATAGAGTATTTATAATCATAGTTAGCAGAACCCTTTATGTTTATTCTGCGTTTTCCAATCTGAACTTTAACTAAGTGAGATAGATATAAGCTAGAAGGATATTGACTGATTTATTATTAAGAAAATGAATCTATGCTATATGATAATATGTGAATAAACAAATTAACGCAAACCAGTGAAATCACTAACTTCTAACCTGTCTGGATGACACAGTTGTTTATTTGGGCATTCTTAACTCTTTGTAAATGAATACCATCAGTGTTTGGGCTTTGTTCAGGAGCTTGTATCTGAAGCCCGCTTAATTGGATATCAGAAGAGTCGACCACTACGAGATGCATTCGTTGGCTATTGACAAATTGCAAATTTTTTATCACAACATTTGAACATCTACTAATAGTCATTGCCTGTAAGACCAACCCAAAATCCAAACAATCGGATGAGCACAGCCTTGAATTAAAATTTACAGAAAGATTAAAAAAACCGTTTATAACAAGGTGATCATTGCGTCTTTTTTCAAGCAAATAAACAAGGTAATCAAGATAAGATTGCCGGCTGAAAACAAACCGGTGGAGCCGCATCCAAGCAACCCTGCACACAAGAAATTTGACGTGATTAATATAAATTGAAGGAGCCGGTTTATACTACTAATTTGTTGTTTAACGGTAAGTGTTGGGCAGGGGAAAGATTTTGGATGATGCTTGTGAAAAGGCTAGAGGTGGAGTCGGTGGAGTCGAACGCGGAAGAGATGGAATATTAGAGAGGATTATGACAGGATTTTCAATGGCGGCTGACCTGGAGGATAAGAGCGGCCTATGGAAGGAGATTGTCAGTGCCATGTGTGCATCGTTTATTGGGCAAATGAATTGCGTGTATTAGGCAAATGACTGAAACCTTTTGTGTGGTTTAACAGGACCACCCATTTTTTAGTGGCCACATGTACACAACGGTGATGTGAAAGAGAACAGTTAAAGGGTTCTTTTGTGTGGTTTAACAGGACCACCCACATTTTTTAGTGGCCACATGTACACAACCGTGAGGTGAAACAGAACAGTTGAAGGGAACCCTTACTTGTTGTTGGTTAACCTTGCAGGATTTAGACCACCAATCTTGGCCTTGACCATCAATGACACCGCCACCTTCTATGGTCAACCCAGATATACCATAAAATCGAACCCAGATATACCATAAAATCGAATCCACAGATTAAGTTCACTGCTATTCCATGCAGATTGTTTATTGGGTGCAACTATTGTTCCAGTAATCTGCAAATTTATGATTTTAGCAAATAATTTAACATGGAATTTTCATGATCATCTTAAAAAGCATACAATCCAATATTCAACTTTCTCACCTCTACTGAAATATGAGACTTGCAAGGGCCAAGAAACGTCACTGGCTTAATTAGAAATGTCTTCCCCGATGGTACTTGGAACACTGCATTGGAAGACGATGCCATGCATGCTGCGTCCCATGCTTCTATGAATGCCTATAAACTAGCAATTGTCCCAAAAGGTACAAAGAGAGGTCGATAGGATTATTAAATTGGAATTGTTGAACTTTTCTAGAAGATTTAATTGGTTTGTGGAAAACCTTGTTTTCTTGGACTGGAGCATTATGCAATTACTTTTCAGGAACACATTGAATGTCTTATTTCATTTTAGACAAAATCAAGAGGTTAAGTTAATTACCCAAAATCAAGAAACCTCTATAGATGACCAAGCATATACGAAGAATACATCTCATTCATATGCAATACTAAATCCGTCTTTTCTTTTCTCTGAGTAAAATTTCAAAAGCATGAACACATGCCATTTCATATGCACAATAAACCCAACTTCTGAAATTTCAATGTTTGATCAAATCTCCAAAGAAATTTGAACCAAAGAATCTAATTTTTGCCCTGTGTAAAGGAACGAGAAAATGCAAGGTAAGCGATGGAGAAGCCTGGCGACTAAGAGGAAACATGGCCACAAGAATGACCTGGTTCACTTCCCGGGTAAGAAGAAATTGTTGCCCCCACGGTTGCACTGTGGAAGCCATAGACAATATAGATCTGTAGCTTTCCCCTGCAAAGAAGGGGAAAAGGAAGTACCAATCAACCATGCATAATAAATTACAGATCATCTGCAAACTCTGAATAAAACTAAGTGACTAAATGTTGCCACATTAAATTTAAGAAACCTAACAAGTATCTCCTTTTAATTACCTTAGAACTTTACGAATAGGGAAAACAAGGTTTTCATCTGGTTATTTCTTACTCATCAATAAAAGAATTCATTACCAAAATGTACTGGAAAGTGGCAATAAATAGATGAAACCATGATGGAACTTAATCTACTCTATTGGCACTGAAACCCACACTATTTGGCATAAAGAAAGGTATTGGAAAACACATGTGGGTATGTTAAATTTTAGTACCAGCAAAAATACCAATTAGTGGGGCAGACAGTATGAGAGACCAAAATCTGACAAGGGTCCCAGAGAAAGCAGTCACAACAATTAACACAAACAACAAAGTTTCAAATCAAAGCACAGTCACCGGATGGAAATCAGACAAAACCAAAAAGCCACAACTTAAACTAATTTGGGAAGCAAATGAATATAGGGTAAATATGTGTGTTTTAATAAAAAAAGATAAATATGGTTCATCAGTCCAACAAACCAATAACAGATACCAGCAAATGGGAGGAATGATATGATAGATCATAGAACCAATGAGCATGAACAACTTTAACAAACATTCAAAATATGCAAGGTGTCAGAGGACAAAGATAACTGATCAGACCAATAGTTCCATGAGACAGGATCTTGCAACAAGGGCACAACAAATGATGATGAATATCGCTTGTCCTAGCATATCATCAATACTCGGTATGCATGGAGGTCTTTAGTCAGTTTTTCACTCAATCAATCTACAGCCAACTCAGTGAGGCTTCTTGTTATCTTAAGACACAGTAATATGTCATCTGTCTCCTGGGACTTGTTCAACATAAATATTCAACAAAAAAACTGACAATTAAAATTGCAAATTAAAACATGTTTTCCTGTCACAATATAAATATCATTAAGTGAGACCAAGCAAAACTCTTACAAATTGGAGAAGGAACTATATAAAGCAAGAGAAATATGGCAGAAAAGAAGTGATTTTGCACCTTAAAGCATACAGGATATACTGGAACGTCTAGTAGTGGATAGAAAGTTCAGCTGACGCAAAAAATCTAGATACACGAAAGTTCCCAAGTAAGGGAGACGTATACTGTCTATTTAACATAATGCTGGATAAATCAAATATTAGTATACAGTTTTTTAAATTACAATTTGAATTCTTAATTCAACAACGTTACAACTTACGTTTCTGCATGACAACAGTGTAATGACCTGAAACAGATCTCAATGTACAGCCCATGGATTACTGACTTAAATGACCAATGAGGAAGAGCTCCCTGAACAAAGATGCCCCTAATTTTTAATTTTTAATTCAGCATTATATTTTTGCATGACATGAAAGAAATATCAGTGAAAAGCCCATGATAACTGACTTTAATGACCAAAGGAAAAAAATACCGTCCACAAAGGAAGCCCCTCTTGTGATTATAAGAGAAAAGGCTATGCCGTTGTGCTTTTAATAAAGAGTGAGCAAGCAATACCTTGGTCTGAATATAATAGAACAGAAGCATCAAAAGATTCCATAATCCTGACCTAAACTGGGCAGTAATTCCAGATGCAATTTAATATGAAGAATGGATTAAATCTCTGCTAAACATAATGTGACTAGCCAAGAAAAAAAATACTACACGTTCATTTATTTAATACCAACCATTATTAGATCAAATGGTCTTTGCGAACGGGGTCCCGGTTCAGCAGTGAAGGAAGTGAGATGTCAAGCCATCCACCGAGCTTCAATTCTCCCAAAGAAAGAAATAAGCAATTGGGGCAATCCACCAAGTTAAAATCTTCCCAAAGACAAAAACAAGTGGTTGGGACAATCCACCAAATTTCAATCCTCAGAGACACAGAGTGATCTTGACAGAAGAGTAACCCACTACCACGGGAGCTCAGCCGAATCGAAAGTGCCTATGTCATGAAAGCGGACTGCTTGTGGTGCATTGAGCTTTAGATCCAAAAGGTAACGCTTTTGGAGTTTAAAGGACGCGGTGAAAAATATAAATGAATAAATGGAAATGGTCTTCGTCTATCAGTCTCAGGAAAAGTAAGCGGCTTACAATTTGCTTCGGCTTCGGAGAAAGGGTAAAAAAGAAAAATGCACATTATTTGTTGGTATATATATGGGCATTATCAGTGGAGAATAACTTTAACAAAACATTCAAAATATGCAAGGTGTCAGAGGACAAAGATAACTGATCAGACCAACAGTTCCATGAGACAGGATCTTGCAACAAGGGCACAGCAAATGATGATGAATATCGCTTGTCCTAGCATATCATCAATACTCGGTATGCATGGAGATCTTTAGTCAGTTTTTCACTCAATCAATCTACAGCCAACTCAGTGAGGCTTCTTGTTATCTTAAGACACAGTGATATGTCATCTGTCTCCTGGGACTTGTTCAACATAAATATTCAACAAAAAAACTGACAATTAAAATTGCAAATTAAAACATGTTTTCCTGTCACAATATAAATATCATTAAGTGAGACCAAGCAAAACTCTTACAAATTGGAGAAGGAACTATATAAAGCAAGAGAAATATGGCAGAAAAGAAGTGATTTTGCAACTTAAAGCATACAAGATATATTGGAACGTCTAGTAGTGGATAGAAAGTTCAGCTGACACAAAAACTCTAGATACACAAAAGTTCCCAAGTAAGGGAGACGTATACTGTCTATTTAACATAATGCTGGATAAATCAAATATTAGTATATAGTTTTTTAAATTACAATTTGAATTCTTAATTCAACAACGTTACAACTTACATTTCTGCATGACAACAGTGTAATGACCTGAAACAGATCTCAATGTACAGCCCATGGATTACTGACTTAAATGACCAATGAGGAAGAGCTCCCTGAACAAAGATGCCCCTAATTTTTAATTTTTAATTCAGCATTATATTTTTGCATGACATGAAAGAAATATCAGTGAACAGCCCATGATAACTAACTTTAATGACCAAAGGAAAAAAATACCGTCCACAAAGGAAGCCCCTCTTGTGATTATAAGAGAAAAGGCTATGCCGTTGTGCTTTTAATAAAGAGTGAGAAAGCAATACCTTGGTCTGAATATAACATAACAGAAACATCAAAAGATTCCATAATCCTGACCTAAACTGGGCAGTAATTCCAGATGCAATTTAATATGAAGAATGGATTAAATCTCTGCTAAACATAATGTGACTAGCCAAGAAAAAAAATACTACACGTTCATTTATTTAATACCAACCATTATCAGATCAAATGGTCTTTGCGAACGGGGTCCTGGTTCAGCAGTGAAGGAAGTGAGATGTCAAGCCATCCACCGAGCTTCAATTCTCCCAAAGAAAGAAATAAGCAATTGGGGCAATCCACCAAGTTAAAATCTTCCGAGAGACAAAAACAAGTGGTTGGGACAATCCACCAAATTTCAATCCTCAGAGACACAGAGTGATCTTGACAGAAGAGTAACCCACTGTCGTTGGAGCTCAGCCGAATCGAAAGTGCCTATGTCATGAAAGCGGACTGCTTGTGGTGCATGGAGCATTAGATCCAAAAGGTAATGCTTTTGGAGTTTAAAGGACGCGGTGAAAAATATAAATGAATAAATGAATAAATGGAAATGGTCTTCGTCTATCAGTCTCAGGAAAAGTAAGCGGCTTACAATTTGCTTCGGCTTCGGAGAAAGGGTAAAAAAGAAAAATGCACATTATTTGTTGGTATATATATGGGCGTTATCAGTGGAGAATAACAAGTCAATTAGGGTTTGAGATTGACAAGCAGGAACCCACCAGGCTTAAAGGTATATGAAGAATAGCACGAAATGTAATGGCCTTCTGTTTTAGAGTAGAATAATTTCATCTTTCAGATGCATACCCCAATAGAGATGTCTCCCTAAATTTATTGAGAGCAATTCAATTCAATCCAGTCCAGTAATCATTAGTTAAGGAAGACATCCATGACTAAATGCACTGGATGGATATCCACACTGATTCGGTAACCAATAAATGCAAGATGAACACATAGCAAATGATTCTTGAAGAAAACTAAAATTTTGCAAACATGAAAGTGAGTACCTGGAATAATTGGGGAATTAAATGGCAGGGAGGAACACAGACCACCGTGGGAGACTGTTAAAACGCCTCCGAAAGATACCGGAACAACGGAATTCGCGTCTGTATTGCTAAGCTATCAGCAACGGTGACCACAGTTTTTGCATAACAGGGCCACGTACTTTATGCGCCCTCTACTTTATAACCCATATACAATTTGCGCCCCACCCCTAAACCCTGGAAAACCTTGTTTTACCCACACTTAGGTCATTTTTTTCCTGAGAATATACACATCAGTTTCTTCATACGCATACTCCGGATGCAAATCCTCATGGGGTACTTTCTCCACAGTGAAATAATTAGGACAAATCTGCCAAAAAAGCTGATGGGCTTCTAGAGATCGTATCTGATAACCTAATAGAATTACAGTATTCGCTCCAGAAAGGGCATTCATGGTGGAAATCAAAGGCTCCACAGTATTCTCCAAATAAACAACATCCGTGACAACAATGAAATCAAATGGAGGCTTCAGTACCTGAATCTGCTTCTCGTTGTTCCAATAGAGCTGAGAAATCTTCACTCTTCCACCGCCGGATCCCAAGAATATACACATTAGTTTCTTCATAGGCATACTCCGGATGCAAATCCTCATGGGGTATTTTCTCCACAGTGAAATAATTAGGACAAATCTGCCAAAAAAGCTGATGGGCTTCTGGAGATCGTATCTGATAACCTAATAGATTACAGTATTCGCTCCAGAAAGGGCATTCATGGTGGAAATCAAAAGCTCCACAGTATTCTCCAAATAAACAACATCCGCGACACAATAAAATCAAATGGAGGCTTCAGTCCCTGAATCTGCTTCTCGTTGTTCCAAAAGAGCTGAGAAATCTTCACTCTTCCGACGCCGGATCCCGGTTTTCCGGCCGAGGCGAGGGAGGTCGCCACCGTGTTTTTCTTCACGTTGCGTTTGAGGGCGGGCAGAACGGGGGCGATGTCGGTCAAGACCACGTCGAGGCCGAGCAGGGCACGGAAAGCATGCCTGGGTGTGAGTAGAGGCTGGCCCGAGTGCCTATAGGCCATGGCACCGACATCGCCCAAGTTAATGCAGACTGTTCCAGAATGAGCGGAAACGAATCGGTTCCAGAATCAGCGGAAACGAATAATTGAAAGAGACCATGACGAATATGTTGAAAATGCGCACAGGTGTCAGCCTGAGAATCAAGATGAACAAATATGAACCAAATTGCCCACTCCGCCAGGGGTCACGCTGACAATAAAAAAGACGACGAAAGTCTCTTTCAAAGGAGAGGCCTATCGGCCTAATCACAAATGAGAAACAATACGTAGGTAATATAACAACGATAATAATCTAATCAAATTTTCTTGTTTGCGAAAGAAAGGATTTGACTAGTTCTCTGAAAGGTATACCCACATATCTTTGGCAGTTACCAGAGAGCAGAAAAATATTTATTCCTAGTGCATGAATACTAAACAGATTTTAAGCGTGAAAATAAAACACAGGTAAAGACCGTGGGTATTAATTTAAAAAGGTGCTTACTTTAAAAAGGTGCTTACTGGCTCCCAGGATTAACGATGAATATATGCGAAGTGCATCAAACTTTACAACAAAAATATCAAATGAATATTGAATCTATATAATTGATGAAAAAATATTCACCGTCCGATCATCTTTTAAACCGCCGGCTTGTGCACCGTAGTCCATGACATTGAATATCGGTGAAGCGCTGGAATCACTTTTGCTCAGCACCTTTCTATGAGTAGCCCAACTTGAATCCACCATTAACAGCGCCATAATAGCAACAACTGAAGCGAATGTAGTCTGCACATAATTTATTTGTTCAAAACGACTCGTAATTTTTTCACGCACAGAAAATTAGAAATCACAAACATTGTTTGCAAGGAATTACCACCAATTTGAAATCCATCGCGATAGTTCGGAGGTCGAACCCTCGTTGTAGCCGATAGGTGCTCGAAACTTGTTTCATGGAAGGTAGGAGAGCGGGGATTTTATAGTGCCAGAAACTTGTTTTTGGTTTGCTTTTTCATCTTTCTACCTAAACCTTGATAGACTCAGGTTGGTCCATTTTATTTTTTCAAAACGCACTGTGGCCATAAAAATTGACCCAACTGTCACTGGGCATTGAGGAAATTCATGTTGCTGTAACATATTCAAATACCAGAGGACAAGGAATAGTTTGATGGTTATTCATTTCTCGGAGCCTCCATACTTGATTTGATCAATATTTCACGCCAACTGAATAACATGAACGCTGAGTCGACTGCCGGTTTTGCCTTTCCACTATCGAATCGAATGATGAAATTAACCTACTACAAATGTGAAAATGATAATATCCCAGAGTCGTAGTACCCCCCGCATTATTGGTCGCTGCTGACAAAAATCTTAACTGGTGTATATCGATTGATGGAGGTGTTTTCCGAACATTCTCATTCCATTTCCGATTCTTACGGAGAGACTGAAATGAGTCACTCTCTTTGACCTGATACGGTGATGGGCCGTAGTTTGCGTTTCTTCCTCAGAAGTCTTCATGGAAGGGTGCCTAGTTGTTATCTGCATGTCTATATCTGTGATGCGATCTTGGTGTTTGGATGCTTGGTCTCTCACGTGTGGAAATTAAATCGAATCGGTGACTTTATTGGGGTTGAAATATGGTTGGTATGGTAACAAAATGTATTTTTTTCCTGGGTAGCGTTCATGCATTTTTTTTTGCCATTCGTTGTAATTTTCTTCTCCCTTGTATATTTTACATGGTAATTATATTTCAAGTGTAATTATATATTTTATTGTTATGGTGGTTGGTTATTATTGTATATTTTATGGTTAGGGTTATTGGTTATTATTACATACAATTAAGGTTGTTTAGACTTATGTGAATGATTTTTTTGACCAATCATTTTTAGATAAATTACTTTCTGGTAAGATATTTTCCTTTTTAAATGAGTGATTTTGTGTTTAAGATAATTTGCTTACCTTACGATGTATTTATATTTGTATTATTACATTGCTTAATAGAAAGTACTCCTCAATAAATTGTGTAATAATGTCTATTTTCTTGTACTTTTACACAGAGGAGGTCTACTCTCCACTCCCTCATGAGTAAACCCATAGAAACAGAAAATTAATAGTAGATATCTTTGTTGTGAGCATTAGAATAAGTAGTTTTTCCACCATTTGAAAATTGAATACATTTGTTGTTAAGGAGCAAAGAGATTTGTAAAGGGCCTGGCTATACTCTTAAACTAGCCTATGTTCTAGGATAGGGACACCCCTAAAGCATGCTATGCTTTGGGATAGGGACATTCATAAATGGAAAACAAAATATGAGAAGGGTGGCAGGTCACTATCGCATACTCAGGGCATTACATTACTCAACACTCATTTGAATTCATTAGGTTAACAAAGTCTTACATATATATAGGCTTAGGTTATTGTTGAACAAATTCCTAAAATGTAGGATTTGCCAACTCATCATTGATTAATTACCAAAACAGTGCTAATGACACATAAGAAGTTTTAATTATAGGAGAATCTTCTAGATTTCTCCATTATTCCAACACTTCCCTTTAATGGAGAATTGTGTTTTCCACCTCTCTTGTACCATCATTACTATAGAGATTGACATTATTTTGTAATGGTATTGATAGTACCATACATTGGTTTTTTTTAATCTTTTGTAACTCCTTGGTATATTTACTCTGCATAGCCAATGTTTATTCACATTTTCTCCATATCTCCAGTGCTAATCAATAATGCAATTCATCAATGTCTTTCATTTAAAACTCTTATAAAAATTGTCCTTTAACTTCATCAACTTAGAAACATTGCTTTTTATAATAAAATCATTAACATACATAGAAATGATAATAAAATGCCCTTTTTGATATATATACTTTTTCTTTTCATAAAGACTTTATGAAGAAATAAAGAATCAATCTTGACATACTGTGATCTTGGTCCCTGGTTCAATCCATATAATGTTGTCTTTAAGTTGTAGACAAGGTCCTTTTGACCCTTTTTAACAATACTTTTTGGTTGAACAAGGTTTACATCTTGTTTGAGTTCCCCATTCAAGATGACAAACATCTAGCTGATGTAGTTTCCATTTATTTTTTGTAGCTAAAGCATTCATCAATCGAATTGTATTTAAATTAGCTACAAATGCAAAAGGTTCTACATAATCAATTCCCTCTTTTTGTGATTATCCTTTTGGAACTAACCTATCTTTATGTTTATATATATTGCCATCAAATTTAAATATAGGTTTGAATTACCATTTGGATCCAATGGGTACCTTATGAAATTCCATTAAATATCAAGTATCTTTATTCACTATGGACTCATATTCTTCCTTCATTTCATCTATCCACTCTTTATGCTCATTAGATTCTTCAAAATTCAAAGGTTCTATGACATTTATAATTTTAGTCATTAAGGTGTAATCTTTAAATCTTACTGGTGGTTGAGTTTGATGAAATGATCTTGTTGGTACTTAGTTTATTTCAACTCTTCTCTTGCTTCATGTGAATCATCTCTTCCTCTTGATTGCACTATGGTTGGTACAAGTGTCCATGTTGTTGGATTATTCCTCTTTCTATTCATGCTTATCAACTACTTCCTCCTTGACATCATCATATTGATAAGGAATCTGCCATCTAACATACCTGTCATTCTTATGGCCTTCACCTACAAGCACATGAACTAATACATATCTTCATGCAAAAATTTTATATGTGCAACGATCAAACAACTTATATGATTTATGATCAAAACAATAACCTATGAAAAATCACTTGATAGCTTTTGCATCAAGATTCCTCCTATCTTCTTTCTGAACATGAGAAAATATATTTCTATCGAATATTATCAAATGAATTACTGTTGTTTTATAACCATAAAGTGCTTGAAAAGGAGTCTTATGATATAAGCATTTAGTTTGAATTCTAATTTTGAAGTAAACAACAGTGAAAAATCTTCAACCTAGAAAGAATTGGCAAGATTCTTACCTCTTAACATGCTCCATGCCCATTCTACCAGGCTTCTGTTCTTCCTTTTAGCTACATCATTATGTTATGGAGTATATGGTAATGTGTATTGTTGTACAATTTTGTGGGAATTCTAGTACTTGATGAATTCAATTGAAATATATTCTCCCCCTCAGTCTGATTAGAAGATCTTGATGTGTTTTCTTGTTTTCTTTTCAACCAGGTTTTTGAACTCCTTAAAATATTGAAATACATCAGTCATCTTTTTCATGATGTATATTTAGTAAAATCATCAATAAATATCAATAAGTAATATTCTTCACCTAATAATCTAGTCTACATAGGACCACATACATATGTATGCCCCAAGTTCTAGAACATCTCTATTCCTTTTATCTATATGAGTAGGGAACTCTTACCTATTCATCTTCCCTATGTGCACCCCTGACATGCAGAATATTCATTCTTAAGTGTTGGAAGCACTTCTACCATTCCTCATTTTTTATGTAGGAATATATCATGATAATTAATGTGGTCATGCCTTTGATGCTAAATATTTTTTGTTTTCATTATTGTGGGTGCCAATTCTTGATGACTTTTGGTTGTCGCATTGAGCTTAATAAACCTCCAATTCAAATTTTGATTGCAATGACCTCGAATAGATCCTACATATCTTTCACCACATAATGTGAATTTAGAAATTCCACTTTCAAACCCTGATATGTTATGGTATAGACTATGTAAATTTTAGTTAACAATGGTATCTTCTATGCTTAGCACAATTTACTTAATGTTCCTTTAGCAGCCCAATAACAATTTCCATTTATTTCTAGTAGCAATCACATTAACCATTAATCACATTGATACTACATGTAGATAGAACGCTAAACAAAATGCAGAAGACAATACAAGGCAAGAGAACAACAGATTTGGTAGATCTAAAGGAAAAACCCCAATGTGGGGAAAACCCTTTGATCAATTCTTCTTGTTATTAAATCAAAATTTCAATAAAGAAAGAGAGTATAAAAGTCAAATTCACTTGACCAATACAAAGTCAAAACAATCATGTACATTTATATAGTCAATTGTAGTCAAACTTGATCCCTAACTAGAAGGTCAACACTGGTCAAAACAACAGTCAAACACCTCTTTCAAAGCTTGGTCAAAGGAAGTCAAACTCAAACTCTAACAGTGGTCAAAGTCAACTAAGAAAAGTCACAATTTTTTTTGTCAAACTCATTCAGGTCTATGGTCAACATAGGTCAAACAACCCATAAAACCTTGATTTCCATGTCAGACAATGTAGCCTAAGAAAATCAAAATTCTTCCCCAAAAACTACAGTAAAAAATGGTTAAGATCATGTCGGTCAATGCTGGTCAAACAACCTGAAACTATGCAATTTCAGTTTTGCAATTTAGCCTAGAAAACTTCGACCTTCTTGCGACACATGAGATAGGGAGAGTCTACCTAATAGATATAAGAACCAATTTGATGAAGAGAGATAAAAATGTGTGAGTTACAGATGTCCAAATGAGGTGTGAGGTCTCTTGTGTTTATACACTTCATTGTGGGTGAAGAGACACATCCATTTGGTTTCTTGAGCCTAAATAATGATGAAGCCAACCTGATCAATTTCCACATGAGTGGGCATAAATTCAAAATCACACTTCTGCTTTTCTAGATGACATCATATTTATATCAATATTGGACCTGTCGAAAAGAGGAATCCAATGCAATCGTCATCTCCATAAAAAGAGCTGTCCCAAGGTCGAATTTGGCCCTAGTTTCCAATTTTTAACAAACTAAGGTTAAATTCTTCCTAAAAATAGGCACATGCATCACATTATGAATTAGTTTAACATGACCATTAGGTAATGTCACTGATATGTCACCATACCATTTATTTTGTGTACATGATCATATCCAAGATATATGTTTGTACCATTATTAGTTTCCTTAAAGTTCTCAAACCAATGCTTATTATAGGACATATAAATGGAGGCTCCAAAATAAACAAACCAAGTATTTTTATCATATATCTTAGTATATAGTGAAACATCTATAACACACAATCTAAAGGTTTTGATGTCATCATTTATTATTTCTCCTTTATTAACAAAATTACTAGTGTGCCTCTTATTTATATGTCTAGAATCATGTTATTTCCTTTTCGTGCAATCTCTAGAGTAGTGTCCAAACTTGCCACAATAATGAAATTTAATATCAACCTTTGGAAATTCCATACTTGGTTGTGGTTTTGCAAATTGTGGCTTACCAAATCATGGCTTTCCATGTGGTGAAATTCCTCCTTTATTACCATCCTAAGGCTTCCTCTTGAATGGTGGTTTCCCTATTTCCCTTAACACCAAATCAAAACTTTGAGATTTAAGGTTCCTTTTCCTTTCTTCGATTGCATAAATATACTTGCCAAGTGAGAAAATGTGGGATCCTTCTCCCCTTTTGTAAGTCCTATGATGAACATTTGATACTCATCTTGCATTCCATTTAAGGTTATAGTGACTCGTTCAGTGCTAAATACTTCTTCATCTATATCTCAAAGAGTATATTTAAAGTCCTTAATTAATGAAATAAAATTACTAATGCTTTTATTCTCTTCCATTTTATAGAGAAAATCTTACTCTTATAAACAAGAGTCAATTTTTATTCTTTATTTCATACAAATCATTACACGTTTTGCATGTCTCATTCAATGTATTTTAATCTTTGATATGCATTATAATGTTTTCTTTTTCAAAAATTCTCAGTAGCACTTTCGCCATAGTCTCTCTCTTATCTCATTCTTAAATTGATTTAGTTGTAGCTCCTGCAGCATCCTCTGGATTCACTTCATCAACACATGTTGTCAACTAGACATTGTATCCTTCAATCAATGTCTACATTTTAAACTTCCAATTCATGTAATTGGTGCCATCCAAATTGTTTTCTTTATTTATATATGATTATGATAAATAATTAGCCTTCTACAACTTTCAAATCAATGAACTATTTTTAAGGCCACGCCCAACAATGGACTATTTAAAAAGAAGAAGAAATAATTTAAGAAAATTTCAAATAAATTTAAACCAAGTTTATGAAATTTCATAGCAGTTGATTCTGTAGTCGCTCCTCACTTCCACACCTTCATTCATCGAGGATATAAGATTTTGTGATAATTCCAATGTCTTCACTCTTCAATATGTATACTCCTCTTGAATGGTGGTTTCCATTTTTTCCTTAGCACCAAATTATAACTTTGATATTTAAGGTTTCTTTGCCTTTCTTCCTCTTGCATAATAATGCCTACCAACTCATCAAATGTGGGACCCTTCTCCCTTGCTATAAGACCTATGATGAACATTTGACACTCATCTAGATTCCATTTAAGGTTATAGTGATTAGGTCAGTGACATATATTTCTTCACCTATATCTCCAAGAGTATCTTTAATTACTTCAATCTTGAAATAAAATTGTTGGTGCTTTCATTTTATTCCATTTTAATAGACAAAATCTTACACTTTATAGATAGGAGTCAAATTTTATTCTTCAATTCATACAAATCCTTGAGCATTGTATATGTATCATTTGATGTCTTGCAATCTTTGATATGCAGTATAATATTGTCTTTTACAGATATTCTTAGAAGAAACTTCACCATAGTTTCTCTCTTCTCCCAATCTTAAATTGATTTAGTTGTAGGTCCTACACCTTTCTCTGGTTTCACTTCATCACCACTTTCTATCAACCAGAAATTGTATCCTTTCATCAATATTTTCATTTTAAACCTTCAATTCCTACAATCAGTGCCATTCAACTTGGTTTCTTTGTTTAGGTATGATTCTTATAAAAACCTAGCCATATCCAACTTTCAAATTAATGAATAGCTTTTGAGGCCACACACAACAATGGAATATTTAAAAAGAAGCATAAACAAATTAAGAAAAGTTAAAATATTGTCAAACCATGTTTATGCAGTTTTGTAGCAGTTGATTTTGTATGATCTCCTTGCTTACTTCCACATATTCATGCATCAAGGCTATAAAATTCTATGATTTGTGGAGTCTGGTCACTCTGCGATATACATAATCCACAAATGGCTTGCAACTTTATATGTAATTATGTTTTCATTTATTTATTTTATTTATTTTTTTATTTTTATATAGAGTTAATGTGGAGTGAAAGACAATGGCCTAACATTGTGAACATCAATATGATGACCTAGATATATACAAGCATCCACTAACACTCTAGTCCTAGATCTTACGAATCACACAATTTAATGGAGATTTAAATAAAAAGCACTACAATGGAATCTATCCACAAATATGTGTGAAGGAGTTTGACGTGAGTTCACGAGCTAATCACACAATTTCTTTCCAATTGTTTCATTTATATTCCCTATCTCTTCTTCTCATTCACACATTCTTGTTGTATGTATATACAAAGAGAAATAAATATACACCTAAATACCAATTTTGTTTATGTGTATATAATGTTCTTCTTTATTAGATTGACAGGGATTTCATGAACCCACAAGGATTTAAACCCTTGCTTTGGATTCTAGCAAGATGTCTTGAAGATATAAAAAAATGGCACTGTTGCATGACCATCAACATATTGTAAAATTTCATTTTCCATCATCTAAAAAAAAAAATTGATCACTCATTTGCACACAGTATCTTAGCGAACATACAAAATCCTCATTATATAGTAGGCATCTCCACTCTTCACATAACACACAACACAGTTCCCACAAAATCTCCCAACATTCAGATAATCAATGTATATGATTCGATCTAACTAGATACACAACCATTGTTTTGTCTCATCCAGCTACATGTAAGCTCACTTCACATGGCTCACATAATCTTACTCAACTGTTATTTGCATCTACATATACATACAATTTATAATTTTTCGCCATATTAAATGCATAGAAGTGGCAAATATGATATAGCACAATAATTTTTAGATATATTGGTTATCACAATAAATTTTGGACATATTAGTTTTTAAGTTTGAAATCAACAAAAATGGGTGCGATGATGTTGTATGCAGCCATCTGCAATACAAATACACGATGTCACTTTTAGAATCATCCATGGAATGTCATCAACAAATGTGGCAGGGAATTTTTCATGAAGTGAAACAATTGCATGCACATGAATTACTTTACCAAATGTCCATATAAGTTCAACGATTGCAAACACAACAAATTCAATATGTACAAATGCATTGGGAATGGCTTTGGGGACTACTTCACCACCCAGCTGCCTTAAAAACTAGTGTCGTCCTTTTATTTGTTCAAAAGATTCACAATAAAACATGGCCAAATTTAACAAGATTCATTTATATTATTATTGCTAAATTTAAGAAGATTGATTTATTTTGTTTTCTTAATGTGACTTCAATTTGGTTCTTTGTGTCTACTTATTTTCTATTATATTAGACTAAGATATTGTATTATATGTTTATATATATATATATATATATATATATATATATATATATATTTTGATAGTTGATTCATATCGCTACCACTATAACCTCCACGTGGATCTTTGCCATATTAACTCATTACAATGCCATGACTTAATATCCCAAATATTTAGATATTGAATCTTGTATTAACATTTACTTTACATTTTCACAAACTTGCTAAGTGAACTTCCCAGAAAACAACTTATATTTAAAAATATTGAAAATAATTACAATAAATTATTATCAGATTTAACATATTTTTCATATTTTATCTAGTTTCATATAAAAAATTTAAAAACATATATTTAAAATACTAATAATTTAAAAGCTCTATGATTATAAATAAAGTGTGTAATTTTGACCCGAAAAATATTTTCCTCAATTTGAAATAATTTGTTTGTCTTGAATAAAATCTTATGTATATTCATATTTGAAACTAGTTCTTAGTGCTTATCTTGTATGAATATAGTTAAGCATAAATTGAATTCTTATTGGTGTAGAGTAGGTGGTTATGTTAGTTATATTTATTTTTCTTTATCCATTACTAATACATCCAATTAGTTTGATAAATTGTATGCCTCTTAATTCAATATTAAATGTTGTTATATTACAAATTAAGAGTTGTATATATGAATTTGTAACACCCCTCCCTTGTGTGTAAAACTTTGAAAAACTAAGGTGAGAAAAGCTAGGTCTGATGTGTAACAAGAAAAGTAAATAGTTTAAGAAATAAATAAAATAATTAATCACTTGGAAAAGCAGGACACCAAGACATGACATTCTTTCCAAATCCCGTTGGTGAATGGGAAGGGATAATTGTTTCATGATAAAGCTTCTAGATTCAATTCTAGATAAGCTGGATGGATTTGACATAAGTATCCATTGAGAAAAACATAAAAGCTTTGTGGGAGAGAAAGGCAAGATTTTATGAGGAAAAGCCTCGTGGGAGAGAAAGGTGAGATTTTATGAGAAAATCGTAGGCAAATGGATAAAAAATATCCATAAAAGCAGGATTCCACTAATGGAAATCATATCATGAAGGAGGGTATTAAGTACCTGTTACAGAGATCAATAGGAGGTAGTGGATCCATGGCAAGAATTATTAGGTTAGGGGTGAACTGATGGTAGACAGTTCTAGGTTGGGTGGTAATGCTCATTTCTTCCCAAGTGACATCCTTTAAGACAATCTCGTTGCATGGGATGTTTGTATGTTGACTCTTACTCTCTATATTTTCAATCCTAAAGTATACAAGAGAAATTGCTTAGGTTGTTATTCCATATAAATTGATTGAATAAGGTACATATGATTGCTATGAATGAGTAGATTTGCTTATGTTAGTTGTGGGCATGAGTTAATTATATATGAGCTCATGTGTTAGCCATTACATATAAATTCAATCCCAGTTAATATTAGTAAAGAAACATAATATGTGAATCTTATGCAGTATTGGTGTTATCTTGTCTTCTATTTAAGATAGTGAATAATCGTGCTTGAGTCAGCTATGTAAATTGGGTAATTGTGGTCAAGGCTCAACCATATAAACTATGGTTAAGATTATTTATGTTATGCATTATGCCTCCAATGCTACTCTTTGAACTAAATGTGCATATTTCCTAAGGTATACATGTTAGCAACACATTCGACTATGGCAGTAGGACCATGATCATGTTATGGGTGATGCTAGCCATAGAATATTTATGATAAAGGTTCCATTTATGATGGTGTTGAGTTAGCAAAGGAATGAGGTCTTTATACATAATCTTGTCCTTTCTAATGCCCATGATTGATTTTTCCTCCGAATTGTAATACATGCATACGGTTCAATTTGGAAGCTTCTATTAAGGTTCTATTTATTGAACCTAAGAGTCCACATCATGAATCTAGTACTTCCTCGAAGGAGTTGTAGTATGATACTTGAGGGGTATGACTCATTTCTTTGATGTTGTCAAAATTTGAAGAATATGAGTATAAAGTATTTTAAAGATTTGTTCATGTAATACTTGTGACGATTGATTGAATCTAACCAAAACAAATTTAAGGAATGAGAGCCTAGTAGGAAATTGTCAAATTTCGCTCAGGGGATATGTGAAAAATGGTATTGGAGCTCTAAGTTCAAATATTGTGGCCTAAGGGTCACCACACTTTTGCAAGATAGGTCCTAATGAATGAAGGGTTTAGTTATAATTTGCTAGAAAAAAAAATTCTAGAATCCATCTAGGTTGAAATCAAGCCTTCAAACATTTTATTTGAGTAGGATTTTGTAATAGGAACATCTATAATATAATATATATTGTATATATATTGATTACTTGAAATCAAAGGAATAAGGTTGTTTGAACTAAGAGATATTTGATCGAAGAGTGAAGTCGCCAATGTTACCTGAAAATCATATAACTATTTTTTATTCCAATTGCATAAAGGGGATCAATTTAAAATAGAAGTAGTCCATCAAGATAATGTCAAAGTGTTTCAAGCAATATATGCATGGTTAAGCTTGAAGACTCAGTGATATCTAATGTGGGGTGGATGATACATGAATGATGGTGCATAAGATAAAAGATTGGGAGGATAAAACTTAACGCCCTATTAGTGAGTGAAAGTTAATTGAATGTTATGTTTATCGGATTGTAACAATAAATGTAATAAACATTCAACTTCCTTGGGTAGGTACCTTAACCAGCAGGGTTCCATTTACTGACTTGTTGACATTCTCTGTGACTTGAACATTTTATTTTGTTTTGAGGTCGTTGACTATGGTCATATATATGGATGAGCTCTAGCAACATATCTTCTCGATATAGAGAAATAATAATTCCATAACATTACCTACACTCGTTTCCTATTGATTGTGCATAGAGTGACACCTTCAATCAAGTTTGACAGTCATTTGAACTCTAACGAGAAGCTCAACCTAAAGAATTTTACACGCAGATAAGTACTACTGACAATAAGCTACATGTTTCTTCTTAAATTGTTTTAGGCACATCAATTCCATGCAACCTGGTTATTTATCTCCAAATTCGGAAGGTTATCATGGATAAAACATTATTTGTAAATGAAATTGAATTTAATTTTAAAAAAATAGTTGTTGCTTGAAGGATCATAATAAAAAAAACAATGTTGCAACAAAGACGCTTAACATTACAATGTTGAACAATAATCAGCCTTCTGGAAAATCGATTGTGAATATTAAGGTAATCATAATTGTCTCCCATGACTGTGTTACCTGTAAACATCAATTCAATAAGTTTCCCATGGTCAAGTTACTGTAAACATGATGTTTATAGTATTTAATAACTTCTCCAATCTTGTGAATCTAGATACTTAGACTTACCACGTTCTGTAGTTAACCCATGGAGAAGTAATTCCCATCAATCATTGATGGAAAATGCTCATTCCTCCCTGCTTAAGTGGATGAAAAACAAAAAAATAAAAATATCTCCTTGTCAACTATCGATGCCACTTTTCTGTTTGCCTTATGCTAACCCGGAAACGTTAGGTTGATGAATGAGCTACTGCAAAACTATTCATTCATTTTGGAAAATGGTTGTCTTGTTGGTTGCCTCCATAAAAGATTTCAATTGGATAATTCTTATCAACAAAATTGCCAACCATAGTTGCATTCTACGAAGAGATTCTAATTTAGAAAACAAATTTATTGAATACTGACACTGTATTACATTGTGGGTAAGTTTGGAAACCAGCAGCAACACATTTGTTTTAGCCAAGAGACAATGTAGTCAGTTGATAAAGCTTGATGCTTATCCTTATCGAATTGATTTTGTACATCTAACATGTCTCCACCTTCATATAAATGAGCTCTAGAGCCTGATGAAGTATCAATGGGACCATTGTCCGGTTTATGTAATTATGGCAAGTCTAGAATTGAAGACCCGCAAAGAACCAACAAATCCCTTCCTCATCCATATCGATATTTGTGTGTAGAGTTAGCACCCATGTTGAATATAAGCATTCAGAGGAGTTGATAGAGTGGTGTAGTGTTTTTTGCAATCCCTGTTATACACTAATTTGCTTAAGACTTTTGGCGAGCATGACAAGATTGTGTATGGTTGTTGCAAGCAGAGTCTAGGGCCCAGTCTCTGTGTTTAATACTGGAAAAAAATTCCTAGTAGAATTGTTTGCATTGCATCCACCGGCACCGGGCTCAGACTCTACTCTCCTTCTCAATGTGGGAGGTTGGAGATGAGAAATCATCAAATTCGAGAGATTAAAAGACCAACGATATCCTTTGGTCAAGAATTTACCTTTACATATTTTGCACTAGGTCAAATACTGCAATGGAAACGTTGGGGTTGGCCATGAGGCTCTCTTTGTTGTCTTTGGAAATCCATCTCAAGAAATAGGTTGTCTTGAAGATAAATATACAGGTATGGCTCGAGTTCCTTATTAAAGGAGAAAATCATGTTGCGGGGTGGCTATTGTACTTCAGCTTTGAGAAGGAGAATCAATTACATTATGTGAAGGTTTTGTCTTAGCTCATGTGAATTTGGAAGCCTTATAGCCATGTCCAGAAAAATTTTCCCCTTACACTTTTCTTGGAAGTTGATGACGAGAGAAGCATGGCAGTATCGAGCTTCAACCCTAGAAGGTTGCCACCTGTCATAAGTAAGCCAACATGATCCATTATCATATGGTCTTTTGGGACTAGCACATGACAATATTCTTACCCATAACAGTGTGCAGGCTACGTGTTTGAACTGCAACTTTAACTTTAGCTATCTTGTTCTCTCATTACAAGAAATGATGTGATTTTTTTGTGAGCTATTAACCACTTAAGAAATCAACCTGTTAGCATAAGTCATAAACCTAGAATGTAACAAATGAATTGTTATGCAGTATGATCATGACCTGTGCCACTTAGACATAATAAGGAGTTGGATCTTTAGTCCATCTCTCACGTGAAAACCTTTATCCAAAATAAATCTAAGTTACTTATGTTACGCATGCTGAATTGATAGGTTCCACTAAATATTTCAGCACACTCTCCTTGTCTTGATGCTATAATATTTTGGTAACATGCAATTGATGGCACTGTTGCAAAGGTTAGAAATGGGAATCTAGGAGTGAGATTTAAAAATGCTTGGAGGAGAAACCTCAAAAGGCTACAGCGAAACAAATAATTCTAATGGAGTAAGAGGAAGACAAGGAAATATCAAACAACTAACATGATTATTTAATAAGTAGAAAAGGTCAAACCTCAATGAGTTATTTGTTATGGTGACTACTTATCACATGATGTGAAGATCAAAGTTCTACTTAGTATATGTGTGAAGGGTTTTCGAAACTTAAGTTATTTTTGACTACTATTGTGAGAGTGGAAGACTCTATACCATGATACTTGCATAGTTTAAATGATCATGGTACAACAGGAGAAATAAACAATTTAGTAATAATTGTAAAGTATTTTTATTGCATGAAAAGTGGAATGTTATACCCAAAGTATTAATGAGATATTCAGTTTGATAATAGGTAGTGCATAGGTAAGAAGAATAATGAATATATTATGTAATGAAAGTTATGTATAAATAGGGAAGGGAATAAGTGATTGGATTAAAAATATGATGTTGTGTTCATCATGTCATTCTATTCATACTCAAATCAAATTAGGAGTTGTATGATTTTCATGCAAGGACATGACTTTATAAAATACAACTAATGTTGATAAAGATAGTCCGATCAAGGAAATGAATTAATGGAATTATGATCATACATATATAATGTGAAGGGAAAAAATATTGAACATTTATGAGATAAAATGTTAAGTGTTTTCTTTCCATATATCATGGACAACATCAAAAATAAAATTATATAGATGGAAACTATATAAACTAGTAGGTAAGAAGTCCATGACATACTATCTACATTAACAAAAGTTAATGATGAATTAAGTGTCAAGGTTTTGTTATCTATTCACAAAATTTCCCATGAGAAATTGTTATTCTCATGAACGTCAGGTCATTGTATAAGACTATATATTGAAAAAAGATTGTCTCTCAACTTATTGTTTGATCAGTGCATCTACACATTGAATGTAATTTTGCAGTTGGGGAAAATGCTATGGAAGGGAACTTAACCTTCCCATACTACTATAGTCAGTAATATATGCATATTTTGTTGGACATGCATAGTTTGGACCTAAAAGTGTCATTGAGTAAAACAATAATTGTAACTAATATAAATAAGAAGCACAAATTTAGACTGAATAGGGGTCAGAATTGTAAAGCATATGCACACATTCATAAGTAGGTCAATGGGACTGAATCTCAAAAAGTACAAATACATAATGGAAGTAGCTCCTAGTGCTTCTCGGTTAATAGTAGAAAGACAGTATTAAGCGTAAGAGCACATTCTTAATAGCTCCCTCAATTTCAATGTGTTGTGGATGTGCATATCAATCCAAATATAAATGGATTTCTGTTAATAACAACCCATAAGTAGGGACCTTCCCAATCCGTAGAAAGAGAAATATTCTTTTAGTAGAAGGATGTTAGATCTTGGAAATGTACTCCTGTGGGAAGGGATAAGATTACAATGATCTGTGTGTATATATAAAGAAATTATACATGATTATAACAATAGAAATGACAAACATATTGGACATGATGGTGCTGGATGTACTGGAAGTAAAGAGAGAACAATTCATAACAACCAAATGTTATAGTACCAGTTACCACCCTTGGTACATTAGATGATATGTGTTATGGCCTAGGCAAACCCTTCCCTTCCAGACTTGGTCCAAATTCTAAAAAATAATGTTTTAAATCCCATACGCTATTGTGCCCTATATAAAAAGCATGTACACATACGTTAGTCTATACCCAACCCGCGTATATATGTTAAAACATTAAAAAATATATAATATCCTTAAATTGGAGTGGAGTTTACGGGTTTTACCTGTTACTCGCCTACTATAGCCCGTGGCCCAACTGTTTCCCAACTAAAAAAACTAATTTGGAGAAGTATAAATAAACCTCCATGGGAAGGCCTAAAGGAGGAGGAAAAAATAGATATTGATATTATAGTTGATTACATCCCTAATCAATTTTGAAGAAATCCTGCACTCCCAAGTCATAGGAAACCTCTGTTTCCTTCTTGAGATTTCCTTCATCCCTTCATGACATCCTTGAGTATACCTATAGAGGAGGACTATTGAGGCTTGGGCAGAATGGATCCAAAGGACGGTTTTTCTTGGAGCCGATGAATGACTCAGGTTGTACTTCTTCCGTATTTTCTTTAGTTTACATCAATAAAGAGGCACTCTCTTGTTCCTGATGTTTATGGTCTCTATGCATTAATCTATGTTACGATTTGCTTGCAAAATCTTATGTTAATTCTTATTTTCTTACATGCTTATATGGCCTAATAGCTATATCATGAACATGATTTCTATTAATGTTGTTTTATTTTCATTAGTTGAATGAGTTGCAAGTTCTAAGGCATTGGAAGAAGTAGAGGGTTTGGACCCTATGGGAACGACCTCAAACGTAGGACCTCCAGGTAATACCTCTTTTTCCTACTTGAGTAGTTTAAGTATTATAGATGCCTATTTGTATGTCTCTTTATGGTGTATTCCCTCTGCTCTGTTGGGGTTCTCAACCGAAGACCCTAGGGTGATTCTACCCATAACAAAATTGGTGACTCCACTGGGGAAAAGATTTGTGTTTTTCCTAGATTGGGTTGTTTATTCTTGATCAGGGCCCGTTTGATTGGATTCTTGCTTTTACAGTGTCTATGACCTGTTTTCTTCCTGGGAATCAAGTCTGATCTTTTGGATCAAGCCTGGATTTTTTGTTTTCCTTGATTGAGATTTATATACACATTTCTCAGAGGATATAGTAGTGCATGCACACTAGTTTCTTCAAATACACTCGTGTATAGCGAGGTTCCTCTGTTTTAGTCGTGCATACATGCTCTTGTGTCTTTACACAGTCGTGTATACCTTATTTTGAATTATTTTTTTCAAAATCTTTGGCTCAATTAAGATTGTTTCCTCGTGGTTTTTGTTATTTTATGGTCATTCACTATCAGTGAAGCTCTACTTTCTTGCAAGTTTCAATTTCTAATCTTCTTCTTGTTAAAAGACCTAGTTAACCTAGGGTTTGATTTTTAAGTAAGGTTTCAATTTAGGACTTGGGTTCAAGGCTTCTCGTTGAAGTTCTTGGTTGTTCTGACTTTTCGGAAGAAGAAACTAATTTCATTTTGTTTATAACCCAATTTTCAAATTGCTTTGCTTTGCTCTCCTTTTTCGTTGACTTATTTTGTTTTTCATGGTTTTTGACTACCTTTTTGGGAATCTTGAAATTCTAGGTTGACATTCTTTTGGTTTTCTGAAGTCCTTTATACTATTGTTCAGATAAATCTATGCAAGTATGCAGTTCTTTATCATTTCAAGTATCATTATATTAATGATGTGCATAACTTGCGAATTTTGGGAATCTTTATGCTTGTTTTTTGGTCTTTGAAGTTTAGTAGTCTTTTGTCATCTCAAAAATTTCTTTGGGTTCTTTAAAAAATAAAATACACAAAAACATGGTTCTTGCCTTTCTTTTTCTTTTTAGTTTTAGTTTTTGGTTTCTTCATTGTTTTTGAGTAATTGTGGACTTTTTTTAGTTAGTTTTGCTTGGTTTCAAAGGAACATTTTCATTGAATTTATGCCCTCCTTGTAGTCAAGGTGGCCTATTGATCTTGTGAAGAAACACATTTTCTTATTATATGAGCATCTGTAGAATCTTGCATCATCATTGTAGTTTGCATTGTAAGCATTTTAGTCTTTTTTGTTAGATTTTGAGTGTGTGGAGCATGTTTCTGAATATATATATATATATATATATATATATATATATATATATATATATATATATAAGTTTTTTCGTAGAACCTCATAGAAATCTCCTTTCATCAAGGAAAAATAGTTGCATTTTCATATAGCTAAGTTTCTATTGATTTCTTTTGCGTCAAAGCACCATAATTTTCACTCTCATTTTACCTATGACCTAAAAGACAACCCTTTAAAATCAACTACTTAATTAAAAAGAACTATAACTTTTTTTTATTTGTCATTAATTACAACAAAATGTCTAGCTCTATAAAGGTGAGTGGAGAGTTAACTCTCTAAGACCACTCAAACTCTTAAACATAGATGTTGATAATGAGTGAAATCTAGTGTCATTAGAAAGACTAGGAAAGTTCCATGACTGGGAGTCAACCACAAGGCAGAGTGAAGATGAGGAAGAGAGATACCCTCTCTCTTATTTGTTAGATCCCGCCCCGAGACTGTTCTGCCAAAATTTTGATATGAACTTGTGTCGATAGTTTCTATTCCTAAGGCCCACATAGGTCGTTGCGTAGGGGAATCCCATGGCACCTGAAGTAGACATTGCATCACATTCATTAGTACTTCTGGAGGGTAACCTTGGGAACCTTTGGTGCTTTCACTGACAAAGGCTTTTGTGTGGAGGTTAGCGTAATTGTTTATGCCATCTTCGCTGGAAGGCCTAGGCTATTATTATCCCAAACTATCTTCGTAAGGTCCTCGATTTCACTTTCTTGTATTTTTGTTTCCAATCCTCATCACCTGGAGTGGAAATAGTTGGAAGTTTCTTGATGGACTGTATCTTGTAGGGGATTTGTTAGAGAGTTCTCTTTGCTCCTAGTTGGCCTAACTTTATAAATTTTTGAATCCTTAATTAGTTCTTCCAAAATAATTAAAATTGGTTAATCAACCAGTTCGTCCATCTAGGAGGCTTCATGGGTTTTCACTTATGAGTGCTGAGCCTTCTTCTAGAAGGAATAGGATCGATTCTGTCAGTGATTTCCAATCAGTGGTAGCAGAAAAAATGGAAAATGATCCTCCAACTCAAGATATTGATCCATAGAATAGACCTAGTGTCAGTCGAGATTTGGAGAGGAACACTCTAGTGCTTTCTAGAGTCCTCTTCCAATAGGAAGACGTTATAGAGGTTGAAGAACACCCTAAGTCTCCTTTGACTCATTCTTCTCCTCTCCCTCCTGATTATCTAGATGTCCTATTATACATCGGGACTCCCCACCATAGGTGTTTGAGCCCTGGTCTATATTGGTATTTTCCTTGGATGGTGTTGAAGCCCCGAAAATCGGGTCGACAACAAGAGGGATACCCACCCAGTCCGGACCTTGGTTGGAAGCTCCTTATCCGTTTGGTATAGCGGGTCCGACTGGGGATAATGGGACCAGTTTCCCAATCTAAGAGTGTATGTGTTTGTGGAGTTGGATGATGCTGATCTAAGAGTACTTAAATCTAATTTAATTCAAACTTTTAAACTAACTCTATGATATTGTAATCTAATGAGGAACAACACATCTAATATACACTAACCCGGGGTGTATTTCTTCTATTATGCGATCTAAAGAGATTTCAAACAATAACTGGTAATAAAGATCATTCAGCTATCATAAGAATAGAAATCAATTAAGATAAACCACTTTGCATAAAAAGTTAGGCAAAACAGTTGTGAACAACATATCGCATAATAAGTTATTCATATATCAGACATAAATAAATGGCTCCACCATACAGAAGTGCCAAATGGTAACTCATACATTCATGCAGTAACAGATAAACAACTGAAAACTGTATATCACTTTAAGAATATAAGCAGAAATGGCCAAGAGATAAAAGTACCATTTATGACTAATCCTACTCATAAGCTTCAAGCAAAAACGATTTATCTCTACTTGTTCTAACATCTACTAAAAGTACAAAAGTGCAACATCAGTAGCAGACATCAAATGCAAACATTAATAAATCTCGATCCATCCATTCATCAAAACCTCCTCTAAGGGTGTAGAAGTGCATGTTCCGAGGACAAGTTTTTGACAAATTTCTGGACCCTTCTCTAAATGCATGAGAAGGGTTAAAATACTACTTCCTAATTCTAATAATAGTGTATTTACAAAATTTAGGATGTGGTTTTCAAATGGCCGTCCTTTTTATAATCTAATTTTAAAGAAAAAACAACTTTCTAAAATAAGGCTACTTCTGAATTTGGTCTTTAAAGCTGCAAGTGTTCATCATGGGCTTGACGAGAGTCGGGTGGCTGACTTCTACACTGAGCTGGGCTATGAAAACAGAATCTATGAGAGCTGACACTACTTTTTCGGCCGCGTTTATGATGCATTTCAGAGTCATCCATTGACTATGTGGCTTAACCAAGTATGCCTAGTAACACTCCCAATTTAACCTATTTAATGCTTGGACTGCCCTTCCCTTTTCTTCCGCCTTCTGCTTCCATTCTGTTTCCAGTCGTAGTTTATTTGGTAGGTACCCCGGGGTAGTCTCTTCAATTAAATTGGCCCTGTGTAAATTCTCATTTACACAGCCGATAAGAATGCTTGCTTGTGTGGCAGTTGTCTCCGCTGCTTGTTCCACCTGCCTGATTTGATCGTCCCATTTATTAAAGAGCAATTCTTTATGATTCTCATTTATTCTGGGTGCACTTGCTCTTTTCCCTTCATCTTCATCCTGCCAAGCTAAGTATTCCGTCACTCGTATGTCACTCTGATCATAGTCACTCCGCAAGTCCACCGCTTGATTGGTGATTTTATCGCTCAGCTCACAATAGTGACTCCACTGTGATATCTTACGTCCCAACTCTTCCTGTTGCTGCAGTAGTTGCTCATTTAAGCCAATAGATTCTGAAATAAATTCCGCAAGATTAGGCTCATCTTTATGCATTTCTTGTAAAATTTGCAATTATTTTCCTTTCTCGTCTAGAATTCTTTGATAGCCTATCTGCATCTGCTGAAAGTCTTCCTATAACTTCTCGAGCTTTTTGGAAGCTTCAATATTAGCATTGGCTTGTTGCAACTGTCGTTGTAGTAGCTGTATTTGATCTTCTTGTTCTTTCAACAGTTTCTGAGCTTCCGATGCCTTGTCAATAGTTGCAGAAGCATATGCTCCTGCGATCTGAGACAACTTAGTGAGATTTTCAGATGGGTTATTGTTGGGGTCTTTCCATAAGACGTCCAAATGTTCAGCATCTTGTGACAGTGTATTTTCTAGTTTTCTTTTCTTCCTCTGTCTCCTTACAACTTCTTTATGTTGGGGACTATAGAATACATCCAGTGGGGGAATTTCTTCTACATTAAGTAGAAGCTCAGAAGGTGGAGCGATAGGAATGTGCTCCGTTTCTGTGACACTGCTGACTATGGTCGAAACCACTTCTTGCGCTACCTGTGTATTGTTCACAGGTGTTCTTGCGGCTTGTCCTTCAAGATTGATCAGCTCATTGAAGGTTTCCCATTCTTTGTCCAGTTCTGTTGTGACGAGTGGCGCTTCAATGACAGGAGGGGGGACATCTCTTGGCGGGGAGGTGATAACCTGCTGTTGCGACATTACACTTGACTGAGCTGTATCTTTAGCTGTTTCTTCGTTTTTTCCTTGGTCGCTTCCAGACCCTTTAGAATGCTCAGGCACTCCTTACGCAGTGTTAGATTTAGATCTGGAAGTGCTAGAGTTTTCACTGAGGCTAACGCTTGGATTTGGTTCTCTAGCAGGCAGTCGCAGCTTCTCTAGAGGAACACTGGCCAGCCTTCTTTCCCTGTATAAGATGAATCTTTAGAGGTCATCTGGAGACAACTTCGACCGAGCTTCCCGCAAAATTTCCTGGAGTGAGCTTCTACTCTGAAAGAAATCATCAAACAAATCTTTCTTTCCAACGAATACTTTTATTTTGACGTTCGTTGTGAAATCTTGGGCAACATCATTTGGGTCAAATGGCCTTGCTGGGAATTTAAATAATTGTAGACACGTCACATTCTCCACTTCGGTGAAAGCGTGTCCTACATCGAACAATGAAAAGGCCCCACAAGCTACAGGAAACTGAGGCCATATGGCCTTCTTTTTGTCTTTTAGGTCTTTGGTCAGACTACCTTCTGAATAGGTTTGATAAGCAATTTCCCGAGCCAAAAGTTTATCGGGGATATACAGAGGCAGGACATGAGGAGGTACAGTGCTTCCAAACACTCTAATATAGGTGAACCATTCTTCCCCGAACCATCTTGCGATGGGGATGATATCTATCTGTGCCTCGGGTGAGCACCTCGGGGAGTCTTCATCATACATCATTCTATACAAAGGTAAGATAAGCCCGTGACAAATCTGGTAGAAGTGTGGGACAAACTGAGAATCCCATAACACCTTATGATAAACATGGATAGGTAATGGGTCCTGAGTAGTCCATTTCCAACCCATAGTGGGAAATTTAGAAACATAACAAATAGAATCCATAACATATGCAGACAGATAAAAAGGAGGATAGATCCTTTGAGACAAGGATCTTTTAGACCAGTAATTGATAATAGCCATGTATAGATTATCAGAAAAGATCTTGGCCCAATCCATAATATCGGCATTTGTGGTAGCATTTATTAACGGTAGCCACTCAGACGAAAACTTATTGATATACGGCATCCCAAATAATCTACAAAGCATGGCCGCAACAAAACAATACGGAGAGGTGAGGGAACCAATGCTGTACATACCGTTTTTGTCTTTTTTGAGTGGCTCCTCTTTTCTGGACCAATCTTTGGTGGTCTCTGCTAGGTTTGGGTTCTCTGCCACAAATTTCTTAACGAATTGTGCATTGTAAGTCGCCTGCGGTTCAGGAAGATGATACATAAGCTTTAAATCTTGCGTAGAAAATGATCAAATGAGCCCATGTCCTTGAACCTTGAATTTTCTGTTGTTCATCTCTGTATTTTCAAGTATCCACTTGATGATATCTGTATATGGTAGAAATTTGGGCCTTGCTGCTATCCGGTGAAGAAATGAACATGCTAGCTCCTCTAAAGATGCCTCGGAAGAGCGTTGTGAGCCCGCGACGACAACAACCTTCATTATTCTGGGATTCTCTTCCTCAAGCAGTCTGTACATGCTTTCCCATGTCGATATCCCTGCGTCTCTGTTACAGGCTGTGTCTGTATACAAAGGTGCCATCTCCTTCGTCTTTTCCATCGCCTCAGAGCCTTGAGCTTTATTTTTCTTTCCGATTTCTTCCTGTGTTTGGTTTTGAATCGTCTTTAGCTCTTCGTTCCTGCAGATTACGAGTGAAATGGAAATGACTGATCAAGAAAGGTGATGGGAGAGTTTTAAATGCAACAGATATATCAAATATGCCACCTTACGTGAAGTAATTCTTTACAAAAGCACGCATCTTCATTTCATTTAATAACTGACAACTAATCCCTTTACTATCATTAAAAGCACATGATCTTGAGTCAGATTATGGTAAGTGGCTTTTCTTAAATAGCGTGCCTGAAGGATTTGTGATGAAGTGATTTTATGATTTGCTTACGTAACATCGAAAATCGCACCATCGCAGATCGCGCAAATATAATATCGCAGCGATCGCAACATCGCAGGTCGCAGAAGTTTAATGTTTGCCGAATCTTGTCAGCTCATTTCTGCGATATGCGATCTTGCGATCGGTGTTATCGCAGATCAGTAAATCTTGAAGTTTTTTCCTTATGAGTATTACTTTATTGCAATGCGATATTATGCTTAACACGAGAGTCTTGCGCATACTGATATTATAGAGAAATGGAGGCATTTCCTATCTTTTTTGCAACGTGGCTTTAGAGATATTTCCCTTATCATAGACATAGGTTAAAAATATTCAAAGGACCTTTCTAAGCTTACGATGGTAACCTTATTTTAAAGAAAGGAAACTCTTGCTCTTTTTATAAAATTTAACTAAGTGTCCCCATTCATTTAGTATTTTGGACAACACTTAAATGAACAAGGGGGGGTGTTGCTGGCCACAACAATTGGCGATTCACTTGGGAGAACCAGTTATCTCTGATCTTCTATTGACGTTTTCAAACTTCAAAAAATTTTCTCAGAAAACTTAAACTTTATTATAAAAAGATAAATCATATTATATTTCCTACTGTCAATGATATTTTGTTTCAACCTCTTTCTATTTTAATTACTTGCATCCTCAGCTTGTCCTTGCATTTACATCAGCCATTACTTGGTCTTGTAAAAAATAAAAAATAAAATAAAATCTTCCCTGTGTAGCAACCTTTTAAATATGCTTCTTTGTCGTAGGTAGAGCCTCTATTGCCAGCAGGCGTCCATAGCCTCGACAGGGTTACCTATTACCCAGTAATGATCCTTTATCCTGCTTAAGGCTATTTACAACTTTTCAGAGAAAAACCCATTTTGACAGTTTTTTCCTTTTTTATTCTCTAAAGAACGATGTCTTGGTTTGGTGGCCAAATTATGGCACAGTCATTCACTTGATTTACACTTTTGCTGAACAAGCTGGCTCGTGATGAGACCTGTTGTGGGGAAAAATGCCTATGCAGGACGATCCTATCCACCTAAGGTGTGACAGTGCCTTAGCAACAAATAGATACAGCTATTATGGTTTCTTCCTTTATGAAATGTGAAAGAGGGGAGATCAATAGACTTACCATTGTCTTCCGTTTGTCCCTCGATCTAGATCCTCTTCCCTTTGGGTGTTCACAACCACTTGCCTCCTCGCTTGCTCAAGAGAACAACTACTTGATTTCCACGAGATCACAAGAGAACAACTACCTGTGACAAGAGAACAGCTACTGGCGACAAGAGAAGAACACAACACAAAGGAAAATATTCATATTCATAAATGATTCAGGATTAGAAGTAAATCAAATACACTAATGCAATCATACAAATACACCAGCATATAGGAAAGAACCAAGATAGCTTTATTGATTGATAACAAGGTTCAGGAAGAGATACAACCCAGAGGGCTCCAATCCAACATCTCCTTCCCAGCAGAATGGAATTCCTTCTTCAGCTCCCTTCAAAGCATTAAGCACCCAATGTTTCCAGTCTCAAACCAACAGCAATTCTTTGCAATAACAAAATTCCAGCCCCCCTGATCTCATGGAGGAGAGATTTATATATAGTTATTTTGGAGAGAGGATGAGTCAGGTTGAGATCTGACTAGTGTCCTCTCCCTCCCTCAGTTCTTGAGTCCACTTGGAGGTTCTTGCTTCCACTTGGAGATTTGGAACCTCTTACTCATCATCAGTCGAATTCCCTGAGGCAAGTGTCATTTTGGAAGCTTCCTGGGCATTGACACATCGAGGAATGAGCCTGCCACTTGTCCAAACTCGCTTAGCGCATGTAGCCTTTGTTGGAGTTGACATTCAACGCAGGTAGACAGTGGAGCAGTTGACATTCAGCGCAGATGCTCAGTGGAGCAGTTGACATGATCCTGAATTGACTTGTTTTTGAGTGGTTTCAGGTGGGGAACTTCTGTGAATTGTTGTGGGTAGTTGGCCTTGTTCCTCTAGGGGTAAGAACAACATGTTTAGGGACTTTGGATCCCTTAGATTATGGACATTTCATGCTCAATGCTGTAAGGCACAAAAATGTCTATAACAGTTGCCCCCTAAAGTATGAGGCCGTTTATCGGGTGAAATGCTTTATCCAGGAGGGTCCGAAGTTCATCCATTTGCTGGGAGGAGACCTGTAATAAGATACAATACAATACATTATGATTCATACCGCTTTCATGATCTAGATGAGGCAGGCATTCCCATGCTCAACTTTATAAATTCATTTTTGTACATAGAACAGACAATTGTCTGATGGTAGACTGATAATTTTGGCGAAATTATCATCCTTTGAGTAGGATGATCATCTGCTGCAATGATGTACATGTCAAATGTCTTTATTTTTCCTGAATATATATCGCAGCCCGGATGGATGAAACTAGATCCGGGGTCTTCAAACTCGTTCGATCTTCACTCTAAGTACAAGTCGATCCATGTGAGAATTGCGCTGAAGTCGAACATGGAAAGACATCGCTTGATTACTGGTCAATGATGTAAACCGTTAACAAACGCGAGGGGAATCACCGATAATGATAATGACCCTCAAGGTACTGCAGTAAAATTCACGTGGTGTGAATAAAGGACTTGGCATCGAACACCACGCAAAATCTTCTGGTCGAAGGTCATTGATGTATACCTGTCGCCGGAAGTGAGAAACTTGCCATTGAGGCATGCAAGCTTCAAAGTACTGAAGGGGTTGTTCCTAGATCAACTTCTTGGATAATGAGCTGATGTCGACAAGAAGCGATCCGTCAAAGGAGGTCCTTGATGAATCCCACATCAGTGACACGGAATGGAGCTAATGATTTTAATGGAGGTGAAAACGATCTGTGACATATGATTCAGGGTGGCGGTCATGAATGGATGAAGGATAATGTATGGTAGTGGATGGGACTCGGTTGACTCTTTCTGAACGACTTCTCTTGAACATATGGCGACACTGATGCGATGGATTGGTAGCATTACCCCAAATATGGATGGTATGGCGAGACCATGGTGATGTGACCAGTGAATGAGACAACCCAACCCGATTGTGGTACGGAGGAAAAGTGTCATGTTCAAGAGCGACCTGCTACCATCAAAGTTTTCTCGATTTTCTCCCAATTTTTGCCCAGTCATTGCTGACCAGTACCTCTTTATTTTTGTCAATCTTGAGGAGGATAACATATGCTTGTTCTATAACCTACCCTTCGGGCAAGCCCATCACTATGTTTTAACGAGCCTAGCGATAGTGAAACTCGTTCTCGTCTAAAGACAAGTTTGTCGCTATTTAATAATTTTAACGAGTCTAACAACAAGGATAATTCGGTCCTTTTCATTTTTAGAGAGTCTGAAAAGGTACATAAAGTTAACTCCAAAATTCCTTTTTCGTCATCTAATCCCTTAAGTCCGAAAAAGTATAAAACAATACAGAAGGGATGAGTTTTCGATAGTTTTAACGAACCGAACAAAACAAGCGCTCGATCTTTTTGTGCAATAATCCCTCAGGTCCAAAAAGATTAAAATCTAGAGGAGGGATAGCACTTCCGGTCGCTTTAACGAGCTGGAAGGCCAAAACTCGGCAATCTTTTCATATTTTACGAGTCAATTGAAAAGAGCTTAAAGAAGACTCGTCTTTTGAGGAACGAGTGATAAACAGGGTTAGCAGCTGATTCCAGGTACAGGTTGGAATTTTCCAATCATGGCAGTGTCACAAGGATGGCTAGGTGAAATCACTCTTCGCAGCTGTTCCTCAAAATGGGTAAACAATCATATGGAGGTGAACGATCGGCCAAATGAAAAGTGGAGGTGACGGTGCAAACACGACCAAGGCTTTTATGGCTGATAAGGTTACGTACACAATGGTTATTTTACCGGTAATGGGTTCAATTTTTAAAGAGCTTGAATGCGCCAAAACACTGCTCAAGCTTATGTTTATTTTTTAACAAGCATGAATTCCGCATTAAAACTGCTCAGATCTTGTGTTTGCATGCCCCCAGCATAATAACGCAAATCGAGGTGCATGCCCCCCCAAGCTTCATTGCATTCAACTCGGTGGTTGGAATGAAGGTTTACCTTTGAGATTTGAAAAGGGGATTTGTTTCATTTTTTAATGAGGTTGACATAGTAAAAGAACTATCCTCATGACTCCTTGTTTCATTTTTTAACGAGGTTGACACGAGATAAGAACTGTCCTTGGAGTCCAAATCCATCAGATATAGAAGGTTTCATATTCCACTGTGGCCACTTCCGCCAGATTACTCGGAGGTGGTAGGGCAAAAGTACCCATTAAGGCAGGGTCTTTTAGGAGACCTACTCCGATATTTTGGAGCGAATTATTCCTTCCTTTGATCATTGGAATGCTTCCCGTAACTTGTGAACTGTTGGGGAGGAATGTTTGTTGGTCAACGATTGTAATTCCTCCTTGGAAGGGAAATGAAATCTTCCTAAAGTAGGTCGACACAACTGCGGCCATGGCATATATCCAGGGTCTTCCCAATAGGATGTTGTAATCAAGGTTTCCGTTGATTACTTCAACATCAATTTCTATTGTTTTCCCTCCTAGTTCAACTTTCAAGTTATTTAGAATACCATATGGGGTATATGTCCGTCCATCAAATGCTTTTAATGTCGTCGAAGATTGCGACAAGGTTGGAGATCCTAAAGTTTTCCAGCAACTCATCGACATAATGCATGTAGATGCCCCCTCATCAATAATTGTTCGATGAACAGTTTTGTTGAGGGCTTTCACTTGAATAAGGAAAGCTAGTTGTGCTGGTAACTGAGGATCGTATCCTTTATGATTAAAGGCCACAAGATTGGAATCCATTAGGTCAATCCCACCTATTGCTGATAATAAAGCTTGCTCTTGGGAGAAGCAATTTTGCGGTACCCCAAGTGTCGACATAGCGGACGGCGATTGGGCCAGGTCCTCTATCTGTGCTATTTTCGCACAAGGATTAAATGTCGATTTGTGTACTGCTCCCTTTTGCGACTTTATCATTGGCTCAGGAACGATGGGTGGCACAACTTCGGTCAAAGTTGTTGTCGAGCTACTAGGTTGTTCATTAGCCTTGTTGTTCAACAGCTGCTTTGGATTCCTGTAATCTTTATTCCTCGTTAAAGCATCATTTTGCTGCTTTGATACAGACAACATAAGCACTTGGGATCGGGAAGAATTTTGATTAGCAACCGGTTTGGTTCCCGGGCTTGGAAACGGATAAGTCAAAACTGCTGGGGTTTTTGAACTCTTAAAGAGTTTCTTAACTTCAGCTATATGTGGACAATCTCTCGTCCAATGATCCTCATCGCATATATGACACCCCGCAGGGGGTTTCCTTTTTCTCCCTTTCTTTTTCTTCTTGCCCCCTGGTTGCTTCAGTTGTTTGCCCTTGTCTGTCGACATGGCATTTACTTCCGAGGCAAGAAGTTCCTCATTTTCATTTTGACTGGAAATCTTACAGGCCCTTTTAGATGTAGCCTTTGTCGATTTTGTGTCTGTCGTGCCAATCACGCCATCGATGGCATGAGAGTCATTGTTTGATTTAGGAGGAGGAGGAATTGAGAATTCCGGTTTAGGGGCATCAGGTATTTTGTCGTAGAGCGTGCTGGACTGAGTGTAAACCAAGTCCAGATATTGCGCACGAGCGATGACTTGCTCTTCCGTTACGACCCCCCCCCCTTTGCCACATCTTCCGTGATGGTAGGAAGTAATGACTTGATAAACCATTCAGCTAATAGCTGATCGGGAACGTACGTTTTTACCATCCTACGACGACGTCACCACTCATGTATATGATCAGATATGTGAGTGGCCATTGTCTGTTTGAAGTTGGTTAGGAGTTCCGTTCCCGTTTCATACCTTATCGGTAATTGAAAATGGGTTAAGAAAGTCGTGGCTAAGGTACTGAAATTGTCGAACGAAGCTCTAGGCAATTCAATATACCATTTTTCCGCTGGACCCGTTAACGTCCTCTGAAAAAGGCGAAGTCTTATCGAATCATCATTCAGGGTGTTTGATGAACACCACAGATGAAATGTCATCACATGATTCGACGGATCTTCACCCGGATTTCCATTAAATTTAGGAATATCTGACGGAAGTTTATGCGGAATCGCTGGCCACCAAGGGGCATAAGCAATTGGATCATTCGTCAGCCGGTTTAGATCTGGTAATTCTAGAGTTGCTACAAAGGGCAACTGTTGATTCAAGTTAGGCGAAGCATATCCAGGATAAGATGGAATCGCCTGAGCAGTGGGTCTTTGCATACCAGCATAATGTATTTGATGCTGGCAACTTTGACAAGGTTGATGGGCATAACCATTATAATATGGTTGTTGATTACCGCTTTGGAAATGCGATTTCCCATTACTTACAAAGACTTGTTGCTCAGGTCCTTGATATGATTGTTGGAATGGGGGTTGATGAGTTTGAACCAGCTCTGGTTGTTGAACCATTTGCTGTTGACCAATACTGGATGATTGACCAAGATGAGGAGTCATAGTACTTGTTTGATCCTGAGTCGCTCCGGATAAGGAGGCACTAACCTGAGGTTGTGATTGAGTCGTTGAGACAAGAGGTTGTTGTATTGCAACCTGAGAAACTTGGGGTTGACATACAATAGGTAGCGCTTGTACTTGCGACGCAATCACCATACCAGGTATAGTGGTAACATTCGACACAGGGTGGACTGGTTGCATTGAATATGCAACCCTTGGTTTCTGAGGCAGTATCGGTACCTGTTGGATAGGTAAATCCCCTCTGCGGACAGAGGCGATCCCACTAGCCTAAAACAGAACTAGCCACAATCAAACCACGCTGCTACGAAAGTTCCTAGTTATGCATCAAAGGTGAATCAAGAAGACCAACCTGGAATCCAACGCTTATGATTGAAGCAGAGTTGATATTCCCGCTCCCTCGCTCCAGCAGATCACAAACGAACACCTGCACATGCAAAGGAAGAGACAGATACCAACATAAAATCTACCAAGGCACAACTATATTTCAGTCAGAAAGGAAATAAATCAACACATCACCATAATAGACAATGAGATTGGAACTATAATAGTAGTCGCTCATTAATTAATAATAAACAGGAGAAGTTACAACCATGGTTCTGACGTCGAACCTCTCCTGGCTGGGTGAGTAACTATATGTGTCTTGCAATGCATCTCCTCTCCGGCAGCATAACCTCTCTAGCATTCACTAACATTCCTCCAAGAACTCAAGAACTCAACATCTAGCACTCCATGACTAATGACTATCACTAGCTTGTCAAATGCATAAGGACAAGCTTATATAGATGAAGAAGGGAGGAGGATACGATGAACCGGGACACCTATTGTGGATTAACATTATCCCCAAAAGCCATTAAAGATGGAGATAGGATAGAGCTCGACATAAGATTGATTTTTTATCCTCAAAAAAGCTCCATGTAATGAAGGAAACAACAGTCGGACGTGCGTTAAGGCAAAAAGCATGACCAAACTTGGTTGGCGCGACTGCTGCTCTAAGACAGAGCGCCAATGGTCGTGCCCTCTTTTGAGGATCTCCATGATTGGCGCGGGTAAGATATTGTGGACTTGCGTCAATGGAAAAAGAGCATTTTTCAGGGATAATCTGTAGGAGGTGTCTTCAGGGAACATGAAGTACATACTCAGGGGAACATAATGCAAGTGTTTTTAGACTTTGTCACTTCTTATAACTCCCGGGATGAGTCCTCCAAGGTACGACAAGAGGAGTAACAGGGATGGTGACAAATTACTGTGTAACAGATGCCCCCTAAAGCATGAAGTCCGAGAGGTGGAGAGGGGTGAAATGCTTTACAAGAACACACAAGAACACATATAGTTACTGCCGCCGAGGATCTGTATTAAGAGACATGACTGATAGTTCAATTACATGATGTACGTGGTATTGTCGCAGCCATCCATAAGAGAGTACATAAATAATCTAGATCCATAGTATGGACGTAGCCATTTGGTTAGGATCAATGAATTGACTCAGGCATGGTCGCAGCCATCCAGTGAATGAGTCAAGTATCAAGAATCAGGCATGGATTACAACAGACACAATCCAGGGTCTTGCGCTCCATCTCGACCCGAACAAGAGTACAAGTTCAAACATGTGAATATATGAGCTGAAGTCGAACATGCATGAACATCGTCTGATTACCAGTCAATAGTGGAAACTATTAACAGACACGAGAGGTACCACCAATAAAGACAATGGCCCTCAAGGTACTATAGGTACAATCCACGGCGCGTGAATTAATGATCTGAAGTCGAACGCCCGTAGAATCATTTGATCGGAGGCCAATGATGAAAACCTCACGTCGAACACGAAGAACCTGCCATTGAGGCATGCAGGCTCCAAGGCACCGGAAAGGAGTCTCTAGATCAACTTCCTAGATAATGAGTTGAAGTCGACAGGAAGTGACCTTGATCGAAGGTGGGCCATAATGTTTCCCACATCATCGACACGAGACAGAGAGATAATGTTGTGAATCAAGATTGTGCGAACTATCAGAGGGAGGTTGTTTCTTTGCAGAGGTCAACTTCTCTTGAACATATCGGCGGCACATTAATGGAATCGGCAGTATTTGACATTAATATATCAAAGGTCATAATGACAAGGAAATGAGTGGATGAGAGGTTAAATAAGGTACCCAAGTCCATGGAAGCAAGTGAAAGATATGAGATGAGATATCCCCACCCCGGACACGAAAGCAGAAAAGTGCCATGTTCAAGAGCGACATACTGCCGTTACGGTAATAATTATGGTTCAAAAATTTTCTTTTCCCCCCGCCATTTCTGGCGAGTACCCCAGTTATTTTTAACAAGCTTGATGGGGATAGCATATGCTTGTGTTGTGACAAAATCCGATGTCATTAAGTTTTAACGAGTCTGACAAAGGAAGAACTCAGCGTCTTTTCATGTTTAGAGAGTTTGAAAAGACAGCAGAAAAGGAAACTCTAGGGATGTCCTTTTTCGTAAAGTTGTGTCTCTCGGGCCCGAAAAAGTATAAAATAATACCCGAAAGAACCGCCCGATCATTACGATCGAGGAGTACTTTTCATAATTAGTGATTTCGACCCGAAAAAGTAAAAAAGTGGTCAAAACCACGTCATTTCGTAACCATTAACGAGTTTGAAACAACAAAAACCCGGTAATCTTTTTATGTTTTAACGGTCGACAAAAAGAACTTAAAACAACTGCCCCTTATTACCATTTAACGAGTCAAGAGGAGCGACTCGGCAATCTTTTCCTCTTTAAATGGTCAGAAAAGAGCTGAAAGCGGACCTTAAAGTAACCTTTTCTCGTGTTTTACCGAGCTCGAAAAAGTCAAAAAGGGAGCTCGTTATGTTCCTTGAGTGGCACTAAACCCTGTCAACATTCAAAAACAGCGTAAAACTCTACTTTGACATAAAAATATTTGACAAAAACGTTATTTTAATGTATTTTTAAGCCAAAAGAAGTTATAAATAGTGAAATGGTAAAAAATAAAATTACTTTTCACTTTTTACCTTGTGAGTTTACCGTTGGAGGGTTTTGGGTGCAAATTTCAACTGCTGATTGCGACCAATCCAGAAGACTCACTTCGATTAGACCGTCCATCCACGTTCTTTCGTTGAGGGAGACTTAGTCCTACTCTATGATCAAGCGAAAGATAAGCTAGGCGCAGGAAATCTCGAGTCTATGTGGCTAGGCCGTTATATTGTCAAGAAAGTCGTGCAGAAAGGGGCCTACGAGCTAATTGATTATGAAGGAAACCCTCTTGGGAAGCCCCGAAATGGGCTTTACTTGAAAAAGTACTATGCGTGATGCTGGTGCATTTTATTGTGTACATGCATGTACTTTAGTGTATTGTGTGTCGGTTTTCGAGACATAGCTACCACTCATTGTGTTTTTCGCTTCTTGTGCAGATGCCGGATGCACCTTATGTTGGTTTCGCTGATGGTGCCTGCCGCAGTACCCGCGATTTGTCTTCTGCAGCATGGGTAATCTACGATCCTCATAGCGAGCTAATAGATTACCAGGGTGTGTGTTTAGGCCATACTACTAACAATGTCGCCGAATACTGTGCTGTAATCGAGCTACTTGCTAGAGCAATTAATTTCGGTATTCGCGTGTTGATAGTGAACCTGGACTCTCAAGTTGTTGTCCACCAGCTCAACGGGCAATATTCCATCAGAAACCATCATATTCTGAGGTTGTATTTACGTGTAAGGTTGTTAGAAAGGCATTTTGATTTTATTACATATCAACATGTTCCGAGACAATTAAACACATTATCTGATGCATTGGCCAATCATGTATTAGATAGACATTTGCACAATTTATAACTAAAGCAGTATATAAGCAAGCACATGAAAACAAAATAATGAACCATAAACATATGTATATATATATATACGTGTGTGTCATAATGTTTGCACCACGCGCATTACATAACCCAAAAATGATACATGTCCAAGTCCCATACAGCCGCTGACAACATGTCTCTCAAAATGTACAAAAATGAAACCTAGGTGTCTAAGCACGGTGATGCTCATGATAGCATGTCACCGCCTGCACCAGACGTCTCAACAGACGATGGACGCGAGTAGATACTCCCACTGTGTGTCTCTGATACGCTCTAGGCACGTCGGCCAATCTGCCATAATCTGGTATTCCTCGAGTAAGGGCCTCAAGGTTCTGAACTAGATCATCCTCACCCTCCACCTGAGGGTCTGCTGCGGGTTGCGCTCTCCGCACGTTATGAGGCAAGTCGGCCGGTCGCTCTGCACCAACATCTGCATACATATAGGTGCTGTAAGAAACAAACATGAATTACAAAAACTTGAATATGTTAAAATATTAAAAACATAAAGGGTCCTTACCTAGCTCCTCGTCCCAGTCCTCTCCCTCAGGCAACGGGAGGTCTGGATCTCCAGTAAAATCAGTCATCGTATCCTCCTCCCTTCTTCATCTATATAAGCTTGTCCTTATGCATTTGAAAAGCTAGTGATAGTCATTAGTCATGGAGTGCTAGATGTTGAGTTCTTGAGTTCTTGGAGGAATGTTAGTGAATGCTAGAGAGGTTATGCTGCCGGAGAGGAGATTCATTGCAAGACACATATTGTGGATTAACATTATCCCCAAAAGCCATTAAAGATGGAGATAGGATAGAGCTTGACATAAGACTGATTTTTTATCCTCAAAAAAGCTCCATGTAATGAAGGAAACAACAGTCGGACGTGCGTTAAGGCAAAAAGCATGACCAAACTTGGTTGGCGCGACTGCTGCTCTAAGACAGAGCGCCAATGGTCGCGCCCTCTTTTGAGGATCTCCATGATTGGCGCGGGTAAGATACTGTGGACTTGCGCCAATGGAAAAAGAGCATTTTTCAGGGATAATCTGTAGGATGTGTCTTCAGGGAACATGAAGTACATACTCAGGGGAACATAATGCAAGTGTTTTTAGACTTTGTCACTTCTTATAACTCCCGGGATGAGTCCTCCAAGGTACGACAAGAGGAGTAACAGGGATGGTGACAAATTACTGTGTAACAGTACCCATCCGCTGGATGTAATTCCAGTTTGACCTGAACTTTGTTGTAAACTCCCATATGGTTGTTCTCCGGGGGGAGCAATGAAAAGGCATACTGCCCTCCATATGGTGGAAATCCAGTACTTAAAGGGTAGATTGGCCTTTGAAGACACATTGGATCAATTTGTTGAGTTTCAACATAAGAAATACCAGATGATAATCCGGATGAAGAAATAGGAACTAACCATGTCGTCGAAACAGTCTCTGATTGGACTCCAGCTTGTCGTTGAAAATTTGTCGGGACAGATGGTATACCAGCAAACATCGTTGGAGTAGCGGCAGGAGGCTCTGCTGCTGTTGTGTCGGATGACACAGTCCTGGATGTCGACGGTTGTTCAGACATATTTAGTCTATCCAAAAGATTTTCTAGCGATTCTACAAGAACTTTGTGATGAAGGTAGACTAACTTCGAAGATCAACGAGGGAAAGGTGATGATTATTCCGTTTAAAATAAATTTTAACGATGCTTTAGACACAACTTGCTTTTTCACTTTTAAAGAGTCGAGAAAAAGCTAAAGATGACTCTAGTCTCCTTCGATGTTTTAACGAGCCCGAAGTGACAAATGCTCGGATGGACTTTTTCTGTTATAGAGTCTGAAAAAGGCCAAAAGAAACTGCTCTGGAGTTCTAGGCAGAGGGTGTGCCAAACTTTTCACAAAACCGCAGAATACTTTTTAAGGTACGGGCGGTCGATCTTCGTGAATGTTGTGTTCACTGCATTGCGATCAGTAGGGCGGCCGACACGACTTCCTAAGGATAAAGGATATATGCCTATAGGGGTCTCCCAATATATACTCGACGGTACGTGGGAGCACAATCCGTACTAGCGCTATCGTCCCTCAAGGGGAATCACCCACCTTCCACGAGATCGACAGTCACTAGGCTTAACGACGCCGGAACACGTCTCTAGCCTAGACCTCTATGTTGTGCGTTATGTTACAAAGCGTTGTTAGGTTCATTCAGTTTATTTTAGGTTGATCTTTTTAAAGTTTGCCTTTCAAGGTTCACCACGAGATGTACGATACAAATTCCTAAATGCAGTCTAATATGATAAGCAAGCTTTATTATCTTTTCAACTTTGAAAATCCTAGCTACTAAGGGAAAAGAAAAACATTATCTTTTCTCAAAGAGCAATCAGCACACTCTAATGCACTTTCCCTAAATCCAACATGCAAACTATCAAATGCAAAATGCACAATGCAGGTGTTTTTTTTCCACTTTCTTAGTATTAATGCCTACAAAGAAAGCTTTTTGTACAACTTTGAATTTGCTTTTAAAATGATCAATACAAACAGGTTCACTTTTTCGAAATTAGAGAAGATAGAAGAGATTACAACACTTAACGATTTTCGAAATAAAGACTTATTTTGACAATTCAAAAGAGACAAATTCAAACCAATAAGCAAAAGTAAATGTATAATCAATCTGCAAACAACCAATGAACTCTCTTCTAAGATCACAATCAATCAGATCTGAATCAAAGGCTACAGGATGACTACTTTACTCATGCAAAGGAAAACTGTAAATGATGCCACAAACACATAAAAACACTCACAGTCTTTTTCTACAAAAAGAGGCGGAATCTAAGCAAATAAAAAGAGTTATCTGACCGGTACCTATGCTGGTTAAAGGCTGCAAAAAACAGAGATCAAAACAGGGCAACAGACAGCAGAGAACCCCAGCTGCACAAGGCCAAACTAGTTCAGCGCAACCTCAACACTGAGGATTTGACATTTAGCGCAGGTAGCCCTCACAGAACCTGTGTTGAAATGTAGACTGCCTTCACAGCAGTTGTGCTGAAGGAAAAACTCTCGTTTCCCCTTGGGTTCTGGGTCATAAAATGCTCAAAAATCAACTGTTTCAGGCCAAATCAGAAACACAAGCAAGGTATAAATAGAGGGATGCTTTGAGAGGGTACTAAAGACTATCACAAGGATCATCAAATCATTTGTGGATCCATTGTTTAGATCATAGACAAGTCCAACAACTGGATCAAAGCAGCAACTTTCTACTTTGCATCCGGGAAGATGCAGTTCGATAGTTGCTGTCAAGTCTATGAAGTAAACAAATAACAGAAACACAAATGAAATGAATAAAAAAATTCTCCCCAGTCGAGTCACCAATTTGTTGTGGTGAAAAATGCCTATGTAGGACGATCCTATCCACCTAAGGTGTGACAGTGCCTTAGCAACAAACAGATACAGCTATTATGGTTTCTTCCTTTATGAAATGTGAAAGAGGGGAGATCGATAGACTTACCGTTGTCTTCCGTTTGTCCCTCGATCTAGATCCTCTTCTCTTTGGGTGTTCACAGCTACTTGCCTCCTTGCTTGCTCAAGAGAACAGCTACTTGATTTCCACGAGATCACAAGAGAACAGCTACCTGTGACAAGAGAACAGCTACTTGCGATAAGAGAAGAACACAACACAAAGGAAAATATTCATATTCATAAATGATTCAGGATTAGAAGTAAATCAAATACACTAATGCAATCATACAAATACACCAGCATATAGGAAAGAACCAACATAGCTTTATTGATTGATAGCAAGGTTCGGGAAGAGATACAACCCAGAGGGCTCCAATCCAGCATCTCCTTCCCAGCAGAATGGAATTCCTTCTTCAGCTCCCTTCAAAGCATTAAGCACCCAATGTTTCCAGTCTCAAACCAACAACAATTCTTTGCAATAACAAAATTCCAGCCCCCCTGATCTCATGGAGGAGAGATCTATATATAGTTATTTTGGAGAGAGGATGAGTCAGCTTGAGATATGACTAGTGTCCTCTCCCTCTCTCAGTTCTTGAGTCCACTTGGAGGTTCTTTCTTCCACTTGGAGATTTGGAACCTCTTACTCATCACCAGTCGAATTCCCTGAGGCAAGTGTCATTTTGGAAGCTTCCTGGGCATTGACACATTGAGGAATGAGCCTGCCACTTGTCCAAACTCGCTCAGCGCAGGTAGCCTTTGTTGGAGTTGACATTCAATGTAGGTAGACAGTGGAGCAGTTGACATTCAGCGCAGATGCTCAGTGGAGCAGTTGACATGATCCTGAATTGACTTGTTTTTGAGTGGTTTCAGGTGGAGAACTTCTGTGAATTGCTGTGGGTAGTTGGCCTTGTTCCTCTAGGGGTAAGAACAACATGTTTAGGGACTTTGGATCCCTTAGATTATGGACATTTCATGCTCAATGCTGTAAGGCACAAAAATGTCTATAACAAGACCCCTTGTCTTTTGATTGCAACAATCTTGAGTCGTTGCCCTGTTTTGGTGGATAGTATTGGAAAAGTCAGCAAGTTATAATATCTGTGATCATGATAAGCCGGCTCGTGATGAGACCTCTTATTCTTTGAGATATAGTGTTTTCTCAGATTGTTCCTCTGAATGCTGCAATTTCCTTTAGCAGGGAGGAAATCATTTTTTTTCCTTAAGAAAGCTCTGGACGACAATAATAGAGCTTTTTGGAAATGGCTGTTTCTATAGGGAATCCTTATTTTGTTATTGATGCCTTTCATTGTACTGACATAAAACAATTTCTTCACTAAGATTGCTTTCTTCAAATTTCTTGGAGTTGAAACTAGTATCATATCTTAGTTAAAGTTCTATTGATAATAAAGATCAAGTTTCCAAAAGATTTGCTATTTATAGAAGCAGAAGTTCAAAATCTTGATAGAGAAAAGGTGTCTTTAGTAAATGTCAAATGCTGTTAACCATAGCAAATTTTATTATGGAGAAAAATATTTAACGAAATGAGAGGTAGACATTCCCTAGGATTATGTACAGAATGGGGATAATCTCTTCTCTTATTTTGCCTACCAACTATTAAAAGTAAGCCTAATAACCTAGCTAAATTACTCCTACTCCTATTCTAACTATATACAAAAATTAACTAGGTGAAATGATATTTCCAGTGGAACCATCTTTTCATTTTTATTCCTACACGTATGTAACTTTCAAACATCAATGTTAAGAACAAAGCTTTTCTTGGACTGTTAATGTTGGATGTGGAATAAGAATGTGTAACTTCAGTTGGAATTCTGTCTGAAATCTCTTTCTCATGAAAACTTTTTTCCAACTGGATACCTATTGGATCATAAAAATCAGGATCAATTTTTGTTATGGATTGATGATCTCGTAATAGGAAAGATGCCAAGCCAGGTTGCGAATATGATTTTCAGTTTTAATGGCCTGTAACCTACTGTGCGTTAAAGTCAAGCTTTTAGCAATTTCTTGTACAAGGAAAGTTTCCATATATAAATCACTAAATAAATCAATGAAGAATAGATGGAAATTTCTGGAAAGAGATTTATCAATTGGCGCGAATTTCCGACAAGTTTCGAAAGGTACTTTCCTTTGTTGATGGTGTTTTGGATGCCAAAGAAGTTTTTTAAGGAAGTCTGATATTGATTGATCTTGGAATTGAAAAAGTTCTATACTTCCTTGACATAGTTTAGATTTCCAAAACGGTAGCACATCTTTCGAATGTTCTTTGATAAGGTGCTCAACATACCATAGTAATCTATCAAAAGTCTGAAAATTTAAAACACAATCCGATTTTGTACAAAATGAGTGCAAGTGAGAAAGAAAGAAATGATTATCTATACAAATAATGTTACAGCACAACTGGGATTGACTTGGAATATCTTGTTTTTCACAAGAACTGGCCAGAGTTATGGGATCCAAGCAATTTCAAATTCCGTCTTGTGAATCAGAAGACAAGTTATGATTGTGAACAGGCATGGGGGTTTCCTCATGATATGAATCAGAGATCGGGGTATTGTCTTGGATAGTAAAATCATGCAAATGATCTTTTACTTTGAAATGAGGATTGACTGATATGATTCCTGAATTAGAATATCTCTCATTATCTGAGTTTTGTTGAGTTACTTGGGATAAATCAACAACATCATCGTTGTCAAAGTAGCTATCATAAATGATTTTACAGGTTTCCCTAGATTTCTCTTTTTCATCATATATTTTCAGACAAGGAAGGTCAAGTGGTTCTTGTTTGAAAATGATCAAAGGATGTTCTATAGCTGTCTTTTTATTTTGAAAACCTAATGATGACTCATTCGAATAATCCTCTGTACTTTTTGAGATATCTTTAATATTGAGAGGGGAAAAATTATCATCACTAAAAACATCAGGATAAAGAGAAAAATGCGATTCTAGAACAAGGCATTTGAAAATATCATCATGGGAAAATCTTTGTTCATGAGATTCATCATAGACATAGGGCTTTAGATCATACCTTTGTGTACTGATACTTTTTGAAAGAGAAATAGTTTGCTGTTCTAACCTTGGCATCTGCATTTGTTGATTTACAACGATATTATCTGACCTTGTATCAAAGTCATCTCCTGGTTCCAAGGCAGGCTTTCCTCCAGCATTCTCGCTTTTGTATTCTTGCATTAGAGAATGCATGTCTCTTAGGCTTTGGGAACTTTCTTCATCATGGGTGATTTGTATATTCAAATTGGAATTCTCATTCACATTAGAAGAAAATGAGACGAAGCTTGGACTAATTTCTGCTTGATCAGACATAGGAGGCAGGGAATGCTCAGCATAATCTGAAGATTCTTCATCTATGAGTTCACTTTCAAGATCATACTTTAGACAATTAAGATGAAATCACATATTAAAATCCCTAATAGATTCATCTTGTTTCCGTAGATAATCAATTTCATCATATACCTGGTCATAGTCATAACAATCAAATTCAAAAATGAAAATCTTGACGAATTGGTCCCAGCTATGAATTGATGCAACTGGGAGGGTTCTGCACCATTTTCTAGCTTCCGCCGTGAATGTAAGAGTAAAAATTCTGCATAAAACGCCTTCATCAATTCTTTGAACATCCGAACTTGAAACTCTTTGAATAAATTGAAGAGCATGATTAAAAGTAGAAGAATTATTTTTACCATTGAATTTTACCTGAGACAAGAGTCTTACCACTTTAGGTGGAGTGTTGGAAGAGGTAGGAACATGGATGCAACTCCAAATGGGAAGTTTGTGAGCAACCATCCTGATTCAAATGTTACAATTGAAAATCATTCCAATAGACACTATGTCCAGGCCCTCCTTCTAGTGCCAAATATGTTGAAGCCCCGAAAATTGGGTCGACAACAAGGGGGATACCCACCCGGTCCGGACCTTGGTTGGCAGCTCGTTATCCGTTTGGTATAGAGGGTCCGACTGGGGATAATGGGACCAGTTTCCCAATCTAAGAGTGTATGTGTGTGTGGAGTTGGATGATGTTGATCTAAGAGTACTTAAAGCTAATTTAATTCAAACTTTTAAACTAACTCTATGCTATTGTAATCTAATGAGGAACAACACATCTAATCTACACTAACCCGGGGTGTATTTCTTCTATTATGCGATCTAAAGAGATTTCAAACAATAACTGGTAATAAATATCATTCAGCTATCATAAGAATAGGAATCAATTAAGATAAACCACTTTGCATAAAAAGTTAGGCAAAACAGTTGTGAACAACATATCGCATAATAAGTTATTCATATATCAGACATAAATAAATGGCTCCACCGTACAGAAGTACCAAATGGTAACTCATACATTCATGCAGTAACATATAAACAACTGAAAACTATATATCACTTTAAGAATATAAGCAAAAATGGCCAAGAGATAAAAGTACCATTTATGACTAATCCTACTCATAAGCTTCAAGCAAAAACGATTTATCTCTACTTGTTCTAGCATCTACTAAGAGTACAAAAGTGCAACATCAGTAGCAGACATCAAATGCAAACATTAATAAATCTCGATCCATCCATTCATCAAAACCTCCTCTGAGGGTGCAGAAGTGCATGTTCCGAGGACAAGTTTTTGACAAATTTCTGGACCCTTCTCTAAATGCATGAGAAGGGTTAAAATACTACTTCCTAATTCTAATAATAGTGTATTTAAAAAATTTAGGATGCCGTTTTCAAATGACCGTCCTTTTTCTAATCTAATTTTAAAGAAAAAACAACTTTCTAAAATAAGGCTACTTCTAAATTTGGTCTTTAAAGCTGCAAGTGTTCATCATGGGCTTGAGGAGAGTCGGCTGGCTGACTTCTGCGCTGAGCTGGGCTGCGAAACTAGAATCTATGAGAGATGGCACTACTTTTTCGGCCGCGTTTATGATGCATTTCACAGTCATCCATTGACTATGCGGCTTGACCAAGTATGCCTAGTAACACTCCCAATTTAACCTATTTAATGCTTGGACCGCCTTTCACTTTTCCTGCGCCTTTTGCTTCCATTCTGTTTCCAGTCGTAGTTTATTTGGTAGGTACCCCTGGGTGGTCTCTTCAATTAAATTGGCCTTGTGTAAATTCTCATTTGCACAGTCGATAAGAATGCTTGCTTGTGTGGCCGTTGTCTCCGCTGCTTGTTTCGCCTGCCTGATTTGATCGTCCCATTTATTAAAGAGAAATTCTTTATGATTCTCGTTTATTCTGGGTGCACTTGCTCTTTTCCCTTCATCTTCATCCTCCCAAGCTAAGTATTCCGTCACTCGTCTGTCCTTCTGATCATAGTCACTTCGCAAGACCACCACTTGATTGGTGATTTTATCGCTCATCTTGCAATAGTGACTCCACTGTGATATCTTACGTCCCAACTCTTCCTGTTGCTGCAGTAGTTGCTCATTTAAGCCAATAGATTCTGAAATAAATTCCGCAAGCTTAGGCTCATATTTATGCATTTCTTGTAAAATTTGCAATTGTTTCCCTTTCTCGTCTAGACTTCTTTGATAGCCTATCTACATCTGCTGAAAGTCTTCCTGCAACTTCTCGAGCTGTTTGGAAGCTCCAATATTAGCATTGGCTTGTTGCAACTGTCGTTGTAGTAGCTGTATTTGATCTTCTTGTTCTTTCAATAGTTGCTGAACTTCCGATGCCTTGTCAATAGTCGCAGAAGCATATGCTCCTGCGATCTGAGACAACTTAGTGAGATTTTCAGTTGGGTTATTGTTGGGGTCTTTCCATAAGACGTCCAAATGTTCAGCATCTTGTGACAGTGTATTTTCTAGTTTTCTTTTCTTCCTCTGTCTCCTTACAACTGCTTTATGCTGGGGACTATAGAATACATCCAATGGGAGAATTTCTTCTACATTAAGTAGAAGCTCAGAATGTGGAGCGATAGGAATGTGCTCCGTTTCTGTGACACTGCTGACTATGCTCGAAACCACTTCTTGCGCTACCTGTGTATTGTTCACAGGTGTTCTTGGGGCTTGTCCTTCAAGATTGATCAGCTCATTGAAGGTTTCCCATTCTTTGTCCAGTTCTGTTGTGACGAGTGGCGCTTCAATGACAGGAGGGGGGATATCTCTCGGCGGGGAGGCGATAACCTGCTGTTGCGACATTGCACTTGACTGAGCTGTATCTTTAGCTGTTTCTTCATTTTTTCCTTGGTCGCTTCCAGACCCTTTAGAATGTTCAGGCACTCCTTGCACAGTGTTAGATTTAGATCTGGAAGTGCTAGAGTTTTCACTGAGGCTAACGCTTGGAGTTGGTTCTCTAGCAGGCAGTCGCAGCTTCTCTAGAGGAACACTGGCCAACCTTCTTTCCCTGTATAACATGAATATTTGGAGGTCATCTGGAGACAACTTTGACCGAGCTTCCCGCAAAATTTCCTGGAGTGAGCTTCTACTCTGAAACAAATCATCAAAAAAATCTTTCTTTCCAACGAATACTTTTATTTTGACGTTCATTGTGAAATCTTGGGCAACATCATTTGGGTCAAATGGCCTTGCTGGGAATTTAAATAATTGTAGACAAGTCACATTCTCCACTTTGGTGAAAGCGTGTCCTACATCGAACAATGAAAAGGCCCCACAAGCTACAGGAAACTGAGGCCATATGGCCTTCATTTTGTCTTTTAGGTCTTTGGTCAGGCCGCCTTCTGAACAGGTTTGATAAGCAATTTCCCGAGCCAAACGTTTATCGGGGATATACAGAGGCAGGACATGAGGAGGTACAGTGCTTCCAAACACTCTAATATAGGTGAACCATTCTTCCCTGAACCATCTTGCGATGAGGATGATATCTATCTGTGCCTCGGGTGAGCACCTCGGGGGGTCTGCATCATACATCATTCTATACAAAGGTAAGATAAGCCCGTGACAAATATGGTAAAAGTGTGGGACGAACTGAGAATCCCATAACACCTTATGATAAACATGGATAGGTAATGGGTCCTGAGTAGTCCATTTCCAACCCATAGTGGGAAATTTAGACACTTAACAAATAGAATCCATAACATATGGAGACAGATAAAAAGGAGGATATATCCTTTGAGACAAGGATCTTTTAGACCAGTAATTGATAATAGCCATGTATAGATTATCAGAAAAGATCTTGGCCCAATCCATAATATCGGCATTTGTGGCAGCATATATTAACGGTAGCCATTCAGACGAAAGCTTATTGATATCCGGCATCGCAAATAATCTACAAAGCATGGCCGTAGCAAAACAATATGGAGAGGTGAGGGAACCAGTGCTGCACATACCGTTTTTGTCTTTTTTGAGCGGCTCCTCTTTTCTTGACCAATCTTTGGTGGTCTCTGCTAGGTTTGGGTTCTCTGCCACAAATTTCTTAACGAATTGTGCATTGTAAGTTGCCTGCGGTTCAGGAAGATGATACATAAGCTTTAAATCTTGTGCAGCGAATGATCCGATGAGCCCATGTCCTTGAACCTTGAATTGTTTGTTGTTCATATCTACATTGTCAAGTATCCACTTGATCATATATGTATATGGTAGAATTTTGGGCCTTGCTGCTATCCGGTGAAGAAATGAACATGCTAGCTCCTCTAAGGACGCCTCGAAAGAGCGTTGTGAGCCCGCGACGGCAGCAACCTTCATTATTTTTGGATTCTCTTCCTCAAGCAGTCTGTACATGCTTTCCCATGTCGATATCCCTGCATCTCTGTTACAAGCTATGTATGTATACAAAGGCGCCATCTCCTTCGTCTTTTCCTTCGCCTCAGAGCCTTGAGCTTTATTTTTCTTTCCCATTTCTTCCTGCGTTTGGCTTTGAATCGTCTTTAGCTCTTCGTTCCTGCAGATTACGAGTGAAATGGAAATGACTGATCAAGAAAGGTGATGGGAGAGTTTTAAATGCAACAGATATATCAAATATGCCACCTTACATGAAGTAATTCCTTACAAAAGCACGCGTCTTCATTTCATTTAATAGCTGACAACTAATCCCTTTACTATCATTAAAAGCGCATGATCTTGAGTCAGATTATGGTAAGTGTCTTTTCTTAAATAGCATGCCCGAAGGATTCGTGATGAAGTGATTTTATGATTTGCTTACGTAACATCGCAAATCGCACCATCACAGATCGTGCGAATATAACATCGTAGGTCGCAGAAGTTTAATGTTTGCCGAATCTTGTCAGCTCATTTCTGCGATATGCGATCTTGCGATCGGTGTTATCGCAGATCAGTAAATCTTGAAGTTTTTTCCTTATGAGTATTACTTTATTGCGATGCGATATTATGCTTAACACGAGAGTCTTGCGCATACTGATATTATAGAGAAATGGAGGCATTTCCTATATTTTTTGCAACGCGGCTTTAAAGATATTTCCCTTATCATAGACTTAGGTTAAAAATATTTAAAGGACCTTTCTAAGCTTACGATGGTAACCTTATTTTAAAGAAAGGAAACTCTTTCTCTTTTTCTAAAATTTAACTAAGGGTCCCCATTCATTTAGTATTTTGGACAACACTTAAATGAACAAGGGGGGGTGTTACTGGCCACAACAGATGGCCATTAAGGTATGGTTTGAACTATGAGTGCTACTAGTGTACAAATGCATTTATCGATACAAGGAGGAGGTACAATTTCCATACCTACAATCACTCCTAGCACTACAATTTTTGGTTGTATCTCCATTCCATCTTCGAAGGGGGCACCCAAGCTTTTGCATCGAACCCTAGTTCTTTCCCCTTTAGAATTCCTACCAGGACAATTCCTTCGGTTCCATTAAGCTTTCCATCTGCTGCTTCCACTTATATGACATCAATGGAAAGTGGGTTAGCTTACTTTCAGTTTTTCCCTTTTGGCAATGGTCATACACCACATTCTTTCTCGTCTCTAGGATCAATACCTTCTCCCTCCATGGGTCAAACTTGTAATCCTTTCCAAGGATGGACTAACCCAGTTGCTAGCGGCTTGGGAGCCAAGAATTACTTCTCTCTTGGCCAACAGGGGAATATGTCATAGTCCTCCATGAGTTCATTTCAGATTTTTTATCCCTTTGCTAATGCATGGAACCCTTACCAAGGGCTCTCTGCTCCATTCAATACCTCTCTAGGGGGAAATTTCAATGGATATGGAAATTTTTGGGCAGGAATTGGACAAACTCTAATTTTCTCTAGGCCACAAAATTTTCCTTATCGTTCAAGAATTTGTATGAGTTACTTCAGGCAACCTGGTGCCATACAAATCTAGGATATTCTTTTTAGAACATTGGAAATTCTGCTGAGAGTGGGTGGAATCCTCAAGGTCCTTCGCTCTTACCTTTCTTGGAAACTTTAAACTTGTAAGTTCTATCAAATTTAACTAATGGTCCTATCCGATACAACCCAACTTGGCCTCCTGTTCCAACCAAAATTTCATCAGACATACCCAAATCGAAGGGAATACTGGTGAATATTCGACTGACCATGTAACCATTTTCCATTAATGGTGTTCGTCGAGCTCCCTGATAGTTGATTCAATCAGGTTGATATTATTTCAATGCACCCCAACTTGGAATGCGCCTAGATGGTACATTGAAATCCCGGAGGGCACCTTCGCTTCACTTCGTGACTTGTCTACCATAGTTTTAAACCATTTTCAATTGCCCATTTGTTATGATACTGGAACTGAGCTTTTACCTAATTTCCACCAAGACTAGGCAACCCACATTTCTGATCATATCCAAGAATGGAGGAGAAGGAAGAGGCTTATTAAGGTCAATATTCCACAAGAATTCCTTCTTAAATGGTTTCTCAAGTCTTTTTAACTTGAAATATATAAGGATGTACCACTCTCCTTTGTATTCACCAAAGAACGGGCTATTTTTAGAGCCCATATACTAGAACTCATATATTCTCAATCTAGGATTCTTGAGAAAAAATTTCCTGATGCTCCTAGATCTAAGGTTGATATAGCCAAGCTGAAGTTAGGTCCCCATGCCAATGGGCTAGTCAGATCGACTGATAATAGCATAACTAACCTCCTAAATCAATTACATCAGTTGTCTTTGCAATCTGCTTCTTCTATTCAGACACCGCCATCAGTTCCCATGCCTTCTCAACCTTTGTCTATCAATGTCATTCAAACTTCTAACCCCAAAGGAAACCAACAATCTGATGGGAAGAAGAAAGGACGTCGTAGGAAAAAGAATAAGGATGGGAAGGATAATGCAAATAAGGGCGGCAGTGGTGTTGGGGGGGGTAAGAAAGAGTCCAAGAAGAAAGTAAAATTTCCATGCAAGTTATACAATGGTGACCATTTGACTCATCTTTTCCCAAATATTTAGGACACTCAACATTTTTTTTTTCAGCAACAGTCTTCTAGCTCCCACACTGTGCTAACTAACTCTTTTCCAAAAGGGCAACAGTTGTTTGCTGGCATGAATGCTACTACTTGTACCCCCATGGGGGGAAACCAGGAAGGGGAAAATTCATCAAATGTTTATATGATAAGTTCACATATTGACGTTGCTACACGGTCATGTGATTATGGTGAATTGGAATCATATAAGGCCAAGACTACTCCTAATGTTTTAGAGCAACTCCATATTGAGAGGCCCATAGTTGAGTCTATACCAATGTTGAAAGGATCTATAAAATGTTTGACAATTAACCCCAATTCGAAGGTGGCTCAGAACTACTCTATTGTAGAAGATCTGGCTTAGAGTCCTTATGCCATGTTAGCGTTAGAGGTACTCTAGTCATGGCCAACACAAAGGAGTGCATTACTCACTGTGATTGGAACAGTTGATTCAATGAACTCTCTTCTCCTTACATTCGACATGTCGAATATCAATAAGAGACTCCGGCATCATCTGTATTTTCAAATATGGTCTACATATCGAAATACAAATATGTTTTGAACTGTAGTTGATGAGGGAGCTTCCACATGTGTAATGTCGATATCATCTAGGAAGGCTATCAGATCACCTCAAGTTGTTCTGTCACCTACTCTCTTAACATCATTTGATGGTCATTCTCATAGGCCACATGGGATTATTCCAGCCTTTCCTATCTATGTTGGGGGCAACATTTAAATATCAAATTAGAAATAGTTGATGCAAATTTGGATTGCAATCTCCTTTTGGGAAGAAATTGGATTTATGAGATAGATGCTATTGTATCATCGTTATTCAACATCCTCTGTTTTCCTCATGAAGGGATAATTATAACGGCTGGTCAAATTATTCTCTGGTTGAATCCAATGCATCTTCTAAATCTATAGTTCCCTTAGTGAACAATCTTTAGCAGCCTATTCAAAATATAGCAGTTGGAATGTACTCTTCCTTAATGGGTACTTTTGATTTTCTTGCTCCTATTGGTAGAATTAATGCTATTTCATCTTCCAAGGCACCTTCTCAAAGAGAGTTCTTAATAACTTGTTATTTTTTGGATCATTGCCCCTTACCCTCTTCTACCACCATATTAGATGAGGGGCATGTGGGTGGAATGACATTTCCTATGTCTGCAGATGAAATTTCTTATCAATCTATAGTTAACAGTGCACACTCTGATCCTACTCCTTTTTCACTAGAGGAGCTGGATGGGGATGTGGCTTTGACCTAGACTCTAGATTTAGCTTATGCTATGGATTTCCTAGATACTATTTGGCCATCTGAAGAATAAATTCTAGAGGAAAGGTCGGGTGTTGAGAGACCATGGGATGATTTGGATCATTGGTCATATTTCCTCCCTGATTTATGATAAGTATAATTAAGCTTGTCCAGTCCTTCATCTACTAATGATGTTAACACAGTTTTAAATCCTTTGGCTCTAGCACAATTTTTGGCCGAATGTAACATGTCTTTCATTTCAAAAATTGTTCCACTAAACATCTCTAGGAATCCAAATGTTATTGAAAATGTCTTCGTTGGAGCGGATTGTTGGCCTAAAGAAATTCAAACTTATACCGGTCTCTTTAAAGTGTTTCTAGACGTTTTCACTTGGTCTTATGAGGAAATCGCTGGGATAGAGTCATCTATAGTCCAATAAAGACCTATGAAAATGCAAAACTTGTTCACCAGAAGCTTCAATCAGTAAACCCTAGAAAGGCAACAACTATCAAAATTGAGGTTGAAATGTTGCTTAAGGCAGGTTTTATATACCCCGTTTCTTTAACTGAATGGGTCTCGAATAAAGTCCTTGTTGATAAGAAGTAAGGAATGATCCATCTATGCATTGACTTTAGGGACTTGAATAAGGCTTGTCCTAAAGATAATTACCCCACACCCTTTATTAATCAGATTATCGATGAATGTGTAGGTAATGATATCTTCTTGTTTATGGATGGCTTTTCTGGTTATAATGAGATTACTGTTCATTCAGAAGATCAACATAAGATACCTTTATTTTCTCCTGGGGTACATTTTCATATTAGAAGATGGCTTTTGGCCTTAAAAATTCTGGAGCTACCTTTCAATGGGCCATGTTATATGATTTTCACGATATCAAGCATGTTATCGAAGCTTACTTGGATGATTTAGATGCTCGTTCTTGGAAGAGAATTGATCATCCCAAACATCTTCGATTAATTTTTGAGTGATGTCATTTCTATAAAATACGGTTGAATCCGAATAAGTTTGTTTTCTCCATCACGTCCAATTAGTTGTTGGGATTCATCTTTTCTACTGAAGGGATTTGTGTATATCCCTTCAAGGTTGAGGAAATAATTCAGCTACATCCCCCATCCTCTATTCGTCAACTCTAGAGTCTTCTAGGAAAATCCAATTTCTTAGGGAGATTTATAGCTAATTATGCCGAGATTACTAAAGTATTTCTGAGATTTCTTAAGAAAGGGGTCCCGTTTCTATGGGATTATTTCACGCAACACTCATTTGATGCTTTGAAAAAATCATTAACCTATGCTACTTTGTGTCCACATGATTATAGAAGAGACTTCCTTTTATATCTCAATGAAGAAAAATAAACTATTGGTATGGTTCTTGTTCAAGAATATTATGATTTCAGTGAGAATGTAATCTATTATTTGAGTCGAGGCTTATTGGGCACTGAATTGCACTATTTTCCCATTGAGAAATTAGCTATGGCAGTTGTCCATGTTGTCCATCAACTTAGACACTTTAGTCTTCTTTGAGAAAATTTCGTCTTAGCTGCTGTCAATCCATTTTAATTTGTTCTCAGTAGGCAAATGATTGGGAGAAAATATAATAGATGAATTGTCATTTTACAAGAGTTGGATCTCGAATTCATGTTAGTTGTGTCGCATAAATCCTTAGTATTTGCAAAATTGATATTAGAATTGCCTTGTGAGGAAGAAATAGTTTATGAGGAATCTTTTCCTGATGAACATATTTTCCTTATTTCCTTGCAAGATCCTTGGTATGGAGATATCATTATATATCTCTAGACTTCAAATTTTCTACTCACTTTTTCGAAGGATGAACGTAGAAAGTTATGTCACCTTGCTGAAATCTATATTATTATAGGTGGCACTTTATATAGTCGATAGTTTGATTCAATCCTTAGAATTTGCTTAACTTTAGAAGAAGTTGATTCTATGCTAAATGATTTCCATAGTGGGGCTTATGGTGGTCATCTATCTAGGCTTGCAACAACGCAAATAATTGTATGTGCAGACTACTTTTGGCCTTTGATCTTCAAGGATTGTATTGAAGTGGTAAAAATATGCCACCCTTGTCAAGTGTATACTCGTAGAATGCACACGCATCCAACTCTTCTCTTCCATGTGATCACCATAAATCCATTCGTGAAGTGGGGTGTTGATTTCACTACTTACAATCTGGCTTCAGCGGAAATCATAAGTATATCATCATAGTTGTCGACTACTTTACTAAGTAGACTGAGGCTATGCCTACTTTCAAGAATGATGGTGAAACAACAACCCTATTTCTCCTCAATCAATTCATTTCCCAATTTGGTATTCCTAAAGAGATTGTCACTTACCATGGCAGTCATTTCCACAACTAAATGATGTATGAATTGGCTATTAAGTTGGGTTTCCGGCAAGAGCATTCATCTCCTTATTATCCTCAGGCCAATGGGCATGTTGAATCCGTGAATGAATACATAAAAATCATCGTACAAAGGGTGATTAACCAAGCTCGATCAAATTGGCACATTATGTTATATCTGGCACTTTGGGCATACCAAATGTTAGTAAAAACTTCTACTAATTTTACTCCTTTTCAACTAGTTTATGCATTGGAATCAATTTTTCCTGTGGAATGTGAAATTCCTTCCCTTAAATTAGATATTTAACTTCTTCTAGATACTTCTAGTATTGATGGAAACCTTGTTTATTTGGAACATCTCGATGATCAGTGTCGAGACGCAACCATAATCAATGAAGATCATAAAAAGAGAGTAAAAACTCAATATGATAAGGTTATCCATCCTAGGGTTTTATCTGAAGATGACCTTGTCCTGGTCTATGACTGAGACAAAAATTCCTTGGGGGTAAGAAAGTTTAAATCTATGTGGTATAGTCCCTTCATTGTAAAAGAGGTTTTGAAAATGGGAGCTTATGAGTTAATTGATTTTGAGGGAAATGAGTTGGCAGCACCGAGAAATGGGCTCTATCTTAAAAAGTATTTTTCTTAGGCTTTGGCCTAGAATTTTCTTGATTGTAAATATTGTATATTTGTGCATATCTGTCTATCAATTTCGTAGTGATGTCGATATTTTTTATCTACTTTGGCAGGTATTGATGGATGATTTAATATATCTAGGGTTTGTCGATGGTGCTAGTAGACACACCCAGAACCTTGCTTCCATGACTTGGGTGATTTATTATCCATCTGGCCATTTATTGATTTCAAGAGATGTATATATCATTCCTGCTTCAAATAATGTTTCCAATTATACACTTGTCATTAATTTAATATCTGACGTAATATCTCTTGGTATTGATTCATTAGTAGTTTACCTGGACTTACAACTGGTGGTATCTCAATTAAATAACATCTATCATGTGAGAGATCCTTACTTATATCCCAAATTTCTAAGAGCGTGTTTATTACAGAGATCATTTATTTATATCACATTTATTCATATTCCACAATCAGAAAATTCATTTGTAGATTCTATCACTAATCAAGCATTAGATTGGCACATAAATAATTCATCACATTAAAAATAAAACAAAATTAAAGAGTCATCTATATATATATGATCGTCGAGGTAAATCGTCAGTAAATATATAGAGTTTCATCTTCAAAATAATGTATAAATTGGGACAAAAATTTCCTACAAAATTAGGGTATGTGCCCATAATGATGTCTAATAAAAATAATCTAGTCATCCATCCATGGGTCCTGCCCAACGTTAGTAGCACGGAAGAAGACCATGGAATTTTCCACCCGTTGAAATAGCTACACCCAATCACATGAAACTCCCACCACTCATCTTTGCATCTCCTCAGGAAGGTCTTCTATAGCCACCATAGGTACATGGTGAGTCAGCCTCACCAAGTTTCTCTATACAGCATGGAGGGTCCTCTCAGCCTTTGTTGCAGCTCCCTCTGCAACTCTTCCACGATGCTTGTGTCAAGGTAGACCCTCAAGTCTTACTGGTCCAACATCTATGTCATGATTAAAATAATTGTGTAAGTATTTATCCCATCAAAAATACTTTCAATTCATTTATACTTAAGATATAAAAAAAATCTTAAAATATAAAAAATTAAAAACATTTGTACCTATGGCTCCCCACATTGCATCTGGTGGAAACACTAGATTTGGATCTCCTATAAAGTCCATGCCGCCATAGGGGTATTCCACGACTGCTATGACTTGTTGTTCCCACTAGGAGAAGAACTCGTCATCGAAATTGTTTCTAGGGACCTCACCACCCCCTAGTATCTTCATTAGATCATCCCATCTGCCCATTCATGGATCCCTTGGGGTGCTGGTGGTGGAAAATAGCTTGGGTCAAAGCCTTGGTACTCTCTCAAGGAGAAAGGAGCACAAGCTGGTTCCATATCCAAAGTTCTTTGTCTCACCTATTCAGATAGACGTAAGTTATTTTTTCATATTGGCTAAGAGGGGTGTGCACCAATAAAAAATGGTCGTGAGACACTCCACTACTAGACTCATAGAAACTAGAGAAGCCTAATGTAAAGAAGCTGAACCATTCACTCTAGAAATGGTAAAGAGAAGGATTCTCAAGGGTAATCTCTCTACATGTTTAATTGGAATCTGGGTTCCAATATTCTCAGTGTATCCTAGGGAGTAGATGCATACGTAGTCCTCCAAACTGAGGCTACCTCTTGTTCTTCCCATTGAGTTAAACCTCTCTCCTATCCAGGAAAGACCAATGATGAAATAGATATCCCATATTTCTATCCTCAAAGGCATTTAGTCAATAATAAAAGCATCTTCTTCTGGATCCAAGTAGTGGATCAACATCTCAAGAAATTTGGTCTCTTCCTTCATATTTGGCATATTGAAAAATTTCAATAATCTACATCCTTGTAAAGAATCTAATTAATTTTAAACTTCCATCACTTCATTATCAATCAGACTATGATCCCTTTCTCTCCATGTAATTGACATTCTGAAAAGAAAAAAAAGTGTTTCGGATTATTAGAAACCATGTTTAAAATTTTAAAATCACGCACATGTAGGTTCGGTATTTACACAGTCTCATGTAGGTATTTTCCATACGTGGTGCAGCCATGTCCAACCCATGTGTATGTAGAGAATAGTTTTTAAGCTAAATTCCCACAGTGAAATTTTCAATAAAAACATTTAAAAAGCAGTAAAACTTATCACAAAATCAGTTAGAAATTTACCTAAAGGATTGAAGTTTGAATGAACGGATGAATTTGATGGATTAATCTTGCTTGGGTTTTTTCTTTATAGCTCCTTCGCTCACTTGCTCATAAGAAAAATAAAGAATTGTCAGTTGAAAGGTCTTTATATAAGTTGACATATGAAAATCACTTCTTCTAAAGTTCATTTTTTCTTTTTAAAAATTTTATGAGCTTTATGACCTCTTTGGCTTGGAGTGTTGGGATGAGTCATTTTTTTAGGATGCTTTGGAGATTTTGAGAGACTACCTCAATTCCATGACTACAAACCCGTCATGGCAATTATTGTTTCTTCACTGGTATATAGGTTAGGCAATATCATTTTTTATTTCATTTTGCATACTAGCCTCCATACTGCGATATTTTTGGCCATATTGGTCGACCCCATCATGTGTTGGCTTTTAAACCATCTTCACTCACTGACTTGTTAAAACATGACATGATGGTAGAGTCAACCTTTACATGGGCATATTAGTTAGATCCTCACTAGCATATGTTGCCCATGCTACTATATTGTGTAGGCTTGGGAGTCCTCTTTAGTCCTGCCATGACTTGTGTGTTGAAGATTCATTATTTTACTTCTTCATTATTTTTCTGGCTTTATACCCTAGAGGCTTCTTTATGTTGATTTGTACTACTGCATTACATGTTGATCATTTGTGCCTAAGCCAACTTCACTTGGACTTGTGTTTAAGCCACCTTTTGCCCATGCCTTTTGTGAAATCAACGTTGCAATCACTTAACCTCTGCAACTTGACATCTTTTTACCCATGGAAAGAATGTTCATTTGAGTCTCATTGACCATTTTTATCACCTTGCATTGAGCATAGGAATGTTCCCCTCCCAGGACCTAACACGTCTATAATTGGACACTCATTAGTTCCACCATACCATAGGCATACTTTTATTCCTTTTAAGGCTTTGTAAATATGAAAAAGACAAAAAAATTAAATGTTCCAAAAAGAGAGGGAATGGAACATTACTTCCATGATTGATGGCAGCTAGAGTTAGTTGTGTCGCCCTTGAAAAAACACTTAAAATTAGGTCTTTCCTACATTTGGATGGGCTTTAGTTTGACTTATGAGAGTTGTAAACTTCTTGTTGAGCTCGTACTCCTCCGGTTAGTTATCTCTTCCAATTATATGGAGAGTTTGTTTGTTCCTCTTGCATGACCAAATTATACAAAGTTATCATATGCGTCAATATTGTCACATTTCAGTCATGCTTTTGTTTAAGGGAAGTAAACTTGAGTCAGCCTTTCTGTGATGTCTCTTGACTTATTTTCAGTCGGCCATCCTTGATTTTCAGAGTCATGTTCACTATCACATAAGATATCTGGTCCTTTTCTCATGTTGGTTTGAGAAGGTCTCCATTGAATTCTTGCTAGCAGGCCTTTCTCTTATCGACTATAAAAAATTTCTCTAAGAGTATACCTAGAGCTGCACCCTAGCCCTATTTTCATTAATGATAGCTTACCTTATGCTTAGCATCGATCAGTATCATGGGTCTTTGACTGAGTGGTTTCTGTTCTGTTCGACGCCAACCTTCATTATCACAAATTTGGATTCGTTCAGTACCTTGATTTCCATTTGACCCTATTGGTGGATTCCTCACCTCTATGTCATCTTTCATTATTGTTTGGTTCAAAGGATTTCTATCATTCGATAGCTACATCTTGTGTACACCCTAAAGGTGTTTTAGTTTGGTTACTACATCTTTCTTCATCTGATTCCTTCCACATTATTGGCCTACAGGTTACACTCACGCTGGATTGATGAAGGATGCCTTAATGCCTTCCTTTGAGAAAATATTTTCCCATCGACCTCAAATCGTTTCTCTGGGAACAACTTTTAGAGTCCATTTTGCAGTACCTTAGGGTTTGCAGTCATCAATGACAGACTCCTTCACTATGGACAGTGGGAAGACATCATTATCTCCTGATTGACATATTCTTCCAAGTGTTCGACTTCAGCTCATTTATTCACACTTGTTGGATTTTACTAAGTACCTTGGCTCTCATCATCATTATAGGTGAGTATTCTTGTGTTTGTTAATGGTATACATCAATGACCGGTAATCAAATGATTTCTCAAATGGTCGACTTCAAATCATTTATTCCCATTGTGTAAAAATGTACCACGGTGGTCAGTGAAGACCTCAGGTTTGCATCAACATTTGTTGGTTCACTTGCCAGTCCCTCTTGTTTCTACTAGTGACACCATCTACCTTATATGTTGTAGTACATTAAGGCGACATACAACAACATCCTATATGTTGGCACCTGAGTCGCATGCTATACTTTTTGTTCCACTATTTGACTTGGTACTTTATGGATTAGCTTTATGACTTCAATGATCTTCTTTCTACTTCAACATCATTGATCAGTTAGCTATATATGGTATTGTGACATGTATTTATATGGAAATGATCGAATTCTCCACTATATATTTTCAGTCATTGCATACTTGTATATATATTGGATCCTCTTTTGTATTTGATATGTGAACATGATTTATTATCTCTAAGCATGGGTATGCTCACCTCAGACAATAGCTTTCTTTCTGATCTCTTCCACTAGTTTGTGAGGATGAAATGTAGTGAACTCCTCTAAGGTTGTTAGGCCCCTATACTACTAGAGTAACCCCTTATTGTTATTAGTACAACCCCCTTATTATATTGTTGTACCCATATAGTCCCCATATTGTTATTATTGTGCCCCACAGAAACCCACTATTGTTATTATTGTGTCTTTACATTATTATTGTTATGTCGGCCTTGATTATATTATGACCCCTTACACTCCTATATATAGAAAGGAGTTCTTGTCATTTGTATCATCCAAGAATTGTTCATTTGTGTAATGTAAAGGAGGTTTCCCCCTCGAAGTGGCTTATATCTAAGGCGTTCATTTATCTTATGTATCTTTTTGTGAGCTGGTTTCGTAACATTTGGTATTAGAGCTTTGGATTCTAGGGTTTCGCTACTACAAATAGGTCATCATGGAATTTTCGCTATAACATTTTTCTGCGACATTTTACAAGTGGAAAAAAGCCATTTGAGATGAAATCACGTTGAACCTCGAGTTAGAATTTCAGATCTTTTCATGCAATATTTTTGGAGATATGATTTGAGGAAATTGATCTTTTTGCAAACTCCTAAATTACATTCCAAACGGGTGACCTGAGGAAACTCATCATAACTTTCTCTCTGAGCATCAGGTTTAAATTTTGTCAGAAGTTGTAGAAAGAGGATGGACTATAGCTTCTTGTGCACATTTTTCAAATCCAAAGGTTGAAACAGTGACGTGGCATGTCATGCAAGTTTTCTCTATTGAACTAGTCTATAACCAGGTCACCGTGGGAGATTTGGCATAACTCTTACTTGTAGAATCCAATTTGGATTAGGTTGGTGGCATTGGAAAGAGGACCTAGAGGGCTACTGCAAGTTGTGATTTTAGAACTGGAATATCTAAAATTACAAAGTTACAATCGTTTCAAGATTGAGCTCCTAAAATAAAGAAAAAGTGAGATGAGGATGTTTGATGGCAAGGATCGGGTAAATTGGATACTACAGATGGAGAAATATTTTGATCTACATGGTGTACCACTGTTACAAAAGGTATGTATTACATCTAATTATTTAGAACTGAATCAATTTTTATGGTATAAAGGGCTTTGTTCTCATAAACCACCTGTCGCATGGTCAATTGTCACGGAGGAAATGATAGCAAATTATGAGTATACAAAGAGAAACTCCTTCTTTAACAAATTGATAAATCTCAAACAAAAGGGTTCAATGGAAAAGCACATTGAGGACTTTCAAGAATTGAATAGAAGGGTAAATTATATTCCATAGAAGCAAAGGATTGATGTCTTCATAGGGACTTTAAAGGATAACGTTCAACATGAGGTTCTTTTTTGGGAACCTGATTTATTGGAGGAGGCATTCGAGTTGTCAAGAAAAATTGAAAGCGAAATTATGGAAACAAGGAATCCGACCACTCATGACTATAACTATGGAAGTGTTTCTTCACCTAGCCTTCCACAACCGACAAGGCTTACACCACAACAATTGGAAGAAAAAGGAGAAAAAGGGCTTTGTTACAATTGTGATAGAAAATGCACTAAAGGTCATAAGTGTGCTGAGAAGAAATTATTTTATATAGAGTATGAAGAGGAGGAAGAAAAGGATCAAGAAACATCAAAAGAAGAGGATATATGCCAGGACCCAACCCTCGAGAAAGAAGAAATGAATCTGACCATATCTTGTAAAGCATTGGCAAGAATTACCACTCAAACTCTCAAGATAGAAGGACATATCAAGAAGAAAAAGGTTCAAGAAGTGAAAGATCACATCGAGAAAGAAGAAATGAATCCAACCATATCTTGTAATGCATTGGCCAGAATTACTACTCCTCAAACTCTTAAGATAGAAGGACATATCAAGAAGAAAAAGGTTCAAGAAGTGAAAGATCATATCGAGAAAGAAGAAATTAATCCAACCATATCTTGTAATGCATTGGCTAGAATTACCACTCCTCAAACTATCAATATAGAAGGACATATCTAGAAGAAAAATGTTCAAGAAGTGAAAGATCACATCAAGCATCAAGAAATGAATCCAACCATACCTTGTAGAGCATTGGAAGAAATTATCGCTCCTCAAACTCTTAAGATAGGACATATCAAGAAGAAAAAGGTTCAAGTAGTGAAAGATCACATTGAGCATCAACAACAAGTTCTCCAAATTTTGAAGGATAATGCCACTTTCGTGCAGAATCAAATGAAACAATAAATAGATCAACATCGCAATGAAAAAAGTTTTGATGTAGGTGATTGGGTATTACGGCGACATCTCAAGCAAGCTATTTATGAGAAGGAAATGTTGGCAATACTACATGCACTTAAGAAATGGCGAGCTTACCCAACGGGAAGACACTTCAAGATCATGATAGTCTTAAATAATTTTTAGAAAAAATATTATCTCTAGAAGAACAGAAAAAATGAGTCACAAATATGTTGGGTTATGACTTTGACATCATCTACACAAAAGGGAAGAAATTTTTTGTTGCAGATGCATTTTCAAGAAAGAATGAGGACGTGGAAGCATTGTTTTGTGTTATTTCTATTATCCAACGAGATTGGATAAAAGAAGCAAGGGATGAATGGAAGAAGGACAAAGAAGTGTGGCCACTCATTCAAAAGTTGCAGAATATTCCAATATAAAAAATATTGCCAAAACTTGAAGAGGAAGGAAAAATCAAATTTGAACCTGGAGCAGTCATAGAAACAAGAACCCGAGAGCTATGAAATCGATCAATTTCAGAGTATCTCATCAACTCGAACAACCTACCCACCGAATATTCCACATGGGAGGATAAAAATTTTATACAGAAGCATCAAGAACTACTCAGGCATTGAGGAAAACACTTTTTGAAGGAGAGGGGCATGTTAGGCCCCTTTACTACTAGTGTAACCCCTTATTGTTATTAGTACAACCCCCTTATTATATAATTTGTACCCATGTAGTCCCCATATTGTTATTATTGTGCCCCACAGAAGCCCACTATTGTTATTATTGTTCCCTTACATTATTATTGTTATGTCGGCTCTGATTATATTATGACCCCTTAAACTCCTATATATAGAAAGGAGGTCTTGTCATTTGTATCATCCAAGAATTGTTAATTTGTGTAATGTAAAGGAGGTTGGCCCCTCCAAGTGGCTTATTTCTAAGCCATTCATCTATCTTTTGTATCTTTTTGTGAGCTAGTTTCATAACAGAGGTCTTCGAATGATTCCTTCTATACACTTAATACATTTTGTCCATCATGTACCCCTTTGGACCTCATATATTAGGGGGCATCTATTATAGCACCATTTACCACACTTTGTAGATTAGATGCTCTGTGTTATGTTGTCCGGCAACCCTTCCCTTCCAGAATTGGTCCAAATTCTAAAAAATAATGTTTTAAATCCCATATGTTATTTTTCCCTGTATAAAAAGTGTGTACACATAGGTCAGTTTATACCCAACTGACATGTATGTTTTAAAACATTAAAAAATATATAATCTCCTTAAATTCGAGTGGAGTTTACGAGTTTTACCTGTTACTCACCTACTATAGCTCGTGGCCCAACTGTTTCCCAACTTAAAGAACTAATTCGGAGAAGTATAAATAAACCGCCATGGGAAGGCCTAAAGGAGGAGAAAAGGTTATATATTTCTATTATAGTTGATTACATCCCTGATCAAGTCTGAAGAAATCCATTTTCCTTCTACACTCCCAAGTCATAGGAAACCTTTGTTTCCTTCTTGAGATGTCCTTCATCCGTTCATGACATCCTTGTGTATACCTATGGAGGAGGATTGTTGAGGCCTGGGCAGGATGGATTTAAAGGACGATTTCACTTGGACCGACGAACAACTCACATTGTAGTTCTTTCATATTTTCTTTAGTTTACATCAATAAAGAGGCGATGTCTTGTTCCTAATGTTTATGGTCTTTATGCATTAATCTATGTTATGATCTTCATATAAAATCTTATGTTAATTCCTATTTTCTTACATGCTTATATGACCTAACACCTATATCTTGAACATGATTTATATTATTGTTGTTGTATATGCATTGCTTGAATGAGTTTTAGGTTTTAAGGCACTGGAATAAGCAGAGGGTTTGGGCCCTACAGGAACACCACAAACGTAGGATATCCAGGTAATACCTCTTCTTCCTACTTCAATAGTTTAAGTATTAGGACTGCTTGTTTTCATATCTGTTTATGCTGAATTCCCTCCACTCCGTTGGGGTTCAACCCAAGGCCCTATGGTGATTCTACTTGTAACACCAAATCAATAATAAGAATGGTACACAAGATTAGGAAGATGATTGGTATAAATTAATAAAACAATCTGTGGTAAACCAGAAGTGTTCACATTAATACAACCTATGAAAATCAAGGGATCTTAGGATGGTAGTAAAATAATACATGCTTCAAGTAAAGGGGAACATACAAAATGTTGTAGACAAGGAATAAAGAGGATAACAAATACAGGTAGCAGTTGGTTGCTAAGAAGATAATGACTAAGTAGTACTGGTAATCGAGGCAATGTGCACATAGATATTGGGATCTAGCAATCTAATCAATGAGTTCACAATCATACTGCTTGGAATACATATGTTGCACCACTATTTCCTACCAAGAAATATTGAGAAGTTTACCTAACAGATCTCTCAATGATAATGATGTCTGGTTTGAAGAGGAAAACATAACAATTGTTCCTAATGGATAAATGAGTTTTATTCTTTTATTCCCAGTGGTGATTTAATGAGGTAAATACAATAGGACCATACCCACGTACACATAATACCTAAAAAGTTAGAGGGTGTGGAATTTAAAACATTGCAACTTTCATAACTCATGTATGAGAAATGTGAGAAATGTATGTAATTACATATTGATTGATTTTGGACATACACTGAATGATTCAAGGCCAACAATGTAATGGAAGAAGTGTAAAAAGAATAACAATAAATCATGATTAGTTTAAGTGTGGAGTACTTTTTGAGTACCAAGCAAGTATGTTTTTGGTTAAAGAAAAAGTTAAGGGTGTTATTAAACTTCAAAAATAACATTGAAGTCCCTACTAGACTAACTATCATAGTCAATAGTTTCCTTATGATTAAGCAGAGGTCATATTCCGCTATTATTAACACCTTGTCTATGGGACATATTTAATCCCAAAACTCAAGGTTATGGTTTTATTATGCATCTATGTTATCAATTGTTGAAAAAATCTTGCAACCACAAGATACACAAAAAGAATTAGTTAAGGAAAAGTATTTCAATACGTTGACATAAAAAAAGAAAAATCAGTTATGCTCTAGTTGCAGAAGTGGAACAGGTCTATAAACTCCTTATTCTCTAATCAACAAACCAAACATGTTTTGAGTGGAGTTTCTTGAAGGTAATATGAGTGATGGATTTTTTTATTTTATTTTTTGAACAAAACTAACATACGTGGATGAGGTTTATGTCATGTAGGTGAGGCTATGGAAATTGGTATGGTGTACAAGTGGTACAGGTAGTACTGTGTACAAGCAGTACATATGGTACTGGTATGGATTCATATAGCGCATGATGACATATGGAATATATAGTTGTATTTGTGCACTACACACTATTTGTAGGTACACATGGTTCAAGAGAAACCACTGGGGATGTCAGGAGAGGCTCCTAATCTAGAGTGTTTACAAAAGAAAGAAGCTAAGAAGTGATTCAAGGATAAGTATCAGTGTTTTATTCCAGTTTTGTATGCATGTGATTATGAGTCTGATCTATGTGGATTACAGGTGATCTATAATTAAGGGGTACATATGATTTTGATGGTTATGTTGAGCTAACCTAATATGATATTTTATACATGTTGATTAGTAAAATGTGCTAGTTTGACTTGTTGTGACTGATGCAAGGGAACTGCAAGAAGCAAGTGTTGGGTAAGAACACAAAGGCATTATAAGAATGTAGGGGAAGAACATGCATTCCTTCTAATATAATGAACATGATGAATCATATTTAAATTACGGGCAACATAAGTCATCATTAGTCAAATATTAATATTGTATATCAAGTTATGATATTAACTGTGGTAAACATAGTTTAGTTTCTGCATCTAAAATCTCTCAGAAAATTTATTGAACCCAATGTTACATGTCGTAATGGAAGGAGATGTGTTGGGAAAACTCCATTGTAACCGATATATTTCTATCGGAAACTCTACATCAAATGGGAAGGCCATGGGAACCTGTAAATTCAAAAACAAATACCAGTGAATGAGGAAATAACATTACAAGATGCAGTCATACACCACAGACAATGTAAATTTAATGTGGGGAGTATGTAACACCCCTCCCTTGTCTGTAAAACTTTTTAAACCTATGTTGAGAAAAATTATGTCTGATGTGTAACAAGAAAAGTAAATACTTTATGAAATAAATAAAATAATTAATCACTTGGAAAAGCAAGACACCAAGAGATGAGATTCTTGCCAAATCCCATTGGTGAATGGGAAGGGATAATTGTTTCATGATAAAGCTTCTAGATTTAATTCTAGATAACATGGATGGATTGGAGATAAGTATCTATTGAGAAAAACATAAAATCTTTGGGGGAGAGAAAGGCAACCTTTTATGAGGAAAAGCCTTGTGGGAGAGAAAGGCAATATTTTCTAAGAAAAACCTAGGAAAATGGATAAACAGTATCCATAAAAGCAGGATGCCACTAATGGAAAAAATATCATGAAAGAGGGTATTAAATACCCCTTGAAGAGATCAATAGGAGGCAGTGGATCCATGGCAAGAACTCTCGACTCAGGGGTGAACTAGTGGAAGATAGTTCTAGGTTGGGTGGCGGTGCTTGGTTCTTCCCAAGCGAAATCCTTTCAGATGATTTGGTTGCATGGGATGTTTTTATGTTGACTCTGACTGTCTATATTTTCAATTATGAAGTATACAAGAGAAATTCTTTAGGTTTTTCTTACATATAAAATGATTGAATAAGGTACATATGACTGCTATGAATGAGTATATTTGCCTATGTTATTTGTGGGCATGAGTTGATTCTATATGAGTGCATGTGTCAGCCATTGCATATAAATTCAATCATAGTTAATTTTAGTAAAGAAACATAATATGTTGATCTTATGCAGTACTGGTGTTATCCCGTCTTTTATTTAAGATAGTGAATAATCATGCTTGAGTCACCGATGTAAATTCGGTAACTCTGGTTAATGTTCAATCGTATAAACTATGGTGCATATTATTTATGCTATGCATTATGCCTCCAATGCTACTCTTTTAACTAATTGTTTATATTACCTAAGGTATACATGTTAGCAATACATTTGACTATGGAAGTAGGACCATGATCATGTTATGGGCAATCCTAGCTTTAAAACATTTATGATAAAGTTTCCATTTATGTTGGTGTTGAGTTAGCAACGGAAGGAGGTATATATGCATAATCTTGTCCAGTTGAATGCCCATGATTGATTGTTTTTCCGAATCATAATACATCCATACGGTTTGATTTGAATGCTTTTATTAAGGTTCTATTTATTGAACCTAAGAGTCCACATCATGAATCCAATAAAGCCTTGAAGGAGTTGTAGTATGATACCCATGGGGTGTGGCTCATTTCTTTGATGTGGTCAGAATTTGAAGAATATTGGTATAGAGTATTATAAACATTTGTTCATGTAATATTTTTGAGGAGTGATTGAATCTAATTGAAAAAATTTAACGAATGAGAGCCTAGTAGGAAATTGTCAAATTGGGCTAAGGGGGTATGTGACAAACGTTATTGGAGCATTAAGTGGCCTAAGGGTCACCACATCTCTACAAGGTAGGTCCTAATGAAGGGTTTAGTTATGATTTTCTAGAATAAAAATATTCTAGAATCCACGCATGTTGAAATCAAGCCTCGAAACAATTTATTTGAGGAGGATTTTGTACTAGGAACATATATAATATAGTATATATTGTATATATATTGATTACTTGAAATCAAAGTACTAAGGTTGTTTGAAATAAGATATATTTGATTGAAGAGTGAAGCCCCCTATGTTACTTGACAATCATATAACTAATTATGTTTTCGATTGCATAAAGGGGATCAACTTAAAACAAAAGTAGTCCATCAAGATAGTGTTGAAGTGTTATAAGGAGTATGTGCATGTTTCAGATTGAAGACTCAGTTATATTTTATATGGAGTGGATTATATGTGAATGATAGTGCATAATATAAAACATGGGTAGGATAAAACTTAACACCTTGTTAGTTAGCGAAGGTTAATTGAATCTTATGTTTATGAGCTTGTAACAATAAATGTAATCAACATTCAACTTCACTGAGTAGGTACCTTAACCAAAAGGGTTCAATTTACTGACTTGTTGACCTTCTCTCTGATGTGAACATTTTATTATGTTTTGAGGTCATTGACTATGGTCATATATATGGGTGAGGGCTAGCAACATATCTCCTTGATATAGAGAAATAATAACACCATAACAGTACCTGTACTCTTTTCCTATTGATTGTGCATAGAGTGACACCTTCGATCAAGTTCGACAGTCATTCGAACTATAATGAGAAACTCAACCTACAAAATGTTATACACCTATAAGTACTACTAACAGTAACCTACATGTTGCTTCTTAAATTGTTTTAGGCACATCATTTCCATGCAAGCTAGTTATTTATTTCTAAATTCGGAAGCTTATAATGGATAAAACATTCTTTGTAAATGAAATGGAATTTCATTTAAAAAAAGTTATTTGTTTCTTGAAGGATCACAATAAAAAATTGGCGTTGCGAGAAAGACGATTGACATTATAGTCTCGAACAATAATTAGCCACCCGCAAAATCAATTGTGGATATTAAGGTAATCATAATTATCTCCCATGACCGGGTTACCTGTAAACATTAATTAAATAACTTTACCATGGTAGATTTACTGTAAACATGATGTTTACAGTATTTAATAACCTCTCCCGGATCGCAGATATTGATACTTAGCACGTTCTACAGTTAACTCATGGTGAAGTAATTCCCATTGATCATTGATGGAAAATTTTCATTCCTCCCTGCACAAGTGGATGCAAAAAGGAAAAAAATAAAAAGATCTCCTTATTGACTGTCGATGCCACTTTTCTCTTTGCCTTATCTGTCGACCTGTAAAAGTTAGATTAATGAGTGAACTTCTACAAAAGTATTTGTTCGTTTGGGATAATGGTGATCTTGCTAGTTTCCGCCATAGAAGATTTTAATTGGATAATGTTTATCAATGAAATTACGAACCACAGTTGCATTCCATGAAGAGATTCTAATTTAGAAAAAGAATTTAATTGAACAGTGACATCATATTACGATATGGGTATTGGAAACTAGGGGCGGTGCCTATTTGTTATCATAAGACAGTGCCGTCAATGGATAAATCTTGACACATATCCTTATCGAACTGATTTTTCACATCTAACATGCCTCTACCTTCATATGAAATGAGATCTAGAGCCTAGTGAAGTATCAATAGGACCATTTTATGTTTTATGGAATTATGCCAAGTCTAGAGTTAAAGACCCACAAAGAAACAACTGATCTCTTGCCCTTCCATATCGATATATATGTGTAGAGTCAGCAACAATGTTGAATAAAAGCATTGGGAGGAGCTGACATAGTTGTGCAGTGTTGTTTGGCATCCCTATTATACGCTGATTTGCTTGATTCTTTTGGAGAGGATGACAAGATTGTGTATGGTTACTGCAAGAAGATTCAATGGCCGAGTTTGTGTTTTTAATTGCAGACAAAATTTACTGGTAGAATTGTTTTCATTGAATCCATTGGAACCGGGGCTCGAACTCTACTCTCCTTCTCAATGTTGGAGGCTAGAGATGAGAAAGCATGAAATTTGGGAGATTAAAAGACTAGTAGGCTCCTCTGGTCAAGAACGTACCTTTCCATATTCGCATCAGATCAAATCCTATATTGGAAATGCTGGGGTTGGCCATGAAGGCTCCCTTTGTTGTCTTTCGAAATACGGCTCAGAAAAGATGTTGGCTTGAAGATAGATATAAAGGTGTGGCTCGAGTTCCTTATTAAAAGAGAAAAGTCCGCCATAAGGTAACTATTGTACTCTTCGAATCTGAGAAGGAGAATCAATTACATTCTTTGAAGGTTTCAGATTAGTTCATGTGAATTTGGAAGATGTAGAGCCATGGTCGACAACCTTTTCCCCTTATGGTGTCCTGGGAAGATGATGACTAAAGAAGCATGGAAGTATTGGGATTCGACCTTAGATTGTTGTCGCCCATTAGACGTAAGCCAACATGATCAGTTATCATATGGTCTTTCAAGACTATTGCATGAAAATCTTCTAACCCATAATAGTGTGTAGGATATGTCTTTGAATTCCAACATTAAATTTATCTATCTTGTTCTCTCATCACAAGCGAGGGTTTGATTTGTTTGTGAGAAATTAACGAGTTAAGAAATCAACCTATTAGCATAAGTCATAAAACTAGAAGGTAACAAATGAATTTTTATGTAGTATGATCACAACCTGCACCACTTACAGATAATAAGGAGTTAGGTCTTTAGTCCATCGCTCACGTGAAAAATTCTAGCCGAAATAAATCTAACTTACTTATGATACACATGTTGAATTGATAGGTTCCACTAAATATTTCAGCATATTCTCCTTGTCTCATGCTAGAATACTTTGGTACCATGCAACTGATGGCACTATCTCAAAGGTTAGAAATGGGAATCTAGGAGTGAGAATTAAAAATGTTTGGAGGAAAAAAATTGAAAGGCTACAATGAAACAAATAATTCTGATGGAGTAAAGAGGAAGGCAAGGAAATATCAAACAACTAACATGATTATTTAATAAGTAGAAAATGTCAAACCTCAATGAGTTGTTTGATATGGTGACTACTTATCACATGATGTGAAGATTAAAGTTCTACTTATTATATGATCTGATATTCACCTTATGAGTGACATCAGTTAGAGATTTGTTAAATAAAGGTATTACAGACTCATGTGATGGTGTTTATTCTATGTTATTTAAGCAACAGATCGATCAGATTGCCAATACACAAGAATTTAAATGGGTAGACAGTAGAGGAATGCAGTAATAAAATGCAAAGACACAAGAAATTTTAATAAGAAGTTCACCCTATTCTCCAGGGCTACATCTCCAGTCCAGATTTCAGTGGTGGCCTTTTTTTATTGTGCCTTTAAGAAGAGAATTACAATACAAGGACTCGATGTGACTTCTCCTGAAGCAGATTTGCTTGGCAGGGGGGTAAAAGCCTGTTAATGTGTCTCATTATATGGTAAAAGCAAAAAAGTACTCAAAAGAAAAAAGATAAAAAAAAAGAACATAAAAATATCAATTAAATGAGTTGAGTTTCATACTTGTTAATTATAAAAAATAAATTCTAAATTTGTAACAAAGCTAATTGACAATAAATTTTGGTAAAAAGCTATAGTGAACCTATTTAATGGGTACAAAAAATATAAATGGTGTTATAAAAAGTAAATACTAAATTTGTAAATAAGTTAAGTGATAGTAAATATTGGTAAAAACTATGGTTAATCACTCACAAAATATAAATGACTTTGTTAAATATGCATGTTTAAATATGTAAAGTTAAATGAAATGCTAAAAATATTTAAAAATATATATAAAAATAGAATTATAATTTCTAAATAGATAATTTTATATATTATATTTGGAATAATATAAAATAAGTTATTATAATCATATTTAAAAATTTTATTATAAAAAATTTAAAATATATTTTAAAAAATTTCAAAAAATAATTTTAACATTTTGTTATATGTTATTTTCAAATTTCTATTAAAAAAAATTGATTTTATAAACTTGAAAGGATAGTTTCTTGGGTCGCGGTTTTATATATACAAAAATATTATCATTTTTACTAGTATTTTAATAATAATTAAAAAATATGCTTACTTTTTATTTTTAAATTTGTTTAGCAACCTTTTGAATGTTTACAACACATCTCTTAAAGAAATTGGAATTAAAAAACATAAATCAATAGAGAAATGGGGGGTCGCAGTTTTGTCACTACTTGAAAATTTATGTAAAATATTAATGAATAAATTTTAAAGAAAATGAATAAATTAGATAAAAAATATATATTAAATTTTAGAAAAAATATGACATGAAATTGAATTTAAATTGACATGTTTTGTCTTCCCTTACCACCACCTAATTCTTGATGATTTTGTAAATTTAAGAGTAAACATTCCAACTCCATTTATTTTTATAAAACTTCTTTGCCACAAAAAGGGAAAAGGTGATACACATCAATATGCTTTTACCCAGGGTGGTTCTTGGATTCCCCAAGCCCCTGGAGTGCACAGACTCAACTTGCCTACCAGCTCTGTGGCCTTCTGGTCTATAGTGTAAAGAGCCAAATGTGACGCTCAGTTTGGACAGATTCCTCTATGGGATAGCTTGAATCTTCAAGCCTCTCTGGTGCTCCATGTTGCCTTCAGCCAACTCGGCCCTTTGTCTCTTCTGCTTTGATTTATTGTTCTCTGTGTTCAGTCCTCTCAGGGTTCACTATTCCACTTCTTCGTCTCTCGAGTTCGACTAGCTATCTCACTTCCTTTTATTCGACTGTCTCTGTCCATGGCTTTTAGCCATCCATCCCCTATGCCTGTTCGGTTCCTCCTCCACCTCTGTCGATTCACTTTCTGTAGCTACACTTGGGGTTTCTTGTTCAATGTCATCATGAACGATCAGGGAGTGGCCACTTGTCCTCCTCTAAATGGCGCCAGCATGCTTCGTTGATTCATTTCTTCAGTTACATCATGGATGCATTCTTCCTCCACCGTGGTGGTCAAATGGATTCCAAATCCTTCTGAAATGTGTCATAATCCTTCATCGATTCCATTTCCTCCATTGGGCTCAATCACAACCATCTGATCTGAGGCCTCCAGATCTGATGCCATACACACGCTTCACACAGTTGACTTGCTCAATTGATAACGCGTGATCAACGACGATTTTCTCTCACCTCCACCTACCACGCGTTGATCGATGAATGGAATCGCTTCACTCTTGTCCAAAACTTCTTACCATTTAAAGGCACCCCGATCAAAACCGCTAGTTTCCAGAGCACGAGTCCCACCTTTGTACTTTTTCCTTTTTTTCCTGCGGTTCTCCAGCTCCCAACGTGACCGAGTGCTCGGGCTTCCTCCATTTCAACTCTGTTCGTCCAGCTAGGGGCTAATCGTGCATCAAAATCCACCTCTGTTTCCTGATCCGGGGCTCCCAGGGGCTAATTTGGCCTCCCATGCAACATCCATGGGCCTCGGTCAGCACGCTTTGATCGAGGTCCTCGTCGTTCCACGCTAGCTACCATTGCCACTGGTTTAGGGTTTTTTTGATCGCTGATTTGGATTCTTTAGAGTTTTGTTCCAACCTAATATAGTCATGGTTATTTGATAGTCTTATATGGATCCAATTTGGATCATGGCCTTCCCACTGAAAAAGCTTTTGGACCACCAAAAGTTGGTTTTCAAGCATTAACTAAGTGAGGGTATTGCTTTCTTACTTGTCCAATCTCAATCCACTTTTCACTGCTCGGCTTCGAACCTTTGAGCCCAATCCTAAGGTACTCAATGTCTCCTCTACATGTTGTCCTCACCTTCCTGTCCAACACTGTGTCTTCCTGTAATTGATTAAGATATTCAGGTAGCAGGTCATCAATAGAAGGCAATTGACTTTGCTCTTCAGGGTCCTCAACCATTGAAGGTTCAAACAACCTCATGAAATCTGCATTTATGACTGAGTAGATGTGCATGTAAGCTGGTAGATCAAGGCGAAAAGCATTTTCACCAATCTTCTAAAGTATCCTAAAAGGTCCATACATGATAGGCTTTAGCTTTTTACCTTCACCTTGCATCCTGTCCTTGCTGATATACAACCAGACTTGGTCTCCAACTTGAAAACTATGCTCTATCTGATGCTTATCATGCCTAGCCTTATACTTGGCTTGGTTCCTTTCCAGTTGTTCCTATACTGCCTGGTGGATCTCCTGGATCTGTTCAATGAACCTAGTTGCCTTGTCCACATCATTGTGTCCATCAACTGTGGTATCTTTACCAAAGACAAAATCCAAAGGAGACCTCCGTGTGAAACCAAAACAAGTCTCAAAAGGAGATCTCTGTGTAGAAGAGTGTTTGGCTCTGTTGTAAGCATGCTGCATATAACACAAGTGTTCATCCCAAAGCTTAGGATGTTTGCTGCAATAACCTCTCAATAACTGGATCACTGTCATGTTTACTACTTCTTCCTGGCCATCTGTTTGTGGATGAAAAGATGTGCTTTTCCTTAGTTTGGTGTTCATCAGTTCCCATTGACTAAACCAAAAATTCCCCACAAATTGGGTGTCTCGATCAGATACAATGGAAGTGGGTAATCCAAAATGAACCCATACATGTTCAAAGAATAATTTTCCGTCTGTTCAGCTATAATCTGTTTACTACAAGGTATCAAAATACACATTTTGCTGAACCTATCCACAACAACATATAGATAATCATGACCCTTCCTAGATTTAGGCAATCCTCCAACAAAATCCATGGAAACACTTTCCAAGGGTGAGAAGGAACTTACAATGGAGTGTACAATACTAGTTTTCTATTGCTGGGATTGCTTTTAGCACACATGGCACACCCTCTTAGATATCTAGAAACTGTCTCGTTCATTTTCGGCCAATAGCAGAATCTTTGTAGTTGTGCAACTATTTTACTTACCCCAAAGTGACCTGATATTAGAGAAGTGTGTGCTTCCCTAATTATCTTTATCCTCTGAGTTTGTGAAATGCAGAGTTTCCCACAATGATATAAGAGTCGGTCCTTCACATGATAGTCCAATTCTTCTACTCTTTTTCCTTGACTCAAAGTTGCATATACATCCTTAAAGTCCATATCCTGAGCATATTTCTCTGTGTAGCTCTCATGTAGCACAAAATTATGCTTAAGTATGGTAGATGCGTTTATAACAGGTCTAGATAACATGTTTGCAACCTTGTTATGTATGCCCCTTTTATATCTGATGACTAGATGAAACTATTGTAGAAAACCCATCCATCTATAATGTCTTGATTGCTGCAACTTAGTTTGGGATTGTAGATATTGAAGTGGTTGATGATCAGTATGTATTACTGTCTCTTTTCCCATTAAATAATGTTTCCACTTTTTCACACTCTCAACTAATGCATTCTTTATCATATGTAGGATAGTTAACTACTGCAGGATTAAAGGTCTTAGAATGATAACATATGGGTTTACCATGCTGTGTCAACACTGCTCCCATGGCATAGTCATTGGCATCAGTTTGGAACTCAAATGGTCTTTACAGATTTGGTAGTGCTAGTATAGGTGTTGTACTAATTTTTTCTTTGAAGGCGTTGAAGGCTTTCCGATGTTTGCCTCCCCACTGAAACACCTTATTCAATCCTGTTAAAGCATGTAAGGGAGCTGAAATCGAGGAGAAGTTGGAAATAAACTTCCTCCAATATTTTGCTGCTCCTAAGAAGCTTCTCACTTATGTAGTAGACCTAGGTTTAGGTTAGTTCACAATGACTACCACTTTAGAGGGATCTATTTTCAATTCACCTCCACCTACTATATGACCCAAGTAGTTTAGAGATGTTTTGCCAAATTCACATTTTGAGAGTTTGACATAAAGTTTTTCTCTTTTCAAAACATCTAATGTCTGCTTAACATGCTTTAAATGTTCTTCCCATGTTTTACTAAAAATCAAAATGTCATCTAGATACACAATAAAAAAATCATCAAGAAAAGTTTTGAGTACATCATTCATTAATCTCATGAAAGTAGCAGGAGCATTAGTCAAGCCAAAAGGCATAACCAGCCATTCATACAATCCCTGCTTTTTTTTAAAAGCAGTCTTCCATGCATCTTGCTCTACAACTCTGACCTGATGGTATCCACTATGCAAATCTAGCTTGGTGAAATAAACAACTTCCTTTAATTGATCTAAGAGATCATCTATGCAAGGAAGGGGATTATGATTTCTGATTGTTATCTTATTCAGTGCTCGGTAATCAATGCACATTCTCCATGAGCCATCTTTCTTTCTCACCAAAATGATTGGTGACCCACATGGTGATGTGCTAGGTCTGATGAACCCTTGCTTGAGCAACTCCTGCACCTGCTTTTTGATTTCAACATTCTCTAAAGCAGACAACCTGTACATCCCAATCTTAGGCAAAGGAACATATTGCTGCAAAATAATATCATGAACTATTCCCTTTTTGGGTGGCAGACCTTTAGGTTCTTGAAACAAGACATCATACTCTGAAACAACCTTTTCTATATCAGATTGTTGTTCAGCATTACAGCCCTCAAATACATTGGTTTTATCGGGTTTCTTTTCCTTTACAACCATCAATAAGAATTGTTTACATGAATTTATCATTATTTTCATCTCCCCTGAGTTTATGAGAGTATAATTATTCTTGAGCTTATGAGCTCTTACAAAGTATTTGATTCCATCTTTAGCAGGTAAATACTTGTTCTCAGTTCTATAGAAAATAGCCTTTATATCATACAAGTAAGGGCTTCCTAAAACAATTCCACATATATACAAAGGAATTATGTCTAACTCAACCTCATCTACAAATGCTGACACAAAAGAAAACTTGAGTTTGCACTATCTAGTCACTTGTAGTTGTGCTTTATCATTCAACCATCCTAATGGGTATGGTTTCTTGTGAGGTGTAATTTCTAATCCCAATTTCTTTATAATTGCTTCAGAAATTAGATTTACTTGTGAGCCACTATCTAACAAGGTATCAATCTTTTGATTTTTGGAAATAACTCGAATATGGAAAAGCTGATGTCTTTTCCTCTCATTTTCTTCATCAATAATAGATTGAGCAGAATTGCTAGTAGATAATTCAGAATTCTTACCTTCTATACCTGTGGCAGCTATAGTTGTTTCATCTCCCGAGTCTGATGTCTGCCAAATATTTCTGAATAGTTGTAGCTGTCTTCTTCTTCTTGCCCTCAGACTTCTTAGGTCTCATCTTTGGATGCAAAATCCAACAATGCTCATCATCATGTCCCTCCTTTTTACAGTGAGTGCATGAAGCTTTGGATTTTTGTGTAGTGTTAGCCTTCCTTGCTTTCCACTTCTTCTTTCTTTTATCCTTGCTCTTGCTTATAGTGGGTTGGGATGGTCCCCCAACTTCTGGATTTCCATTCTTTCCTATAGCTTCTAGATGAGTAGCTTGTACAAATACCTCATCTATACTAGTGGGATTAAACATGAGGATGGTATGCCTCATGTAGCTGTGTAGTCCACCAATTTACTTCAAAAGAGTCTTTGGTGAGTCTAATGAGATACCCAACATCAATGCTCTCTTTCTGAATTCTTGAGTATACCCTTGCATGCTTTTCCCTTTCAACTGTCGAAGTGTTTGCCAACTCATCATATCTTGTTGCATGTAGGCCAATGGATAGAACTGCTTTTTGATTGCAAAAACAAATTCGCTCCAGGCAGAGATGGTCTTACCATGTTTTTCCATATCAGCTTGGGTTCTACCTTCCCACCAAACCAAGGCAGTGCCTCCTAGGCATAGACTTGCCAGCTGAATCTTACTCTTGTTTGAGTTTATGTTCTGTACCCTGCAATACACATCAATTTGTCTAACCCAATTGTCCTACTTTTCAGCATTTAGCTCTCCATAATATATAGGAAAATCAAATTTAACATCTAGCTTGATTAAAGATGCTTTCTTATTATGTACAGGGCTATGAGGAGGTGTGAGAAATCTTTTCTCTTTCCCCTTTCCTTTGGAGTGGTCATTGGAGTGAGACTCATCTTATTTTTTATCTTGTTTAGAACCTGATGAATTTTCCACCTTGTGCTTTCTAAAGCCCCTGTACATTTCTTCAACCATAGACTTTATGGCTAGGAAACACTCTATGAATTGAGGGTCTAGCCCAAAAAAACCTTCCTCTGATATTGTCTTCCAAGAATAGACTCTCCCAATTTCAGGATTAGTTTCCACCAACTCTCCTTCTCCTAATTTGAGCTTTGATCTTGTGAGAATTCACAACTAAACCAACACAAGCTTGTCTAACCTTATAGCCTAAAGCTCTGATATCACTTGATCTGATATTCACCCTATGAGTGACATCAGTTAAAGATTTGTTAAATAAAGATATTACAGACTCATGTGCTGGTGTGTGTTCTGTGTTATTTAAGCAACGGATCGATCAGATTGCCAATACACAGATATTTAAATGGGTAGATAGCAGAGAAATGCAGTAAGAGAATACAAAGACACAAGAAATTTTAATAAGGAGTTCACCTTATTCTCCAGGGCTACGTCTTCGGTCCAACTTTCAATGGTGGCCTTGTTTTATTGTGCCTTTAAGAAGAGAATTACAATATAGGGACTCGATGTGAGTTCTCCTAAAGCAGGTTTTCTTGGCAGGGTGGTTCTTAGATTCTGCAAGCCCGTGGAGTGCACAGACTTTGCTTGCCTACCAGCTTTGTGACCTTTTGGTCTACACTGGAAAGAGCCAAATGTGATGCTTAGTTCAGACAGATTCCTCTATGGGATAGCTTGAATCTTCAAGCCTCTCTGGTGCTCGATGCTGCCTTTAGTCAGCTCAGCCCTCTATCTCTTTTGCTTTGCTTTACTTTTCTCTGTATTCAGTCCTCCTCTCGGGGTTCACTATTCCACTTCTTCATCTCTCAACTTGAACTAGCTGTCTCACTTCCTTTTATTCGACTGTCTCTATCCATGGCATTTAGCCATCCATCCCCTATGCCTATTCAGTTCTTCTTTTGCCTTTGTCGATTCACCTTCTACAGCTGTGCTTGGAGTTCCCTATTCAGCGTCATCATGAACACTCAGGGAGTGGCCACTTGTCCTCCTCTAAACGGTGCCAACATGCTTCATCGATTCATTTCTTCAGTTACGTCGTGGATGCATTCTTCCTCCACCGTGGCGGTCAAATGGATTCCAAATCCTTCTAAAATGTGGCGTAATACTTCATTGGTTCTATTTCCTCCATCGGGTGAAATCGCAGCCATCCGATCTGAGGCCTCCAGATCCGACGCCATACACACACTTCGCGCGATTGACTTGCTCGACCGATAGTGTGTGATCAACGACGGTTTTCTCTCACCTCCGCTTGCCACACATTGATCAATGAATGGAATCTCTTCGTTCTTGTCCAAAACCTCTTACCATTTAAGGGAACCCTGATGAAAACCGCCAGTTTCCAGAGCGTGGGTCCCGCCTTTATACTTTTAGCACTTTTACCTTTTCCACCCATAGTTCTCCAGCTCCCAGTGCGACCGAGTGCTCGGTATTGCTCCATTTTGGCCCAGTTCGCCCAGCTAGGCACTAATCGTGCATCAAAATCCACCTCTGTTTCCCAATCCAGGGCTCCCAGGGGCTAATTCGGCCTCCCGTGCAGTCTCCATGGGCCTCAGTTAGCGCACTTTGACCAAGGTCCTCTTCGTTCTATGCTGGCTGCCATTGCCACTAGTTTAGGGTGTTTTTTTATCACTTTTTTGGATTCTTTAGAGTTTTGTTCTGACCTAATACAGTCATGGTTCTTTGACAGTCTTCTATGGAACCAATTTGGATCAGTATATGTGTGAAAGTTTTTCAAAACATAAGTTATTGTTGAATACTATTTTGAGAGTGGAAGACTCTATACCATGATACTTCCATAGTTTAAAGGGTCATGGTAGAATGGGAGAAATACACAATTTCGTAATAATTGTAAAGTATGGTTATCTCATCGAAAGTGGGATGATATACCCACAGTATTAATGAGATATTCAATTTGATGATATGCAGTGAATATTTAAGAAGAATAATGAATATATTGTGTAATGAAAGTTATGTATAAATAGGGAAGGGAATAAGTGATTGGATTAAAAATCAAATGATGTTGTCATTATGTCATTCTACTCATACTAAAATCAAATTAGGAGTTGTATGATTTTAATGAAAGGACACAGCTTCATAAAATATAGCTAATGTTGATAAAGATAGTCTAGTCAAGGACATAACTTAATGGAATAAAGATCATACATATAGAAATGTGAAGGGAAGGAATTTCGAACCTTTATGAGATAAAATGTTGAGGGTTTTCTTTCGACAGATCATGGACATAATAAAAAATAAAAGTATATAAATGGAAACTATATAAAATAACATGTAAGAAGTTGATGGTGAATTAAGTGGGTTCCATCCTAAAGTAAATTCTCAAGGTTTTGATATCCATTCATAAAGGTTCCCATGAGAAATCATTATGCTCATGAAGGATAGGTTGTTGTATAAGACTATGTATTGACTCCCAACTTAATGTTTGATTGGTGCATCTACATGCTGGAATGTAATTTTTCATTTGGGTAAAATGATATGGAAGGGAACTTAACCTTACCATATTACTATAGTTAGTAATATATGCACATTTCGTTGGACATTCATATTTTTGACCTACAAATGTCATTGAGAAAAACAATAATTGTAACTAAAATAAGTAAGAAGCATAAATTAGAAAGAACTAGGGTCAAAATTGTAAAGAGTATGCACACATTCAATACAAATCACTATATGCATGAATAAATCGTACATTAACCACTTTATGACCTTCATCAGTAGGTCAATGGGACTGACACTCAAAAAGTACAAATACATAATGGAAGAAACTTCTAGTGCTTCTTTGTTAATAGAAGAAACACAATATTATCCATAAGAGCACATTCTCAATAGTTCACTCAATTTCAATGTGTCGTGGATGTGCATATCAATCCAACTATAAATGGATTTATGTTAATGACAACCCATAAATATGGACCTTTCGAATCTGTAGCAAGAGAAATATTATTTTTGTATAAGGATGTTAGATCTTTCAAATGTACTTCTTGTGGGAAGGGATAAGATTACAATGATCAATGTGTATATATAAATAAATTATACATGCTTATAACAATAGAAATGACAAAAAAAAATGGATGTGATGGTGATAGATGCACTGGAAGTAGAAAGAGAACAATTCATAACAACCAAATGAATAACAAGAATGGTACACTAGAATAGGTACATGATTGGCTGAATTAATAATCCACAACATAGTTGTCCCATGTCTCTAGGTTTCATTGAATAAATCGTGGGAAATTTCTCCACCCCCCTGATATAGTGAGGCACGCTCCTTTCCCTTCAGAGAACACCTCACGTTACTTACCTTAAAAACACATTAATACAACCTATGAAAATCAAGGCAGCTTCGGATGGTAGTAAAATAATACACGCTTCAAGTAAAAGGGAAGATATAAGATGTTCTAGGCAAGGAGGAAAGAGGATAACAAATCCAGGCAACAATTGGTTGTTAAAATAAGAAGATATTGACTAAGTAGTATTGGTAATCGAGGTGATGTGCAAAAAGATATTGGGATCTAGAATTCTAATCAATGAATTCACAATCATAATTGTTGGAATATATATGTTGCACCACTATTTACTACCAAGCAATATTGGGAAGTTTACCTAATAGATCACATTGATAACGATGTTTGGTTTGAAGAGGAAAACATAACAATTTCTCATAATGGATAATTGAGTTTTATTCTTATGCAATTTTCCTTAAACATAATGTAATCAACCATTTTTTTGGAGTACTATATTAATAATGATTTTCTCATATGCTCGCAACTACCTAGTTTTAGATAGCATTCTTCCATCATCAAGTATATGTTCCTTTCTTTCCTATCATGATTAATATTTTTTTAGAATTTTGTACATGCCCACATCCCTGCATAATTTTAAAAGGGATCTACCCATGAATGTATCACTAGGGTTATACATTATTATTTTTTATCCTAATACACATATATCTAATGGAGTTAGGAACTTCAGCCAACTAGATATAATTTAATTTCACCTCTCATACTATGCAATGTTTATCATTCAAAGAGTTTAAGATATCATATATATTCTTTAATCCCCCTACCCTATGTAGTGCATGAGTTGGATGGTGGGACCAACATTTGTACATGGATTTGCATTAGGTAGGCCACACCTTGAACCCTTGCACATTACTTCACATGGAAAATTCAGTCACACATACTTCAACCCTTGGACGGTGTAGATTTGATCTGAGAATCTAACGATGTCTCTTCAATGTGTTTCCCATAAGGTAAATAAACATAATTTATATTTGATTTGGCTCATTTAATTTTTTTGTTATGTTGTGAGAATCCCGCTTGGATCCAATACACATTTAAGGGTTTTATTGTCACCTTACCCCTATTCTTCTAGCTTTCACACTAATTCCTTCCAGGCTTTGGCATGCTTACATAGAAAGGAAACTCATATCAAGTTTTTGACAACTTTGGTAACTCTTTTTGCTTGAACTTTGCACTATTATTTTCTTATTTAGTTTCCTTTAACTTTTGCATTTACTATTCTATTCTATTCTTTCATTTCTGATGTGAATTGTAGGAATTGATAAAGCTATTATAAAATGAGTTCGAGATCAGATTATGGCACTTCCAGAAATATCCTCATATGTGTTTCCAACTTGGTAATTTCCTCTTCGATTGACATTTTCTTAATTCTTCTAAAGGTTTATCACATAATATTTTTAAGTATTTTTATCAACCTTTATTCATAAAAGGGTACAGGGGTTGGCACAGCTATGACTTCGATGCACCCTCCTTTCTTCATGATTCACTTTCCTTTGGTAATTTTTCTTGCCACCCATGAAATCTCATATTTCTACATTTTTTCTAAGAAATTGGTTGTGTTTTAAACCAAGGTCTCTCCTTATTACCCTAATATTTTATCACACTATGTTATAGCATGCACCGATTATGGTCGTAGGCATGGTGGCTGGAACTTTGGATTTATGTTTCTAATAATTAAATTTAACTCTTTTTCATTTTTCCTTCTACCATTACATTTAAATTCATAATTTAGGGCTACCATTATTTGACCTATGGAAGTCTATTATACAATGTCTAGCTATTTTTTAAGGCTTGGAAGTCTATTGTACAATGTTTCTTCTCTAGGTTTTCAATTTTCCTTAAATATAATGTAATCACCAATTTTTTTGGAGTAGCATAATAATAATGATGTTTTCCTATGCTCGTAGCTAGCCTGCTTTAGATGACATTCTTCCATCATCAAGAATATGTTCCTTTCTTTCCTTTCATGATAAATAATTTCTTACAATTTTGTACATGCCACCTTTCCTCTTGATCTAACCCCTGGTCTCACATTGTTGTAGGTATCACAATTATTAGGGTGTTTTTTTTCATCCTAATTTACTCTTGGAGACTACCTTTATTATAAGAAGCTAATATCGACTCTTTCTCTTCACAGGTCAGCTGCACTAGCTTATTAACTGCCTATCACACATATATGATTGAGAAGTCTTGGTTTTGTTTCTTTGGCAGATATATGATGCCAACACATTTTTGGTTATATTACTTTGAATAGAGAAATGTTGTCCCTTTTGATGGTTTTTAAGCCTAGTGGAAAATATGTCATTTAAATGTTGTAATATATTTATAAGGCCAATAGCCTATTAATTGATATGATCCTGAAACTACCAAGTCCTTGTATACCAATTCATCATACATGTATTATTTTAATTGATATACAATTTCGATTCTGTGCCAACTTAATGGATTACCATACTTCATCTCCTTATGTAAATTATTTTCAAAGAATCATGGTTTTATTTTATTTTCCCATACTCTTTTTTTTCCTGAATTCTATGTATTGATTATTGTTCTTTGATACCCTTATCGAGGTTAATCACTTATTTAATTAGCTAATCACTTCTTTTAAATAGCTAAATATACACAGGTTCTTTTTGTTATTGCATAGAACTTATCCCCTGGTTTTCTTCTACATTTGTGATTACTTGCTTGCTCTGACCATTTTAGCCAAACATATAACAACTCTGTAACTTGATATGATTATAATAAGAAAGCTATTTTTTCCCTTATAAGTACAAATTCTTCACCACTAAAAATTAGTATATTTATAATAAAAAAATACTTACGTAATATATATAGATCCAGAGATTTATCATGCTATTCTATGGATCATAATCATTTGTGATAGTTTGAGCCAACAATAATAAATTGTCCTTCACAAAGGTTATTTACATGTACATGTGCTAATTCCTTTACCACTGATATGGAATATTTATATCCTTAATATATTCTTGACTGCATGCAAATTGTATGCATATGTATGCCAAGTATAAGTATTGTGCATGTGTGTGTTTACTTTTCTTCACCTTACTATACTCCTCAGTAAAGACTTGTCAAAGTATCTACTTAGTTTTTAATTACAAAGAGATAAATTATGGTGATGTAGGAAATTTAGTATATTTTCTCATTGTTTAATAAAGAGTCTCAGCTAGACTCATAATCACATCTAATTTTAATGACATACATATTTACCTTCTTTATTACATGTTTCCTTATCCAATTTTATTTACCATGTTGATTTATAGGAATTCACAATAGTTCCCCTTTAATTATGTTTCAACTCACACTTGTGGAGGAAGTCTTACTTTTTTTTATTTTAGTTTCGATTCATGCTTCTAATGGATGTAGTCAACATCAAGCATTAACCTTATTCTTCTTTATATTAGATACTCTAAGAATCTATTTATTTAGATTCTTCTTCTTAGAAACGAATTTACGAACCAATTCAAATATCATAATATAGCTCTCTCTCTCTCTCTCTCTCTCTCTCTCTCTCTCTCTCTCTCTCTCTATATATATATATATATATATATATATATATATATGCTCATGCATGTGCTGTAATCTAAATAGATAGATTAGTCTGAGTTAAACACTTAACATGTTGCAATAATTTTAATGATTGTGACACATGTGCATGTAAAATTATGTTCATGACATTTTTATCTAGTTTCCATAGTTAAATTCCTTCTATAACTCAACAATTTCAATAATTCTCATAATGGTAACAATAAATATCATCAAAAATTATATAAATTAACATATTAATCAAAAAATCAAAATCATCTAGTCGTAACTAGTTGCTTGGGAAATAGTTAGGGAGAGAGCAAGTTCCTCCCAACCAACAAATCTCAGCCACCAATTCCCCCCGAGCTCAGAATTCTTGCTTCTAAGAATTAAAAACCCCTACTATATTCTTTAGTGGTATTTTTATTATTCTTCCCAATAGATTTTCCTTAGCAGCATCATGCTTTTAGGGCCTGCCACCCTTTATTACCTAGGATTTTTATTTTAATTAGGGAAAATTATTTTCTTTTTCCTTTAAAACACACCTTTCTCTCCTCTTGTGATTTCTTTTTCTTTTTGCCTAGCTTATCATTTCTCTCTAGCTAAATTCTTAACTTAATAATTCTCTCTCATTATGATATTTCATGAATAATAATTTAGCATAATATTTCTCTTCAATTATGTTATTTTCTTAATTATTCATTTAACCTCGGATTTTTAGGAGAAAATTTTGGGAAGGTCTGCTATGTATACTTGACCACTTAACAACATTTCTAGAATAAAAACCAAGTCTTTATTTCTCATGTGCTCTCTCTCCCAAATTTTTCCCAAGGTTAAACATTTATTCATAATATAAAATTTCATTCCATAATCCATCAATTCCAATCCTCTCTTCCAAAACCATTCATTTCAAATGGTAATCATAATAATATGAAAAATGTCATGTATTTAAAAGAAAGACTACAATACGTTTCCGTTCGTATCATGTTGGGAAAATTTAGACTGAGTTATAGCAGAAAAACTAGGACTCGGGGTAAAATCGCTAATAAACATTTTATTACCAAACAGATAAAGGAAATTTAAATTCTTGGAAAATGAGACACCTAGAGATGAGACTCTTTCCAAATGAAATCCCATTGGTGAATGGGAATGGATAATTATTTCATGATAAGAATTCTAGATCAAATTCTAGATAAGATTAATGGATGGGAGATAAATATCCATTAAGCTGCTTAGTTGGAGAAAGATGCTAATTTTGGGAAAAAAAACATAAAAGCCTCGCGAGAGAGAAAGGCAAGCTTTTATGGTAAAATCCTAGGCAAGTGGATAAAAACATCCATAAAATCAGGACACTTCTAAAGGAAGAATTAAATACCCATTGAAGAGATCAAAAAGAGGTTTTTGATCGATGGGAAAGTACTCTTAGATCGGCGGTGAACTAGAGGAAGTCAATTATAGGTTTGGTGGTGGTGCTCAATTTTCCATGTGACACTCTTTTAGCTAATCTAGTTTGAATCAATTTCATTAGATGTTTCTAGATCATTTAACTCCTTATGTTTTATGTTGTTGCTATTTAGCATACGAATAGACATGCATGTGATTTCCTTGTTTATAAGATGATTAGATGCATCTATATGTAACAATTTTTGAACATAAATTTAGATGAAGTTATTATTAGAGGTTTGAGCATAATATGTGGTTGTTAATATTGTATCATGGAGTTATTAGTATTATAAATTACAAGTTTTTAAGAGATGTTGTGTACAATAAGTAATTATGTGTGTTTTGGGTTGAGATTCTAGGGAGGATTGTGGAATTTTGAGGAGAGGAGTTGGAGTGGTGTGATATTCAATCTCTGCCACATTTACTGATAGTCAAACCCAAACAAAATCAAAGAATATTTCCCCAAATAACATTCTGATCGGGTTCAAACAAAAAAAAATCTACGAATCTCCAGAGAATGAAAAGGGAAAAGGGATAAAATGAGGTGTTGATAAAGTGGATGTGATATTTATTATTTTTAATTTTCATGGATTTCTTATCAATATAATAATAATCAATGAATGCTTCTCCCATGATAATTCATTTTCTCATGACTATGGATTGAATGGTGAGAATTTCAACACAGATGTAGAGCTTTTGAGGCTGTGGAGTTGTAGTTTCTGGACTTACTTATGGAGACTCTGGTTTTAAGGGACGTTGGTGTTGTTAGTAGTATTGTTGCCAGAGAAGAAGTGCACACGTTGATACCCAACATAAAATAGAATTGGTAATCCATGCTGGTAATTCGAGTTCATGATTTTTGCTGTTCGAATATTTGACCCCATAATGGAAACCAAATATCTCATACAGAAAGAGGAATATAATAGTAGGGGGTCATGAATTGGAATCCCTCTATTGAAAAGGGAGAAATACTAAAACAATGGCTCATAACCCTCTCTATCACTGGATTTGAAAAATGGGTCTCCTTACCTCTGGCTCTCCTAGCATTGTCTCCTCACAATACCTTGCATCCAGCAGATGTTCTCCTCAAATTTAGTTCATGTTTCGCTTTTCCTCTGCATGTAAAGTTCATCACGTAAAGGCACTTGTATATATACATGCTTCTAGCCATTTATTGCAGGCCCAAAAGCCAACGAATGGGGTTAGTTATCATTTTAAATTAAAAAGGTGAAAGATTATATGAGTATATCATCTCAGTCTCGTCGAAGTAAGTGGAGTGGTAGCTTGTTCTGTGCTTTTTCTAGTGATCTACATAGTGATTCTACACACTTTTTTTTTCCACCGTGCACTCTATAGGGGCTTCTGTTGCGTATTAAATTCATCCCCCTGATGATGTCGATCGCCTCAGAGAATTGATCACAAGAGATGGACCTAAAATTAGATGGATGGGACCACATGATGATTCTATGCTTCCCCTCATTTCCATGTACATGACTTTGTGTCAAGTCCCTATACTACTAGTGTAACCCCTTATTGTTATTATTACAACTCCCTTATTATATTGTTGTGCCCATTTAGTCCCCATAATGTTATTATTGTTCCCCATAAAAGCCCACTATTGTTATTATTGTGCCCTTACATTATTATTGCTATGTCGACTCTGATTATATTATGACCCCTTAAACTTATATATATAGAAAGGAGGTATTGTCATTTGCATCATCCAAGAATTGTTCATTTGTGTAATGTAAAGGAGGTTTCCCAATCGAGGAGGATTATTTTGAAGGAGATTATCTATTTTTTCTATATTTTTGTGAGCTGGTTCCATAATATTTGGTATCAGAGCTTTGGATTCTAGGGTTTAGGTGCTCCAAATAGGTCATCGTGGCATTTTCACTATAAATATGTTGCTACGAAGTTTTAGAAGCTACAAAACAAACCCATTTGAGAAGAAATCAATATGAACCTTGATTCTGAATTTCACATCCTGTCTTGCTACATTTTCAGATATATGATCTGAGGAATTTATGGTTTTTGCAAGCTCCTGAATTTCATCTCAAACAGGTCATCATGGAATTTCTGCTATAATATTTTTTCTATGAATGGTCAGACTCTAAAATTCAAACCCATTTGAACTGAAATCTTGGTGAAGCTTGGCTTTGAATTTCAGATCTTGTCTCGCTATATTTTCAGAGATATAATCTGAGGAAGTTAGAGTTTTGGCAGACTCCTGACTTACATTCTAGATAGGTGACCTTGCGAAACTCGTCGTAACATTCTCTATGAGCATCAGATTGAAATGTTGTAAGAATTTATAGAAATAGGATAGACTTTAGTTTTCTCTATATTTGTTTTAGATTCTAAGGTTGAAACAATGACACGTGGAACTTTGTACAAGTGCGCTCTACTGAACCAGTCTATAATCAGGTCATCGTGGGAGATTTCACATAACTCTTCCTTGCAGAAACCAACCTTGATCAGAATTGTGGGGTTAGAAAGAGAATGTACAGGGCTACTACAGTACACAATTTTTTAACTTGGAGATCTGAAATTAAAGAGTTACAATCATTCCAAGATCGAGCTCCTAAAATCAAGAAAAGGCGATATAAGGAAGTTTGATGGCAAGGATCCGGTAAATTGGATACTACAGATGGACCAATATTTTGATCTACATGAGGTGAAACTATTAGAAAAGGTACATATTGCATCTTCATATTTAGAACTCGATCAATTTTTATGGTATAAAGGCTTTGCTCTTGTAAAGCACTTGTTATGTGGTCAATTTTCACGGAGGAAATGATAGCACATTATGAGGATACAAAGACCGACACCTTCTTTAGCCAATTGATAAATCTCAAACAAAAGTGTTGAATGGTAGAACACATTGAGGACTTTCAAAAATTGAATATAAGCGAAAATGATATTCCAGAGAAGCAGAGGATTGATGTCTCCATAAGGACTTTAAGGGATAACATTCAACATGAGGTTCATCTTTAGGAACCTGATTCATTGGAGAAGGCATTCAGGTTCAAAAGAAAAGTGGAAAGAAAAATTATGGAAAAAAGGAAGTCTATCCCTCACAACTATAAACATTGAAGTGTTGTTTTTCCTAGCCTTCCACAACCTACAAGGTTGACACCACAACAATTGGAAGAAAAAAGAGCAAAAGTGCTTTGTTACAATTGTGATAACAAATACATTAAAGGTCACAAGCATGCTGAGAAGAAATTATTTTAAATATATTGTGAAAAGGACGAAGAAAAGGATCAAGAAACACCAAAAGAAGAGGATATACACCAGGAACCAACCCCAGAGAAAGAAGAAATGAATCTGACCATATCTTGTAAAGCATTGGAAAGAATTACCACTCCTAAAGCTCTTAAGATAGAAGGACATATCAAGAAGAAAAAGGTTCAAGAAGTGAAAGATCACATCGAGAAAGAAGAAATGAATCTGACCATATCTTGTAATGCATTGGGAAGAATTACCACTCCTCAAACTATCCAGATAGAAGGACATATGAAGAAGAAAAATGTTCAAGAAGTGAAACATCACATCGACCATCAAGAAATGAATACAACCATATCTTTTAATGCATTGGAAGAAATTACCACTCAAACTCTTAATATAGAAGGACATATCAAGAACAAAAAGATTCAAGCAGTGAAATATCGCATCGAGCATCAACAACAAGTTCTCCAAATTTTAAAGGATAACGCCACTTTGGTGCAAAATCGAAAGAAACAACAGTAAGATCAACATCACAGTGAAAGAAGTTTTGATGTAGGTGATTGGGTATTTTTACGACTACATCTCAAGCAAGCTATTTATGAGAAGGAAATGTTGGCAATACTACATGCACTTAAGAAATGGCGATCTTACCTAATGGGAAGACACTTCAAGGTAAAATGGATCATGATAGTCTTAAATACATTTTAAAACAAAGATTATATTTAGAAGAATAGAAAAATGGGTCACAAATATGTTTGGTTATGACTTTGAAATCATCTACAAAAAAGGGAAGCAAAAATGTTGCTGCAGATGCACTCTCAAGAAATGATGAGGATGTGGAAGCATTGTTTTATGCTATTTCTATTATCCAACCAGATTGGATAAATGAAGCAAGGGATGAATGGAAGAAGGACGAAGAAGTCTAGCCACTCATTCAAAAGTTGTAGAAGATCCCAATTCAAACAATATTTCTAGAACTTGACGAGGAAGGAAAAAACATATTGGAACTTGGAGCAGTCACAGAAACAAGAACCAAATAGCTATGAAATCGATCAATTTCAGAGTATCTCATCAAGTGGAAGAACTTACCAATTGAAGATTCGAGATGGGAGGATAAGAATTTTATACAGAAGCATCAAGAACTACTCAAGCATTGAGGACAACACTTTTTGAGGGAGAGGGGCATGTTAGGTCCCTATACTACTAGTTTAACCCCATATTGTTATTATTACAACCCCCTTATTATATTGTTGTGCCAATGTAGTCCCCATATTGTTATTATTGTGTCCTTATATTATTATTGTTATGTCGGCTCTGATTATATTATGACCCCTTAGACTCCTATATATGGAAAGGAGGTATTGTCATTTGCATCATCCAATAATTATTCATTTGTGTAATGTAAAGGAGGTTGCCCCATTGAAGAGGCTTATTTTGAAGGTGTTCATCTATCTTTTCTATAATTTTGTGAGCTAGTTTCATAACACTCTGTCATGGCAGTTTTCTTGCCCCTACATGAGTGAATTCATTACATTTGAATCCATTTGGCTTGACTCTCTGAAGATGCTAATATTTTGCTTTCATGTGGGTCCTTTAGTGAAACCATGAGCAATATTAAATATTTTTTATTTCATGGTGGTCATTGTCTTTCCAATCCGGGTCTGTGAACTCAATTAAGAGGGAAATTCTGAAATGAGACCTTCAAAATTGATAACTTTGATGAAAGTGACAATAGAAGGATGCCTCTTATTAATAATCATATCCCTCTATTCACTTAGGACTTGGATTCCCCAAAATGTGATACTTGTACTCTATGGGGTGCATCTCTACTTTTTTCAGGATATGTTTCTTGGAATCCTATCAGTTCTGGCAAATATGTGTTTGGGAGAAGAAATAAAACCCCATTTCAACATACCCTATCTTTCCAGCTCCCTAGAAGACTTTTGGGGAAACATATGGAATCTCATTGTAACAAAACCTTTTTGCCCATCTATGTATAATCGAATCCTAAACACCTACTAGAATACCCATAAAAGATCACAGAAGAAAAAATCAATTTAAGTCTTGTGATGAGATACGTGACTAGGAGCGATGTGATTTGTGACATAAGAGATATTAAAAGGATTTTTCCAATTGCTACAAAAATTTTGGATCCAGATGAAGAGTTCATTTCGAATGAGTGGTTTTCATCTTCTCTGAAGGAAATGAGAATACAACGACATTGGGTTATTCTTTTGTAGGTTTGTTTTGCATCGTTAAGTTCTTATTTGTAGCACATTGTCTTAATTCTCTTATTGGCGTATTTCGTTGCTTATATTCTCATCAGTCACCCTCTCCTTGATGGCTTCTCCTTCTGGGGCTCGGTATGTGATATGCTTCCAGAGGTATTGGTATAATAGGCGAATCCCCACTTATTAAGTCTCCTAGGGAGACAACGGTGAGAGTTATGCAAGAATCTAGATAGATAGAGTATTATTGGCCATTTTAAGGAGTTGTTTTCACAAAGTCTCCTATTATGAAATAAAAAAAATGGGGTCTTCAATGGGATATGTGAAAATTGGTATCAGAGCTCCTATGTTCAACATGTGGACCTAGACAACTCTATCATAAGAGGAAAATGGATCATCTTAGTACAAAATACAAGGGAGACTAAGTGAAATATATCAAACCCAACATATGCATTATTAGGAAGACTGGTTGAAAACATCCAAAAAGTGAAAAAAATAATGTTTAAGTTATAGTGGTTGTGTTGTTTGGGGTTCCTAGTATAATTAGCAGAATAGTTTTGGTGCCTAGAGGAATCCTGTCAAGCCTAGAACTTGACTTGGGATGACCAGGCCTCAATAATGATTAAAATACAACCTAGTCTAAGGTTGGGTGGAGAAGCATGGTCTTGAACTTAGTTCTTGGTCTCGTCGCAAGATAACAACATCACCTTCTTCCTTTGTTCAATGTATCCCGTGCTCTTCTCGTCACTAGTATGACTAGTTACATGGCTTCATTTTGGTTAGATGTGAAATGCCTTCCTTATTCATGTATTAATGTTTAATATTTCACATTTGTTGGTCACAAATATGTAGTTTCAAGGTTGTTTTGTTTCTAACCTATGTGTAAATGAAATAGAGACTTGGTTTTGAATGAATTGGAGAACATTATTGTTACGTTAAACCTAAAGTCCATTGTACAAGAAACTAAGTCTCCTCCAAAGAACTAATCAATTCATCACAAAGTGTGATTGTAGCCCTGTATTTCTATGCAAGATCTCTATGACTATACTTTGGCACAAAAGGAGGGAAATATATTATTATCTTAGACTTCCAAGCTTGCTCACAAACATTGTTGGGAGATAGATGTGGACACTCATATTCACATTCAATAGTAGAGGTGCATGCGCACTCACATGTGGCTTTTAAGCGTAGTTCTAGTGTTATTAAAGAAAGTTACTATGGATTAGCCCATGGGCCTAATGGGTAAGTCTCATTCTTAATTTTTCTATTCAATTGGACCCCACAAACTTTGTATGAACATGTTGAATGATCTAATAATAAAATGAGATCCATGTATGTGTCCTACATGGCTCCTAATTTAGGAATCTAACTCATGGACTAGCTGAATCATTTTCAAACCCTTTATGAAAATCTCTAAAATATTTTGAGCTAGACATGTAGCTTTCTGTGATTTATCATTTCTTTCTAATTTGATGGAGTAAGAGTTTGGTGGGTTAAAAAAAAATATAGATATCACAACTTATAATGAAAGATGCCAATTTCTTTCATGATAAATGCTCATTATGGTCAAGGAGGGGTATTGAAAATGCAATTCTTGTCTAAGCAGGGTTTCAAGATAATAAGAACATGAAAGATTAAATTTTATTTCTCAATCTTGTGTTTTAAATGGAATTTTTCATGAAAGTCAAAAAATTTGAATATGTGTGGAGGATGGTGTGAGCAGGTTTTCCCAAGTCAGACTCTGTTTTTTTAGGAAAATGAGCCAAGTCAGATTTAGAAGAGCAATTCTCGTGATTTGAGGCTTAACCTCCCCAACTTGTTCATGACTGGTGTATATTGTCATGTGTTTTTAGTTTTGTACAAGGTTCTCATCTAATAGAGTATTTTGTTTTGTTAATATCGAGTATGGATGTGATTTACTTGTATAGACTAAAGTAATTGAGATTGTTTCCCTTCAACAACTATACCAAATCCAAGATCTTGTGCAGTGTCAAGAGAGTCACAATTATTTATGTGTCTATTTTATATGAATGATATCTATCTCCTATTTGTTATACCTTGTGTTAGGTTAATGGGCTTATATGGATTTGACATATTATTCCATCAAGGATAGAATAAATGGACCTAATTATAATGAAATCACATTCATGGCAGTTACAATTGTAGACTCTATTGGTTATTACATTGTTTTATATTCTATCAATATTCCTTAGGTAAGAACTTCGTTATAGCAAGGGATTGATATGTCAATATAGACTACAATGTCATCATTGTACACCTAAGTGAACCATGTCTATAATTCATGTGAATAGATATGTCTCGACATGGGAAGGGTGTCACCAATCCATTTATTTCCACTAGAGCGATATATATGACTCAAAAAAAAAGTTGAGCACAACAATATTTTCTTAAAGAAACAAACTATTCAAGACAATATATAGAGTTCACATTTCCAAGCCCATCCCTACATACAAATTACTAGAAATTAGCCTACTTAATCCAGAGGTTAAAAAAAAGAATAAATGGACCTAGATCGATAGAATTTTGGATGGAATTACAACATATTGAATGAGATGTTAGACTTGGAAGATTATTTTAATTATTCCTAGTGATTACAAAAATCCATTACATTATTATTTAGAGAAAACACATAACAGTTAGTGTTAACAATTTTGACTTGCAGAGACATAGGCATATTTTATTCTATTAGTGGCAGAGATTCTAGCCTATCAACATTTGGTTTTCAATGTCTCTTTACTATGTATGATGATTAGCTTAGAAGGGGAGGATAGTGTTTCAAACCAAAAATTGTCACTAAGTACATGACCTAAATACGAGCAATATTAATATCAATTAGGACATCAAAGTTAAGTAACTAGGTGGCTCCAAATTTGAGAGGTCGTTTGCTAAAGATACGGTAGAAGGTACAAATTCTTGTCCATAAAATTATACTAAATGTGTCCCTTCTCATGATTTAAAATATATAATACTTTTTATAGGGGTACTACATTCAATATAAAAATGGGAAAAAAAACAAGAAATGGGTCATGCATAGTAGGTTCTTCCACTACTAGATATGCATGTAATGAATCTATCCCCTTATCCCAATTTACATAATGATCTTATCCAAGGCCTTCTATATGAAGGTTAACCATAAGTAGTTGCATGAGTATATGAGAAGATGGTTCAAACTAAGCACGCACTAAATTCAATTTTCCATAGTAGCTTGATAAATGGCTCCTTGAGATTCAAAAGGGCGGTTTATGCATTCAAAATTCTTTAAAGAGATATACACAAGTCATACTCCAAGCACTAGAATGTACAATGTATGTTATGAAACCAGCTCACAAAAAGATAGAAAATATAGATCAACACCTTAGAAAAAAACCTCTTCAAGGGTGAAACCTCCTTTAAATTACATAATGAACAATTCTTGGATGATACAAATGAAAAGACCTCCTTTCTATATATAGGAGTCTAACGGGTCATAATATAATCAGAGTCGACATAACAATAATAATGTAAGGGCATAATAATAACAATAGTGGGCTTCTATGGGGTACAATAATAACAATATAGGGACTACATGGGCACAACATTATAATAAGGGGGTTGTACTAATAACAACAAATGGGTACACTAGAAGTATAGGGACCTAACATGCCCCTCTCCTTCAAAAATTGTTCTCGTCAACGCTTCAGTAGTTCTTGATGCTTATGTATAAAATTCTTCTCCTCCCATGTGGAATCTTCAGTGGTTAAGTTCTTCCACTTGATGAGATACTCTAAAATTGATCGATTTCATAGATGTCGGGTTCTCGTTTCTGTGACTGCTCCAGGTTCCAATATTATTTTACATTCTTCATCAGGTTTTGGCAATATTATTTGTACTGGGACCTTATACAACTTTTGAATGAGTGGCCACACTTCTTCATCCTTCTTACATTCATCCCTTGCTTCATTTATCAAATCTGGTTGGATAATAAAAATGGCGCAGAAAAATGCTTCCACATCCTCGTCCTTTCTTGAGAGTGCATTTGCCACAACATTTGTAGATGATTTCAAATTCATAACCCAACATACTTATGACCCATTTTTTCTACTCTTCTGAAGATAATATTTGTTCTAAAAATTATTTAAGACTATCATGATCCATTTTTACCTTGAAGTGTATTCCCATTATGTAAGGTCGCCATTTCTTAACTGCATGTAGTATTGCCAACATTTCCTTCTCATAAATAGCTTTCCTGAGATGTAGCCATAAAAATACCCAATCGCCTACATCAAAACTTCTTTCATTTCGATGTTGATTTGCCTATTGTTTCATTCGATTATACACCAAAGTGGCGCTATCCTTTAAAATTTGGAGAACTTTTTGCTGATGCTCGATGTGATCTTTCACTACTTGAATCTTTTCTTCTTGACATGTCCTTCTATCTTGAGAGTTTGAGGAGTGGTAATTTCTTCCAATGCATTATAAGATATGGTTAGATTCATGTCTTGATGCTCGATGTGATCTTTCACTACTTGAACATTTTTATTCTTGATATGTCCTTCTATATTGATAGTTTGAGGAGTGGTAATTCCATCCAATGCATTAGAAGATATGGTTGGAGTCATTTCTTCTTTCTCGATGTGATATTTCACTTCTTGGACCTTTTTCTTCTCGATATGTCCTTATATCTTGAGAGTTTGAGGAGTGGTAATTCACAATGGCTATTATGTATGAAATGCAAGCTCTATTTCAAACATACTTCACATAATACTTATAATTTTGTGCATGCAACTACTTGTCCTCTTCAACATAAAATAACATGATAGTGCATTCCTCTTTTATGTGAAACGTATATTTTTTTCCAAAGAAAATTGACTAAATCTTCCATGGAAAGATAAACACATTTCTTTTCGAAGAGATCAAACACATAACATTTATTCTTTCATAAATGCAAAGAAACACTTCTCTCTTACCAAAATATTTATCCCAATAACTATACATAATCTTCTCCTAAAAGAAAACTAATACCATATTTAATCCCTTTATGTGTGCAATTAAATATTATTCTTCCCAAAAGAAGGTTAATACAATCAATATTATGCGATTGAACCTTCATTTCCTTTAAAAAATGAATACCAAAATTATATTTTCCCATGCATGCAAGTGTATATGTTTCTATAAAGAAACCTCAAGAAGAATCTAAGCAAGATAAAGCATACGTTTGCCCATTTTCCTCTCTAAGAATCTAATTCCATAATATATACAAGGACTTGTTTTTCTCTTCTCTTCTTTTTAGGAGTTCTAACACAAAAGATACTTCTTTTCATACACACACACACAGATATATATATATATATATATATATATATATATATATATATATATATATATATATATATATATATATATATATATATATATAGATATATATTAGCAGGAATTTAACACACTAATTATTCCTTTTCCAAATGTTAGCTAACTCACTAGCCATGATGCACGCAATACAAAATATTTTCCCATCATTTCACACATTTGAAAATTTTTCATATTTCATAAAGAAATAGCATAAATAAAAAAACATTCTCAAATAACACAACCCATGGTATTTTATGCAAAGGCTTTAATAGAACTCTTTCTCAAAAAAGTTACTCACATATTCATTTCCAGTGAATCAAATATACTAGATATTATTCCTATGCACATAAGCACATATTCTCTTTAAGAGTACAATATTTTTCTTTAAATATTTAATGCATATGCATCATGAGAACATCCTTAATAATATTTTAGATGATATAACTTAATTATGTTTCAAGAATTACTAAGATAATTGTTCTATTTTATGCATGTGAATAACTTACTTCTTTTCAAGAATTATCAACATAATTGTTCTATTCTTGTGCATGCGAATAACTTATTTATTTATGAGAGATATCAAACTTAATAGTTCTATATTTATCTCTATATGTACATAACAACTATTCTTATTGCGTTGACAAATCAAATAGAAACAAGTGGAAATGAACTTTTGATAAACAAAAGTGGTTTTTGTTGGGAATGAGTTCATTAAATAATATATCTCTCAATTTTTACGAAGGCTTCATGGTTAGGAATATTCGAATGAATCTTTGCATCCCATGTTTCTAGATTTAAATATTGCATAATTTTATGTTTTTGCCATCAACTTTGGACACCATTTCCAAGAGGTTGGAGACGAATTTTCAAATGTGAAATAGTTTTCTAGCAAGAACGGATCATTTACAAAAACCTCTTTCTGTTTTTACACATCTATCATAGTTTGGGTGATGGGGTCAGCCCACGTGGTCCCGTCGTCAATGCGCTGATGATGTTATGTACCAGCAATGAGTATAATAATAAAAGGGATTTCGGATATATGTGTTGGTTGATTTTTAATCTTTGCTGAATTGATTAGAGTTACGGTGATTGTACCCTAGTTGCTTTCCTGATGGACATCAGTCCCTCCTCGGGATTCTACGACCCTGCCTTGGTTTGGGGTTTTACACCTTCGCACTCATTTGGTTCTCGTAGTTTCTCCCGGTCATTTGCTCTGCGAGCTCTCGGCGATCCCTTGCATCTTCTGTGGTTTTCTTTGTATTTTCCTGAGGCTTGTCCGCCTGATTCACTGAGTTATGTGCTCCTGGTTTCCTTCTTGGTCTCCGTCATTTGGAACTCGGCCTGGAATTCTTCTGTTCACTCGGCGATTCGTTGAAACCCTGGTAAGGTTTGCGTTATTATATTTTTCTATGTGTATGTTCTCTGTCACTGTGCATTTTGGAATCTGCCCTAGTGGGTCTCTGCCTCTATGCGTCTTTTATCGGTTGTTGTCTGTGTTTCACGAGGGTTTACAGTTAATTGATGGTTGCATGGTTCTTGGTGACATCCTCTTCAGCGTTGGTTCGTTCCCTCACAAATTCGACAGGGTTATGGTGGTGTTCTCTGTTGGTTCCTCCGCCAACTCACTTGGTAAGTCACTGTTCCACGCTAGACTTTTACGCCCCTCTTATTCCTGAGTCTAATATCATGGCTCCTTTGTGAGCAGGAGGGTCTTTCTAGGTGAAGATGCGACTATGGCTTGCCTGTCAGGTAACAATACACTATTTTTTTATTCAGTCACTCCACTTCAGTTCTCTGGATTTATCTCTTGGAACCTAATCTCGTTTTGTTTGTCTTCTTACAGGTGGAGCCGCTCGATGGTCTTGGTGCTTGGACTTTCAGCTGCACCGAACAAAATATGGGTAGCGTCGCTCTGTTGTTGTGGTTTGCTTGTCTTTTTTTTTTACGACTTGTAGGGTTGGTCTGTTCTTGTTGGCCTTGAGCCGCTATCTATTCTCGGTTATCTGGTTATTAGGCTTTGTCATTGATTATGGAAACGAGTTAGGGTCTTATGGGGTTGGCTTCTGTATGTAGTTGGTTTAGTCCCCACGTCTGCAAACTGGGTTTGGTCTTTTACTTTTGAACAAAAATGTGAACATATAATGGACTTTGGATGATTGTATTTTGTAACCCTATGAATTCTGTGCTGGAATAAATTTGGATTGCTTTCGTAAATTCACATACCTGTTATGGTTATGTAATGCCTGATTATTTTGGTTGTGCTATTTGTAACTAGACGTTGTTACCTTTCGTCCAACTTGACTATCTTCTTCTTCTGGTTCAGAACCTGTAGCAGTATATTGACAGTATTCACATGATAAAATAATGATAAATGTTACATAGCATTGAGGACGCTGTAGGATTGTGTGTGCACAAAACAATAATTATATTTCTTTCTCTATTAATTTCTTACATAGTCGAACCCTGTAATGTGCCTATTTCCCTCCTTTAATAACACTGTTTTCAAACGGTTTTAACTGCTGTTGGTTTGTCTGGTTGGTTACATCAGTTGTTCCTTACGTGGAACTTTTCATAGTTGGCTAGTACATTTTCTTTTCATGCTTTTACAACAGTAATATAACTGTCTGGAAACAACAAATTTAACTAATTACTACTACTCCTAATTAAAAGTCATTACATTAATCTTAGGAAACTTTAATTTAAAAAAAAAAGTAAAATAAAAAAAAAAAACAAATATTATCCATCCAGCGAACTGTTTTCTCCATCCTCTTCAGAAGCCATGTCAACCTTGCTTCTATCAGCCAGATGCTCTTGCATCAGGCTCCCGAGGTAAAAGAAAATCATGGCTCCATTCCATGAGTTCCTCCACCGAATAGCCAGCCTTCTATATCTGCGCCGCGTCGAGCCACGAGCTCTCCTCCATTGGAAGGTCTCTCCACTTGACGAGATATCATAGATATTCTTTCCTACGTGTCTTCTTGGCTACCTGGGTACTGAGGATCCCTTCAATCTCATGGGACTGAGCCAAAGGCAAATGATTCTTCCAAGAACTGTCTCCAATTTGGGTGTCTCGTTCTGGCCATACCACACTGTCGTCCTCTGCTTGGGAATTATATGGGAATAGATCCACCACATTGAAAATAGGTGATATGTCTATATCGGGTGGCAGCTGAATTTCATAAGCGTTGGCTAAAAAATTACGTAAGATCTTGCATGGACCAATTTTCTTATACTTTAGTTTATTATACTTGCCTTTTGGAAAGCGTTCCTTGTGCAGGTGCGCGAGAACCTCATCTCCAACATTAAATTGCACTTATCTTCGCTTTGAATCTGCTTGTTGCTTATACTTCTGTATGTTGTCCTACAATTTTAATTTGACCTTTTCATGAAGTTCGCTCATTGCTTCAGAAAAATCTTCCCCATCCGCGCTTCTCCGTTCCAACTTTCCCAAATCTCGCAGTTCATGTATTCCCCGAGGATGCATGCTGTATAAAATCTGCAATTGGCTGTGTCTGATGCTACTATTGGGCGAATCGTTATAAGAGAATTCTGCCTGAGCTAGAGCAGGATCCCATAACCGTGAATTTTCTCCAGTTAGACTCCGTAATAAATTCCCCAAGATCCTATTCACCACTTCCGTTTGTCCATCAATCTGTGGATGATACACAAAGCTGAAATTCAATTCCGTTCCCAACTTTTTCCACAGGGTGCGCCAAAAGTGTCCTATGAATTTTACATCCCTGTCTGAAATGATAAATCTAGGTAGGCCATGTAGTCTAACAACCTCCATGAAAAACAGGTGAGCCACGTACGTGGCATCACTAGTTTTCTGGAAAGGAATAAAATGAGCCATTTTCGAAAATCTATCTACCACCACCATTACTGAATCATATCCCTGCTGCGTTCTAGGCAGTCCTAAGACAAAGTCAATGCGGACTGAGTCCCATGGCCTGCTTGGAATAGGTAGTGGTGTGTAAAGTCCAATGTTTTGACTGTGTCCTTTCGCCAGTTGGCAGACTTTACACCTGTTCACATATCTTTGTACATCCCTGCTCATTTTGGGCCAATAATAAAAATGTCTGAGTTGCTCCAAAGTTTTGTTGATGCCAAAATGTCCCGCTAGTCCACCACTATGCTTCTCCTGTACAATATTTTCCCTCATCGAACAGTCCGGGAAACATAACTGCCCACCTCTGAACAATAATCCTTCCTGCAAATTATAGTCTAACCATGGGCTTTCATTCCTCAACACAGGATTTTGGCAGGCTTCAAAAGCTTCTTTGAAATCTATGTCGGTTCGGTACAAATCCTTCAGATTTTCGAATCCCATCACCTATATGCTACTTTCCTGTAAGAGCAAAGCTCTTCTGCTTAAGGCATCTGCCACTTTATTGGCTTGCCCACTTATGTGTTTTAACACGAAAGTGAAACTCTACAAGTTTTCTACCCATTTGGCGTGCTTATGGTTTAACTTGTGCTGCTCCATTACATATTGTAACGCCGACTTATCATAAAATAATACGAACTCATTGCCCAGCAGGTAGTGCCTCCAATGTTTTAAAGCTTGGACCACGACATAAAATTCCTTGTCATACGAGGAGTATTTCTGTCGGCTCTCATTTAATTTTTCACTAAAGAATGCCACTGGTCTGTCTTCCCAACTGAGCACAGCGCCAATAGCTGTTCCACTTACGTCACACCGAACCTGAAAGAGTTTATTAAAATCGGGCAGCCTCAAGATTGGCCTCTACATAATCTTCTGCTTTAAGAGCTGAAAACCGTCTTCTGCCGCCCTGGTCCAACAAAAAGGTTGACTGGCCTTTTTGATGGTCTCTAGCATCGGCGCGCAGATTTCACTGAAATTCCTAATAAATTTCCAATAAAAACTTGCCAGTCCGTGAAAACTACGTACCTCAAATAAGCTCTTCGGTGATGGCCAATTTATGATTGCTACAATCTTTTCTAGGTCCATTTTCAATTCATTTTCTACAACTACAAACCCTAGATAGGCCAGCTCCTTCTGCAGGAAAGTGCATTTCTTTAAGTTTATCAGTAGTTTGTTCTGTTGTAACTTCTCTAACACCCTTCGAACATGTTGAAGATGTTCTCCTTTCGTTCTGCTGAAAATCAAGATATCATCAAGGTAAACTATCACAAACTTGCCAATAAATTCTTTTAGCATCTCATTCATCAATCTCATAAAAGTACTAGGAGCATTGCTTAATCCAAATGGCATGACCAGCCATTCGTACAGCCCTTCGTTGGTCTTGAAGGCTGTCTTCCACTCATCTCCTTCTCTATTCCTGATCTGATGATATCCACTCTTCAGATCAATCTTTGTGAAATAAGCTGCCCCGCTAAGACAATCCATCATGTCATCCATTCTGGGTAGGCGAAATCTATACCGAATAGTGATTTTATTAATATCTCGCGAATCTGTACACATTCGCCATTCTCCACCCTTCTTGGGTGCGAGTACTGTTGGTACCGCACAAGGGCTCAAACTTTCTCTAATCAGTCCCTTATCCAACAACTTCTGCACTTGTTTATGAATCTCTTCATTATCGTTCAGGCTCATTCTATATGCTGCCTTATTCGGTAGGCTTGATCCAGGTATAAAATCGATATGGTGGCTAATGCTCCTCTTGGGCGGAAACTTATCTGGTAGATCGTCAACTACAATGTATTTAAATTCATTTAACAACTCCTGAATCTCTGCAGGCAATTCTGACTTTTCTTTGTTCAGCAACATCGTTTTTGTCCTCCTTACAATCGCATAATTGACCTCATTTTCCTCAATCTACTTCCCAAAATGTTTTCTTCCTATTAACAATGCTTTTGTTCCACTTGGTTCTGCTGCATCCTCCTCTTTGATGGGTACAAGCATATGTTTGATCCCATCTTTCACAAATTTATAACAATTCTTCTTCCCATCGTGCATCACCTTCCAATCATACTACCATGGTCTCCCTAGTAGTATATAGCATACATCCATTGGCATAATATCACAGACCACCGTGTCTTGGTATTTGCCAATGTGAAATTCAACCTCGCATTATTCATCAACTAATAGTTGGTGGCCTTTCTGTAGCCGCGACACCTTGTAAGGTATGGGATTCTTAAGCCGGTTCAATCCCAGCTTTTCCACAATTTCGGTGGCAACTAAATTGTCCATACTTCCGCTGTCTATGATCAATTTACAACACTTTCCGTGTGATTTGAAAATTGTTCGAAACAATGCCTTTCGCTAGTTCTGTTCAGCCATCTCCTTGGCTGGCTTCAACAATACTTTGTTCAAAACTAAAGCCTCTCCTGTTTCTGCCACGTTTTCTATCTCCTGTGGCTGTGCTTCAGCTTCCTCAGGCTGCGCAACAAATTCTCCCCTCTGGCCAGCATGTTCAGCTTCCGGGCATTCGAAGGATCTGTGCCCCCATTTATGGCACCTGTAGCACTGGACATTAGTCCCCCTTCCGCGACCATTTCCTCTTCCCCGCTGATATGGCCGACCTCCTCTGGTGCTATCTCCCTTCTCTGTTGTCCCTGAAGCTCTGGAACTGCTGCCTTCTTCGCTAATAGCGCAGTTCTCCCTCTGCCATAGGACTGTCCTCATCCTCTGCCATTTCCTCGCCCTCTCCTATTATTCTGTTTCCTGTTAATTTTCTCTTCAGCCTTTACAGCACTCTGAAAGGCCTCTTCTATATTTCGTGGAGAGAGAATATTGATCTCTTCTAGTATTTCCAGTCTCAAGCCATTCACGTACCTCATTGTTTTTTCTGGAGTATCATCCGTATAACCAGCCCACAAATTTACACGATAAAACTCCTCTGTGTACTCCTTCACAGTCATACCTTTTTGCCTTAAATTCTGCACTCGTCGATAAAGTTCAACCTGATAGTCTTTAGGCAAAAATCTTCCCTTCAGTTTTGCCACCATCCTTGGCCACTTTCTTATTGGTAGCTTGTTCATTCGTCTCCTGTCTACTTGGACACTATCCCACCATAAGGCAGCGTGTCGTTTTAACTTAGTCACAGCAAATCTAACTCTTTTGTCCTCACTGATCTCTTCATTTTCAAAATACTTATCTAACTCACTTACCCAATCCAGCAAAACATCCGCGGACAGACTGCCATCATAGTTAGGGATCTCAGGTTTGGGTTTGCTGCTAGCTAACAGTACCGATCTCAACAGTCTTAACTCCAGGGCTTCTTCCTCTGACCCATCTGTAGCAGTTGCTGCCTCTTCTTCACTATCATCCCCAAGTTCTGGGTCTCTTCGCCTACCTGCCTCTACTACTTCCAAGCGAGCAAGAAGGATTCTCAATTGTTCTCTCAAGCCCTTATCTGCTACTCTGCATGCACCTCTTCCACGTCCTCGTCTTTGTACTTCCATCTTCCTCTGTTTCCTTAAAATTTTGCTCTGATAACACTTGATGGGGCCAGCCCACGTGGTCCTGTCGTCAATGCGCTGATGATGTTATGTACCAGCAATGAATATAATAATAAAAGGGATTTCAGATATATGTGTTGGTTGATTTTTAATCTGTGTTGAATTGATTAGAGTTACGGTGATTGTACCCTGGTTGCTTGCCTGATGGACATCTGTCCCTCCTCGGGATTCTACAAACCCGCCTTGGTTTGGGGTTTTACACATGCGCGCTCATTTGGTTCTCTTTGTTTCTCTCGGTCATTTGCTCTGTGAGCTCTCGGCAATCCCTTGCAGCTTCTATGGTTTTCTTTGTATTTTCCTGAGGCTTGTCCACCTGACTCACTGAGTTATGTGCTCCTGGTTGCCTTCTCAGTCAACTCGGCCTGGAATTCTTCTGTTCGCCTGGCGATTCCTTGAAACCCTGGTAAGGTTTGCGTTATTATATTTTTCTGTGTGTATGTTCTCTGTCACTGTGCGTTTTGGAATCTGCCCTAGTGGGTCTCTGCCTCTGTGCATCTTTTATCGGTTGTTGTCTGTGTTTCACAGGGGTTTACAGTTAATTGATGGCTGCATGGTTCTTGGTGACATCCTCTTCAGCGCTGGTTCGTTCCCTCACAAATTCGACAGGGTTATGGTGGCGTTCTCTGTTGGTTCCTCCGCCAACTCGCTTGGTAAGTCACTGTTCCATGCTAGACTTTTACGGACCTTTTCTTCCTGAGTCTAATATCTTGACTCCTTTGTGAGCAGGAGGGTCTTTCGAGGTGAAGATGCGACTATGGCTTGCCTGTCAGGTAACAATACACTATTTTTTTATTCAGTCATTCCACTTCCAGTTCTCTGGATTTATCTCTTGGAACCTAATCTCGTTCTGTTTGTCTTCTTACAGGTGGAGCCGCTCGATGGTCTCGGTGCTTGGACTTTCAGCTGCCCTGAACAAAATACGGGTAGCGTCGCTCTATTGTTGTGGTTTGCTTGTCTTGGTTTTTTTACGACTTGTAGGGTTGGTCTGTTCTTGTTGGCCTTGAGTCGTTGTCTGTTCTTGGTTCTCTGGTTATTAGGTGTTGTTTTTTATTATGGAAACGAGTTAGGGTCTTATGGGGTTGGATTCTGTCTGTAGTTGGTTTAGTTCCCACGTCTGCGAACTTGCTTCGGTCTTTTACTTTTGAACAAAAATGTGAACATATAATGGACTTTGGATGACTGTATTTTGTAACGCTATGAATTCTGTGCTGGAATAAATTTGGATTGAGTAAATTCACATACCTGTTATGGTTATGTAATGCCTGATTATTTTGGTTGTGCTACTTGTAACTGGACGATGTTACCTTTTGTCCGACTTGACTATCTTCTTCTTTTGGTTTAGAACCTGCAGCAGTATATTGACAGTATTCACATGATAAAATAATGACAAATGTTACACAGCATTGAGGATGTTGTAGGATTGTGTGTGCACAGAACAATAATTATATTTCTTTCTCTGTTAATTTCTTACATAGTCGAACCTTGTAATGTGCCTGTTTCCCTCCTTTAATAGCACTATTTTCAAACGGTTTTAACTATTGTTGGTTTGTTTGGTTGGTTACATCAGTTGTTCCTTATGTGGAACTTTTCATAGTTGGCTAGTACATTTTCTTTTCATGCTTTCACAACAGTAATATAACTGTCTGGAAACAACAACTTTAACTAATTACTACTGCTCCTAATTAAAATTCACTACATTAATCTTAGGCAACTTTAATTTAAAAAAAAGGTAAAATAATAAAAAAAACCAAATATTATCCATCCAGCGAACTGATTTCTCCGTCCTCTTCAGAAACCATGTCAACCTTGCTTCCATCTTTGCCCTGTCAGCCAGATGCTCTTGCATCATTGGGATATACAAAGACATATTTGGACCGCATTTTACAATAGATCATGTGATTCACGCAATTATTTAGCCATTAAAATATTTTAAGAATTCAATGCACATGAAGTCCTTTAAGAATTCAATGTTCAAAACACTTACTCTTCTATGCATGAAATTCCATTGAAGTTATCCAAAGAAAATAATCTCAAACCCTTTATCATATGATTTTTTTTATGCAAATAAATTTCACTCTTATTCGACTGTTATTTTTTTAAATGCATGGTTGGAATCCCTCCTCCTTCTCTCTTGGCTCCATTCTACATGTATTCTGTCATTCGTTCTCATATTTTCCTGTAGGCTTACAATAAGTAGAATTGAAAAAATGAAATAGCTTTTCTAGATCCTAAAATCATTTCATAACTCACTCCATAAATCATATTTTTCCTAAATCCTAAAATCACTGCATAAATTATCTAGAAATCACTCCATAAATCATATTTTCCTAAATTCTAGAATCCCTCAATAAATCATCTATAAATCTCTCATGCTTTTCTTTTGAAGGTATATTTTCTTTTGCCTTATGACCAAAATATCACTTTTCCATAGCTTTTCTAAAGCTATTACTCAATATTTCCTAAAATCACTCCATAAATTATCTACAAGTCACTCCATAAATCATATTTTCCTAAATTCTAGAATCACTCAATAAATCATCCATAAATCTCTCATGCTTTTCTGTTGAAGGTATATTTTCTTTTGCCTTATGACCAGAATATCACTTCTCCATAGCTTTTCTAAAACTATTACTTATTATTTCTAAAACTCATAAAATATATCAACTTAGAAATATAATTTATTTAGATAGAAGAATATAAATTCTTCTAAATAAAAGAATTAAGAATTAATTCTTGTAATATTCTTATAATTAAGAATTACAAAAATATTCATCATGTGATATTAATATAACAATTAATAATATTTAATTATTCCACGGCCCTCATTTTAGGAGAGTTTTTATGGGAGCTTATGCCAAGGATATTACAGCAATAATGTTGAATTGATTGCACTCTGGTTTTCTTAGAGCGGTAAAAATGATTCAAGTTATGGGAGATTCTAAATTGGTGATTGATTAGGAAAATTATAGAAATAAGGTCAACAACATCAATATTGAGACCAACTTACATGACATTCAATAGGTATTTCACCCCTGGAATGGATTTGGTATTGCCATATTCTTCATGAACTTAATGAGGAAGTTAATTGTAAAATATTATAACAGCGATTCTATATGCGGAAAACTCAAAGAATCGTTAAAACTTAATGCCTAGAAATATAAATTACCTCCAGCCATTGGTGATGTTCTTGATGCAAACCACAGTCCACTTGCTTCTTTACTTCAACGCTCCAGCTTCAATCCAAGAAAAAAGAAAAGAATACAGAAAGTCTGAAGGCACTTCCAAGCTCTGCTCTCTCAGCTAGATGGTGTAAAAAAACTGAAGGGGATTGAGATACAAGCTTGGGGACCAAACAGATAAATTTATAGCCAAGCTTCCATCAAGCTTCTAATGGCTATGTGTCAGGTGTTCCACAGATCAAGGTAGAGAACTCCAGATGGAGTAATGGACCACTTCAGAAGCTCCAACAAGAAAATTAATTAACTGCAGTTGATTTCCTTAATTTAAGGAAATTACTGCAGTTGGTTTCCAAAAAAGAAGGAAAGACTGCAGTTGGCTTCCACAATTGTAGGCAGCAGTTGGTAAAGAACTTAATGGAGCTTAACATTCTCCCACTTGGTCCATACTTCCAAACTTAATGTCTCAACTTAAAACCCATTGATAATCTGTATTAAGTAATAGATACATGAATCATGGCGATAAGTCCTCTAAAAACGAGTATTATCTTCCATGTATTACTATGTATTTATTCTTATCATAATTTATGTGGCAACAATTTCTTAATGAATAAACCTTATGTTTATTCTTGGTCCTTCTTAAATGAATTTTCTCAAATCAACTTAAGGTGCACATAAATATGAGAAAAAAACATCACAATAATTAAGAATTTCATTAAAATAACATTGTTCATACAATGAGAAACTACATAATTGAACCAAGTCCCATATTCATTACATGATCCTTGAATTTAAATGGTGGCATGCCCTTAGTCAAAGGATCAGCGATCATCAACTCAGTGCTGACGTGCTCAATGACCACTTTCTTTTCTTTAACACGTTCCCTTATAGCTAAATACTTAATGTCGATGTGTTTATTTCGACTCCCACTTTTGTTATTTTTAGCCATAAAAACAGCAACTGAATTATCACAATATATTCTCAATGGCTTAGAGATAGAATCCATAATTCTAAGCCCAGAAATGAAACTCTTAAGCCATACACCATGTAAAGTAGCCTCAAAACAGGAGACAAACTCGGCTTCCATAGTGGAAGTGGCAATCAAGGTCTACTTGGCACTCCTCCATGATACAGCTCCACCGGCCATCATAAAAATGTAACCTGATGTTGATTTGCGTGAATCAACACATCCAACAAAGTCAGAATCTGAGTAGCCAATTACTTCCAAGTTGTCCGTTCGTCTATACATAAGCATGTAGTCTTTGGTTCCTTGAAGGTACCTCATTACTTTCTTTGCAGCTCTCCAGTGGTCTAAACCTCGACCACTCTGATATCGTCCCAACTTTCCCACAACAAATGCAATGCCAGGTCTTGTGCAGACTTGAGCATACTTTAGGCTTCCAACAACAGAAGCATATGGAATGTTCTTCATTTGTTCCCTTTCAAAGTCATTCTTCGGGCATTGGTTCAAATTGAACCTATCACCCTTCACAATGGGAGCTACACTTGGTGAACAATCCTTCATCCGAAATCTCTCTAAAATTTTATTAATATAGGTTTCCTGTGACAGACCCAAGATGCCTCGAAATCTGTCTCTATGGATCTTAATGCCAATGACATAAGATGCCTCACCCATATCCTTCATATCAAAATTTTTAGAGAGGAATTGTTTCACCTCATGTAGCAAACCCTTATCATTGGTTGCTAGCAAAATGTCATCCACATATAAAACAAGAAAACAAATTTTATTCCCACTAACTTTCAGGTATATACATTGATCCATAATGTTTTCTACAAAACCAAAAGAAGAAATTACATTATGGAATTTTAAATACCATTGGCGGGATGCTTGTTTTAAACCATATAATGACTTCTTGAGCTTGCAAACCAATTGCTCACCATCACTAGAGGGGAATCCTTCAGGTTGTTTCATGTAAACCTCCTCCTCTAGATCTCCATTAAGAAAAGCCATTTTCACATCCACTTGTTGCAACTCCAAGTCAAAATGGGCTACTAATGCCATAATAACGCGCAAGGAATCTTTCTTAGATATAGGAGAAAAGGTCTCCGTGTAGTCGATTCCTTCTTTCTGAGTGAATCCCTTAGCAACAAGTCTTGCCTTGTATCTCTCAATGTTGCTCAATGAGTCTTTCTTTGTCTTTAAAACCCATTTACATCCAATGGCTTTTGCACCATTAGGCAACTCAACAAGATCCCAGACTTCGTTACTCTTTATGGAAGTCATCTCTTCCTTCATGGCATTGTACCATAGTTCTGATTCTTTGCAACTCATGGCTTGTGAAAATGACTCGGGATCATTTTCGGCTCTAATGTTATAGTCAGATTCTTGTAGATACACAACATAATCATTAGGAATTGTTGATATCTTTGGTCTAGTAGATCTTCTTAATGTTGTACCATCATCTTCCTGAGAAGTATGTGGTTCAACTTGTTGTTCAAAAGTTCTTGGCAACTCTTGAACTCCTTGATCTACTGGAATATCGTCAGCAGCTTGTGGAACTTCAACAATTGGTTGTTCAACACCAGTTTGTACTTGAGGGGTGCTATGAACAATAACCAATCTATCACTTGAAGTGGAAGGTTGAGATTCTGAATGATCCTTCTCAGAAACTATGTTTCTGGTTTGATATCTCCCACTGATCAAGTCATTTTCAAGAAACTTTGCATTTCTTGATTCCATAATCCTAGTGCTGCGAGATGGACAACAAAATCTGTAACCTTTAGACCTTTCAGCATATCCAATGAAATACCCACTAATGGTCCTTCGGTCCAGCTTCTTCTCTTGTGGATTATAAATTCTCACTTCAAACGGGCATCCCCAGACGCACATATGTCGCAAACTCGGTTTCCAACCTTTCCATAATTCAAATGGCATTTTAGGAACCGCCTTGGTTGGAACTCGGTTTAAGATATACACTGTCGTCTTAAGTGCTTCAGTCCACAAGGATTTAGGAATATTGGAGCTACTAAGCATACTCCGCACCATGTCCAATAATGTTCGATTTCTTCTTTCTGCTACACCATTCTGGTCGGGTGAACCATGCATGGTGTATTGGGCAACGATCCCATGCTCTTGAAGAAATTTAGCAAATGGCCCAGGTGCTTGTCCATCTTCTGTGTATCTACCATAATATTCTCCACCTCTATCTGATCTCACGATCTTAATTTGCTTGCCACATTGTTTCTCTACTTCAGCCTTAAAGATCTCAAAGGCATCTAATATTTCGCTCTTTTTATGAAGCATGTAGAGATACATATATCGTGAGTAATCATCTATAAAGGAGATGAACTATCTCTGACCATGTGAGTCCATGTCTCGACTACATATATCAGTATGTATGATCTCTAATATGTCCGAACTCCTATTGGCACCTTCCTTTGACTTGTTGGTCTGCTTTCCCTTTATGCAGTCCACACAAGTCTCAAAATCAGTAAAATCCATAGTATTAAGTACCCCTTCATTTACCAATCTTTTAATTCTTTCTATGGAGATATGACCTAGTCTCCGGTGCCATAATTTAGAAGAATCTTCATTAATAACACATCTTTTAGTGCTAGTGTGAACATGCATTGAATCATAAGTAACATTGTTTTGTAAATTAATGCAGTAAAGACCATTAGACAAAATACCATTCCCAACATAATCAGATTTATAGAATAGACTGAAAGATTTTTCTGAAAAGTTTAAGGAATATCCAAAAGGTACAAGCCTTGAAACTGAAATCAAGTTTCTAGAAAAACTTGGAACATAAAAGGTCTTTTCTAATTCCAAAACAAAGCCACTACTTAAAGTTAAATAACATGTTCCTATAGCTTCCACATGCGAGCCCATCTTGTTTCCTGATAAGATGCTTTGCTCACTTCCCACTGGCTTCCTTAGGTTTTGCAAACCCTGCAAGGAATTCGAAATGTGAATTGTTGATCCAGAATCAATCCACCATGTGTTAATATTAACGTTAACCATATTAGATTCATAACAAACAAATGAGATTAAATTAACTTTGTCCACAAGCCATTTCTGAAATTTGGCGCACTCCTTCTTCATGTGTCCCTTCTTTTTACAGAAAAAACACTTGGAATCCTTCTTGATATCGGCTTGGGGAGGTACTTTACTTTTCCCTTTCCGATTGGCTTGAGATTTGCCCTTTCCATGCGTTGCTAGCAATGCACTCTCTCCCAGTTCCATCACCAGTCTCTCTTCCTCTTGAACACACATGGTCATAAGTTCATTAATTGACCATTTATCTTTATGTGGGTTGTATGAGATTTTGAAAGGTCCATATTGGTGTGGAAGAGTGTTCAGGATGTAGTGCACTAGGAAGGACTCCGATATATCAACCTCGAGTTTCTTCAATTGAGCCACAATGTCCCTCATTTGCATGATGTGCTCGCGCACACCTTTCACACTGGTGAGCCTTAGGGATGAGAACTTCATGATTAGGGTGCTTGCTAGTGCCTTGTCTGAAGTGACGAATTGATCATCAATGGCCTTCAACAAGTCTCGAACCTTTTCATGCTGATCAACGGAACAATGAATACCAGTTGAAATTTTAGTCTTAATGAACATCATGCTTAGACGATTGGATCGCTCCCATCGTTCATAAAGCGTGATGTCCGCTGCAGTGCTGGTATTAGTGAGTGCCGATGGTTCATCTTTCCTAATAGCATAATCTATGTCCATCCACCCTAAATGAAGGAGAATCCTCTCCTTCCAAATCTTATAGTTATCTCCCTTAAGTTCGGGAATGTCACAATGAATTTCAGAGAAATTTGCAGGTTGTACTACTGCATCAAAATTAAAAATCACATGCTTATGTTAAAATTGAGGCTTAATAAACTTTCATGTTTTACCAATGTAAATCATGCTCAAAAAATTGAATCTAATGACATAAAAATTGCCTATGGGCTAAATTTTCAATTCAAACAGATTCAATAAAACTTTATGATAAAACTTATTAATTCATAACTCCTGTGGGTAGGTTATGAAATTTTATCCTAATTAATTACATAAATATAACAAAAATTCCTGTGGGATAAAATTTATTATATTTAGTCTAATTAATTACAATTTAATGTCTAAATAACCTTTATGTGATCTAACCAATCAAAATATATAATTTTAATTAATTAAAGATGCTGTGGCTATTCTCTAATTAATTAAAATTATATGGATCACTAGACATTATTTTTTGTTTTAAAATTTTGAAATTCTGGTAAGGAAAATGATAAATTTATGTGGTTTCAGTTATGCTGTTATATTCTACAATATTATGCTATGTGTACGGCTTGCTTTTCTGTGCTACTCCCAGAAAAGTGCTAGACTACCTTTATTAATAGAACTGTGTTACTTTTCTATGGTGCAGTACTAGCCTTCAGTTATCGCTATATATGGTGCAGTACTAGCAATCATCAGCATAGTTCGATGAGAGTGTTCCACCTTAAAAAGTGATTCCATTTAATAAGAAATAACGCTATTTCTGAAATGCACAATCTTACAGATCAACTACTGTGCCTGTTTCTGAAATGCACCACGCAACCACCATGCGCATTCATTTTTATTCATTTTTTATATTATGAAAGGATTTGGACGATTCGCACTTCTAAAATAAATTCTCCTTCTTTTCCGGTCATAATGAGTGACTCGCTGACTCTAATAAGGAGTTGAGAAGTTTTGAACGAATTCAAATCAAAATTTCAAAGGTTGGAAATATTATAAATCTTTTTTGGCTTGAAAATCAGTATTTGTGCGTTTTGCGGGCGTGTACTGCCACGTCAATCAACAGAGTTAGAATGCACTTATCACAAACTGAAAGTCCGGCGGACAGCGGAATCAGAATCGAGAGACAAATAAACGTCCCCGAGGTCTTTAGATAGTGAGTTTCCGCATTTACCTAAACTGTTTTTCTCAGTCCGCCGAGTCGCGGATCACGACCAAACTTGGGAACTAATTAGCAGACTTTCATGGAAAATACAAACGCCCGACTTTCTTAGACTGCGCCCGGTTCTTGATAGTGCGCTGTAATCGTGTCAACTCCGAAATGAATGCATTTTTTGTATTTTACGTCTCTTTGAAACCGAGCGATCAAATTCGCCCTATGGCATCGAATCTGTTTTCAAAGTGGTAAATCCAACTTCTAAAATTCCTCCGTCCACGCATGCCACGCTGTGTGCCACCATCAGTTCACGTCAACTCACATTTTTCCACACGATCAAACATTCCTCCGTCCACGCATGCCACGCTGTGTGCCACCATCAGTTCACGTCAACTCACATTTTTCCACACAATCAAACATTCATCCATCCACGCATACCACGCTCTGTGGGCCAGCGTCAGTTCACGTCAACTCACATTTTTCCACACAATCAAACATTTCCTTTGTTTAAAGGTAAATTTGCACAAGAATATGTGATAAATTGATTTTAGTATTTATTTATTTTGTGATTTGAAAAAATCAAATAAATAATTATGTTGATTTTAACAATGAATAAATATAAGTTTATCTAATTTATTAGGTATGGGTAAAAAAATTTATTATTTAATAAAAATAATATATATTTAAAAATTAAATAATAATAAATTTATATAACATTTTAATCTGAGAAATTCGAATTTAATATATATATTTGTGAGAGTAAAAAGAAAGGCTACATAGTAGGGCTTAGTTTTAAACTTAATTTAATTAAACTAAAAAATAATAAAAATAAAGATTTCATCAAAAAATTAAATAAGTAATAAAATAATGTATTGTTAAATCTCATCATAAAAAATAAAAAAATATGATTAACTAATATTGTTTATATATGTGTGAGATTTTTTGTTAATATATAAAAAAAATCTAATTAAATTTATTAAAATATGTTTTTAATAGATAATAAGTCTTTTTAAATTTAACATGTGGAGAAAAACTACAATTTATAAAAATGGAAATAATAGAATTTCTTTTTTAAAGTTAAATAAAAATGAAATAAAACTGAAAACAAAAATGTAGTAACTAATAAAAATGGAAGTTACTAAACAACCTACAATAAGACCTCAACCAATAATCTTACAAATAAATAAATTTAAATAAAATAAAAAATAAAAATAAAAATGAATTCTCAATGCTAAACTATGGATGGCTTAAATATTTGGTCGAAGACAAACTAATACTTAGTCAAAGGCAAATTTGAATGCTAAATACCAAATTTGCATGGGATATAATAAATAAGTGTTCATTGCGATGATATGTTTAAACTATATTAAAAAACTTATTAATGTTTATTCTAACTATTAAAATAAAAAATTCCTAACTATATAATTTTATTATTATTATTATTATTACTATTATTTATCCTTTAGCTTTATCCAATGATAATAGAATAACTAATAAATATTCATTATATATATATATATATATATATATATATATGTATATATATAATTAATTTTCATTTTCAATAGTTCCTCATGTAGTGAGGATAATCAATATTCATTTTCAATATTTCCTCCTAAATTGAGGATTGTTGTGATCCCTCTACTAGACTGTCATTGTCAAAGCTTAAGACCCACAAAGGGTGGACTAAAGATATTAAATGCAATATAGGGTTAAGCAGGGGCATCCCCTATCCCTTACCCTTTTTGGCATTCATATCGATAAGCTTGAGGAGTGTCTCAAAACTCCAGGTTGCAAGGGCAGCAAGTTTGGTGATATAATCGAAATTCTTCTCCTCTATGCTGATGATATTGTTCTTCTTGCAAAAAGCCATGATGACCTATACAAGAAACTTAAGACTCTTGATGTCTATGACCATTAATACTGACAAGACTAAATTCATGATCATTAAAACAAAAAACACCACCCATGGTAGTTTCGCCTATAATAACCATTGTTTAGAGTAGCTTTATTTTTACAAATATTTGGGTATTGACTTTCCTCATCAACTCAACTAGAATTATAACATCGAGAAAAGGATTATTGGAGGCTGCAAAGCTTATTATGATCTTGAAAACAATTGTATTATCGGCTTGAAAACACTTGTAAGTTGGCTAATCTTTGTGTTTGTAGTAAAAAAAGGTTCCTCTTTAAGACTCCCGTTACCCTTGTTGTCTTACACGAATGCAAAGTTTCGGGTTGTAGTATATCTAGAAAGTCATGGAGAAAGATTGAGATGATTCAAAAGGAATTCATAACCTACAACCTAAAGATAAAGGGAAATACTCCCTATCCTATCCTCTTGATCAATGTTGACATGTCCCCCATTCAAAGTATGATTATGTTCAGATATATACTGTATAAGAAGAAGCTTTACAACATGGAATCCAATAGGCTCCAAAAATTGCTTCTAACTTTAGTCAAAACTCCCACCTTCGCCTCAAGCGTAGGTGGGATAAGGATGCCTAGTCTTGGCTCAACCATTGGGGAATTAAGGAGGAGATCATCATGGGAAGCAAGGATGGTGTCAAAGATACTATTAACTCCAATTTTAAGGAGAGATTGCGGGATGATAAGGGGCTTGAGGGTAAAAGGAAGCTAAGATACTATAAGGAGGTGATCAACCCCACCCTTTGATAACAACAATTATCTCCTTGTGTTAACAAATACTAAGAAAAAAACGAACATCACTAGGATAAGAACTAATTCTCATGAGCTTCAAAGTGAGACCGGGTGGTGGTGTACTCTCAAGACTCCCTAAGATGATAGAATCTGCCAGATTTGTGATACTAAGAAGGTGGAAGATGAAAAACACTTCATTTTAGACTGTCTGTCTCTTACTCACATCCGCTCTCAATTCACGAACATCTGCCACACTTCTAAACTTATTGAATTATTAAACCATCCTAACTATAGCGATATTGAAGCATTTCTTTCTCTTCTTTTCTATCACAAAAACAAGATTTTGAAGAACCACAATTAGATTATTTTTCTTTTCTTGAGGCCAGACATACCGCATTGGTCTTAGTGGAGGTTCATCAACATCGTCATTATCATTATTATTTAGATTTTCATAACTTAATTCATTTTTTATATTTTTTTATATTAATAATTTACAATATAAAATAATCATTTTATTCTTTCTATATATAATTTTGGTTTTTTAAATTTTTTTATCAATATTTTTTTAGTTAATTTTTTTTTTTTTTTGTCTAATCCACATGAAAATATGAACTTTGAATCTCATGGTTTACAAACATTTTATGATACGAATATGGTTAATTAAACTTTTTTATAGACATTAATTTTTGTTTGTTTGAAATATATTTATTTTTAAATTAAATTTAAATATTCATGTATTTTTACAATGCTATTAATTTTATAAAATATTTCACTCTATATTTTTAGATTTTTATTTATTTATTATAATCAATAGAATACTTATAATTTTTAATTTGAAAACTTTTTATTATTTATCTATTTATTTATTTTTCACAAGTACAACATTGCATATTCCATATGAGGAATATACTTATACTTTCAATATCGTCAACATATGTCCTATCACTTGCAAGACAAATTTATAAAATTTAAAACCTATTCATTCTTTTACACATTTTCTGACTATATCTAACATCATTTTTATAGTTAATAACTCTCTTTTATTTGTTTTTAATTTACAATAAAATATATATCTTTTATTAACCATTATTTATATGATTTATATTACATGAGAGACAACTTCTTTTAAATGCCACTAACAAATAGGATATGACAAATCTCAATAAACATAAACCCACACAACTGAAGAAATAAATTATTTACCAAACTATTCAAATTAAAATTCTTTGACTTATATTCATTACACATTTAATTGTTATTTTAATTAAAATTTAAAATAATTTTAATTTGTATTATATTTATATATGAAAAAATATTACATTTTATATAAATAATATGAATTTACTATAATTTTTGTCTTATTTTAAAAATCGGTTATGTATTTTTTCCATTAAAAATTTTGAAATTAAGATTTCACATTCTTTCTATCATTCATTTATATATATATATATATATATATATTCTTGTGTTGCACTTTTAGTTTTTAAAGGAATAATATAGCTAACTTTTATATTTTAAATAATATTTGTAAATTTATATTTATTAAATTATTATTTCAAAAAAATATATATATTAAGTTATTAATGAAAAATTTTGGGAAAAGATCATATTGAGAAATTTTGGTTGACACGTTTCCAACCAGCCTTTGTGGTTGATCTTCAGGACCAGACTGTGGATAACAATTTACTCTTAAATAATGATAAATTAATTTTTATTTTATAGTTATGAATGGAATATGTTGATATAATATTGTCATCTCTTCTATATTAATAAATGAACTTTCATATATTAACTATTCCAACATTTTCTTTTGTAACTTAGAGGAACCCAATAGCATACCTATAATAAACTAGTTTTTATTTTATAGTTATGAATGAAATATGTTGATATATTTTTGTTATCTTTTATATATTAATAAATGGAATTTCATATATTAATTATTTTAGCATTTTCTTAATGGAATTTCATATATTAATTATTTTAGCATTTTCTTAATGGAATTTCATATATTAATTATTTAAGCAATTTTTTTGTAATGGAGAGGAATGGAGCAGCTTATTTAGTAAGCTAAGATATGAATAGGGGGAATTGGAGCCTATGTCTTTTGAGGTTCAACAATTTCAGATTTGATAGATTAACCAATTGAACTGCTCACGAGACAACTATTTCAACATTTTTAAATTCATATTTACTTTTTATATTTATTTAATACAATTATGAATTTACCCTACAAATAATAAATAGCAAAATATATATATATATATATATATAGATATATTAAATTCTAAAATATCAAATAATAAAATATTAAATAACATAAATGATTAAAATTATTAAATAATAAATAGTACAAATTACTATATAAAAAATTATCAAACAACACATGAGCCCAATTAATATTCTCAATATTACGACAACTAATACTCTTAATATTATAACCACTTAATTGCATTATGCTGAATTATCATTTAAATTTGTAAGTTGTAATTATGAGTATAGAAATCACATTTCAGAAAATTGACATAAGAAGTGTGAATTTAATCTTTATGTCTTTCTGAGTATTAATTTAGAAGCAAAAAGACATAGAAAATTCAAGTAAGAAAAATAAAAATTATTAAATTTATTAATTTGTGAATTTAATCTTTATTTTTTTCAGAGTATTAATTTTGAAGAGAAAACACCTTGAAAATTCAAGGAAGAAAAAAAAAAATTATTAAATTAATTAATTTGGTGTATCACAAATAAATATAGAAAATTAATTATAACATACACAATCACTTTCTGCACTAATAGGTGTTTAATTAGTGAGATAAGTACCAACAAAAATTTTAAATACTAGCACTCTACACCAATAAATATTTACTTGGTAAGATTAATAATTATAACATACACAATTACTTAGTCTACTAACTAAGGCTCTACACTAATAAGTGTTTACTTGGTGAGATAAGTATTAGTACTAAGTTTCAAGTACCAATTTAGATTGGATTAAGCAAATAATTTGAAAAATAATAAATAATTCTGTTTCTGACAATTTCATAATTAATTTATATTTATAACTTTTCTAAAATATATGGTTTTTGATTTTGTAATTAAAATAAAAAGATTTAGTCAAATAAAATATAATAATAATTTATATGTCTGGATGTTTTCTATATATTTAAATGTAAATTTATAAAAATGTATAAATTAAATGGTATCAAATATGATCATAAAGTAAGTTGACAAAAACCAAATTTCACAATATTATTTGAAGTTCCCATAGAACAGAAAACAGTATATCTTGTTAAGTTTGGCTAAGATTTATTGTGATGCTTTTGAGGTATCTTGTAGGTGGAAAGTAAGTTGAGAAAAGACCAAATTTCACAGTATTATGAAGTTCACATAAAACAAAAACCAGTATAACTGAATCTTGTTAAGTTAGGCTAAGATTTATTGCGAAGTTGACAAAAAAAAACCAAATTTCACAGTATTATGAAGTTCCGATAGAACAAAATCCAGTATAACTGAATCTTGTTAAGTTTGGCTATGATTTATTGTGATGCTTTTGAAAGAGTCCAAGGGACCGCACTAGTTTTTCAGACAGCTGGGCGGCAAAATAGTCCCCAGAGCCATTCCCAGAGCATTGACACACACAGTCCCCAGAGCCATTCCTAGAGCATTGCAGTCGTTGAAGTTATCTCGACATTTGTCAAAGTAATTCCTGTGCAAGCAACTGTCTCGCTGCACGAAAAGTTCACAGCCACATCGGTCGATGACGTTCCCTGTATGTTTCTATACGTGACATCCTGTATTTGCACTGCGGATGGCTGCACACAACAACATGACGGACAGTATTATTGATACCAAACAGTAATACCAAACTTGAAAACCAATTTGTATAAATATTATTGCAGTATAACATAGTTTTTACCTCTATGCATTTAGTGGTGATCAGATGTCCGTAGGTGAAGTTTATATTAATTATATATATATATATATATAAACAATTATTTTATATTACAATAAAATGACACACAATTGTTTTTTAGAGAATTTGTATTAACTTTGATGGTTGGAATTAGCTACGTTTAGGGTTATAGGGGTCTCTCTGAGTTGGGTGAGATTTCCGGAATTACCAAATTCCGTGATTACCGATTCTTTACCTAAAGATGAAATTCTATGTAGTTACCAATTACTAACCCGATTGATAGTATTTAGAAGATAAAATAAATGGGAAATTTATCCTATATTATGTGCGCAACATCGATAGCAAGCACACATCCACGGACTTCAAAATGATATTTCAACAACGGCGGGAACTAAACTCATATTAAAACGTATTCCGTCTATATATTTTAGTGGGGCATGTTGGGAAAATATGGAAATACCCAGAATGGTTAGTTGATCACCTGAATTTTACAAGGTGAAGCGGAATCGCAATAGTACTGATCAATGATAATCGGATTTTTAACATTATGAACAACTATGTCTTCAAATATGATATTTACAAAAGCATAAATTATGTTATAACCATCCTAGATAATTCAGATTAATATCAATTACGAACTGCAGTTCATTGCCGTATGAATAGAAATAATTAAAGGAGCCATACACCTGTTAAACCATCCTGCCAAGTTTTGATTCTGGCTCCGTTGGATGTTTCGACAAAAGTGATGTTTTCGACTAGAATGTCATCAATTTGGTCTTCTTCTCCATTCTTTCCCAGACTTCCAATGCTGCACAAGAGAAGAAGTACAATTCAGATTTCATCTTTACTGATTGTATTTTCTGCAGGATAAGATCCAAAATACTTATCTCACCTGATGCCATGGCCTGGGCCACACTTTATGTTTTTGATATTAATAGTAGATGAGCCCGACGAAATGGAAATGCAATCATCCCCTGATATAGAGTATTTATAATCATAGTTAGCAGAACCCTTTATGTTTATTATGCGTTTTGCCAATCTGAACTTTAACTAAGTGAAATTAAGATTTGCACTTATAGCAGCTGCGGTGAGATAGATATAAGCTAGAAGGATATTGACTGATTTATTATTAAGAAAATGAATCTATGCTATATGGTAATATGTGAATAAACAAATTAACGCAAACCAGTGAAATCACTAACTTCTAACCTGTCTGGATGACACAGTTGTTTATTTGGGCATTCTTAACTCTTTGTAAATGAATACCATCAGTGTTTGGGCTTTGTTCAGGAGCTTGTATCTGAAGCCCGCTTAATTGGATATCAGAAGAGTCGACCACTACGAGATGCATTCGTTGGCTATTGACAAATTGCAAATTTTTTATCACAACATTTGAACATCTACTAATAGTCATTACCTGTAAGACCAACCCAAAATCCAAACAATCGGATGAGCACAGCCTTGAATTAAAATTTACAGAAAGATTAAAGAAACCGTTTAGAACAAGGTGATCATTGCGTCTTTTTTCAAGCAAATAAACAAGGTAATCAAGATAAGATTGCCGGCTGGAAACAAACCGGTGGAGCCGCATCCAAGCAACCCTGCACGCAAGGAGCCGGTTTATACTACTAATTTGTTGTTTAATGGTAAATGTTGGGCAGGGGAATGATTTTGGATGATGCTTGTGAAAAGGCTAGAGGTGGAGTCGGTGGAGTCGAACGCGGAAGAGATGGAATATTTGAGAGGATTATGACAAGATTTTCAATGGCGGCTTGTTTGGTATTTTTCTTTTTAAATGGGGAAAATACCAAAAACCAAATATTCAAACACACAGAGAAAACAGAGTAATTCACCACCATTAAACTTTCTATTCATTAAAAATTGATACAAAGATTTACCACTGTAAAATCCTTTTTATATTCACTGCTGTGAAAAATAACTTACTGCTGTAACAAACGTTTACATGAGCTTACTGCTGTAAAACAAAATTCACACAGGCTTACAAAATTTCACGCTCCACCATTTCCTTTATGCAAAACCACACATGGTTTTTGCTATTCCTCTGTTTTACAATTCCTTACAAAACATTACCAAATACATTTGTGCACTGCTGTGCATTCACCCTCTGGTTCTTCACATTTTTCACACTGCTGTGTATGAAATACAACACATAGTTTTCGCTTCACCACTCTAATTTTACTCTACTGTAAACTCACACTGAAACCTCCCATGTCCCATACAAAAAAGTCAACAGTAAAAAACATATTACATACAATCTTTGTATTTTTTAATACATGCCGTAAAAGACATAGACTTCTATTAAAACGTGCCCATACCTATGTTTTAAATGCACCATACCTTTTCATAAAAGAGAAACTTACGTGCTATATAAAAAACATATATTGTAATGTGCCCATACTCATATTAAAACGGGCCACCAAAAACTTGTACCAACATTAACTCTTTTACCTACGGCGGTCAACCAAAAGTTTAATCCACGCAAGCCTTTAATGCACCTCGTATGCAGCTTTAGTTCATCAACGGTGGAGAGCGATGGAGTAAATCCGACGGAGGTCAACAATATCGGAAACCTGTTTGCTGCCCAACTTTAACGCCCGAGAAAATGACGTTGCGTTACGTCAGGGCTGAACCACGTGTCAGCTCCAAATTGTATCGGAGCTCCTTCCCGGATTATTCCTTCGTCGGCAAATCGCTCCGAGAAAATCCGGTGAACGGTTTCTGGCTTGGTTCACGGTTTCTGGTGGTCTGCGTTGAAATTAGATTTCAACACTCCCCTTTAATTTCAACAGCTGGGCATTCGGTCATACCGAGACACTTCCTCAAAAATTCAAAGCTTTTCTGATCCAATGGCTTTGTCAAGATGTCTGCAACCTGTTCCTGAGTCCTGCAATGTTCTAGGACAATTTCTCCATTGTTCACCAATTCTCTGATGTAGTGAAATCTTGTATCAATGTGTTTCGTTCTCTTATGAAACACTGAATTCTTTGACAATGCAATAGCTGAGCTATTGTCACAAAAAATCACTGTCGCTTTTGCCTGTTCTTGGCCTAAGCTTCTCAACATTCTTCTCATCCACACTGCCTGACAAGCTGCTGCTGTCGCTGCCACATATTCAGCCTCTGCTGTAGACAATGCTACAATGGACTGCTTCTTAGAAGCCCATGAAATGGCTCCTGAACCCATATTAAAAACATAACCGGAAGTGCTCTTCCGATCATCTACACTTCCAGCCCAATCGCTATCTGTGTACCCAACCAAATCTAAATGTTCTGAGGCATGATATAGAATTCCAAACATTTTGGTACCTTTGACATACCTCAAAATTCTCTTTGCTGCCTGCCAATGTGCCTCCTTTGGCCTCTCCATAAATCTGGAAATTAAACTAACAGCATACATTAAATCAGGCCTAGTTGCTGTTAAATACATAAGGCTGCCTACAATACTTTTGTACAAGCTAGGATCAAAATCCTTGCTGCTGTCCTCTCTGCTGAGTTTTAATCCCATCACTGTGGGAGTGATTGCTGCCTTGCATTCTTCCATCTTAAATCTGCTCAAAATTTGATTTACATATCTTGCTTGAGATATAAAAATTCCTTTTTCATTTTGATCTACTTCTATGCCTAAGAAGTATCTCAAGAAACCCATGTCAGTCATTTCAAATTCATCCTTCATCACTGATTTAAAATTCTTAATGAGCTGATCATCATTACCTGTGAAAATCACATCATCAACATACAAAACAACAATTAAAATTTTACCATCTTTTTCCTTGATGTAGACTGTGGGTTCTCCTTCACACTTGTCAAATTCATTATCCAATAGATATGAATCTATCCTGCTATACCATGCTCTTGGCGCTTGCTTCAGCCCATAAAGAGCTTTCTTCAATTTGCACACTTTGTGCTCTTCTCCTTTCTTCTCATATCCGAGAGGCTGTTCCACATAGACCTCTTCCATTAATACTCCATTTAGGAATGCTGATTTCACATCCATTTGGTAGACTTTCCATTTGTTTTGAGCTGCTATGGATAGCACTGCTCTCACTGTTTCCATTCTTGCAACCGGGGCGAAAGTCTCCTCATAATCTCTTCCATACTGCTGCTTGTAGCCTTTAACAACCAGCCTTGCTTTATGCCTTTCAATCTTGCCTTTAGCATTGCTTTTGGTCTTGTAGACCCATTTCACACCAATAACTTCTTTGCCTTTTGGTAACTCAACCAAATCCCATGTTTTGTTTCTCTCTATGGCATTCATCTCCTCATCCATAGCTTCTATCCATTTCCTATCTTTAATTGCTTCTTCAAAATGAATAGGATCATCAACATGACAATACAAGGCAAATAAGGAATTCATTCCTTCTTCATAAATTTCACTTAGATTTCTAAACTTCTTACCTCTTTCACTTGGTGTGCAAGTGCTTGAAGATGCACTTGAATTTCCTCCTTGTGGTGTGCTTGGAGAAGCATTCTCATTGATCCTCAATGGTGTCCCTTGCTGTCCTTGTGTTGGCGCTGCTGTTTGGGGATTCATTTCAGCCACCTCCTCTTCATCTTCATCGTGAGACAAACAGTTTTTGACATTCACTGTTTTCTCTATGCTTCCATCCCAAGCTTCCTCTTCAATGAATTGAACATCTCTGCTGACAAAAAACTTCTTGGTAGATGGGATATACAGCCTGTATGCCTTGGATTCCTCACTGTATCCAATGAAAAGACATTTCTCCCCTTTGCTGTCCAACTTCCTCCTTAGCTGATCCGGAATGTGTGCATAGGCCACACACCCAAAAACTCTCATGTGGGTGACACTTTGCTTTCTCCCACTCCATGCCTCTTCTGGCACCTTGTTCATCACTGCTTTTGTAGGACACCTGTTCAATATATAAACTGCACAATGTACAGCTTCAGCCCAATACTCATTTGGCAAATGCTTTGCCTTCAACATGCTCCTTGCCATATCCATGATGGTCCTGTTCTTTCTTTCAGCAACTCCATTTTGCTGTGGGGTGTACCGAGTTGTAAACTGTTTATGAATTCCATTTTCTCTACAATACTTAAGGAATTCATTTGAGATATACTCACCTCCTCTATCAGTTCTCAATACTTTTATGTGCAGCCTGCTTTGGTTTTCCACAAGTGCTTTGAAATTTTGGAATTTCTCAAAGACTTCACTTTTGTTCTTGAGGAAATATATCCAAGTCTTTCTTGTAAAATCATCAATGAATGTCAAGAAATATAGGCTGCCAGCTAACGATGGAGCTTGCATTGGTCCACACAAATCTGAGTGGATAATCTCTAAGGGTGTCTTTTGCCCTTATGCTTTTCCCTGATGGAAAACTTTCTCTATGTTGTTTTCCCAAAATGCAGCCTTCACATAGGCTGTCCGGTTTCTCTATCAATGGTAATCCCTTTACCATTCCTTTCCTACTCAACAAATTTAGACCTCCAAAATTGAGATGCCCAAATCTCAAGTGCCACAACCAATTTTCATCCTTTGGCACGCTTTGGAAGGCCTCTTGGGTAACTGCTGCAATTTCATTTTTGTTTTTCAAATCTGCCCTGATCCTCAAAGGGAACATCCTGTTCCTTGTCATCTTCACTTCAGCAATGCATCTTTTGCTGGGTGGTATATCCATGATGGTGCATACATCATTTTTAAAGAAAACATTGTACCCCTTATGGACAAGCTGTCCAACACTCAAGAGATTACATCTCATTCCGGGGACATAGTATACATCTGCTATGGTTTTCCTTTCTCCTTGCTTTGAAAGTATTTTTATTTCTCCTTTTCCCATAACAGACACTTTACTATCAGTTCCTAGTGTGACTTCTGATTTCACATTTTTATCTAGGGCAGAAAAGAAGGCAATGTTTCCGGTCATATGGTTGCTGCAACCTGAGTCTAAAAACCATATGTCCTCACTATGTGCTTCAGCCATGTTACAAGCTAACAGGACATTGTCTTGACTGCTGTTTTCTCTTGTAACATTTGCATTTTGTCTAGTGTTCATATCATGTTGTTTCTTTCTACAATCACTAGCATAATGCCCATACTTTTTACAGTAATAACATTGGACATTGGATTTATCATACCTTTGTCCTTGAGCATGATGTTGATCTCTTTGTTGGCTGCTGCCTTGGCCTTGGTTCTGACTTGGATTGCTGCCTCTTCCTTGTGCATTTGATGAGTTGTTCCTTCCACCTCTATTCTGGCTTCTGCCTCTTCCTCTTTTGTTTCCTCTGCCTTGACCTCTGCCTCTTCCAAAGGACATCTGGGTCTTGAAGGCTTGCTCAAGAGATGAGTTTTCATTCCTACTCAACCTCTGCTCATGTGTTATCAGTGATGCATGTAGCTCATCAACTGAATAGCTTGAGAGATCCTTTGTCTCTTCAATGGTGGTGACTATGGCATCGAACCTTGAGGGTAAGACCCTCAATATTTTCTCCACAATCCTTCTGTCTTCAATGGTTTCTCCATGAGTTCTCATTTGTGTGATTACACCAATCACATGAGTGAAGAATGAGTCAATGTTATCTGACTCCTTCATGTTCAAGTTCTCAAAATCCTTTCTCAGCAATTGTAGTTTTGCTGTCTTCACTCTCTCCATGCCTTGATAGGCTGTCTTGAGGGTTTGCCATGCTTCATTGGCTGTCTTAGCTGCTGCTAACCTTGGAAACATACTCTGGTCTACTGCTAGATACAACAACACACGAGCTTTTGAATCTTTCTTCCTATTGTTCTTCAGCAGATCCTTCTCTCCTTGAGTTAATGCATTGAACTCAGTTTCATCTGCTGGTTCTTCAAAGCCTTCTTCAACTATTTCCCATAAATCTTGGGAAGCAAGCAGAGCTGTCATAGTTATTGACCAGTAGTCATAGTTCTTCCCATTAAACTGTGGGAGCTGGGTGTTAAACAAACCCATACCAGTGCTTGTGCTGGCCATTCCTTGACTGTGTATTTAAAACACTGACTGTCTCTTCAATAACAAACAAGATAGCTATGAAGAATACCTGAATCCTTTGTTGTCTGAGTCTTCTGTCTGCCTGAGAAGTTTTGCTGCAGCAACAACCTTCTCCCTTCAACTTCTTTAACTTTTTTTTAAAGAGCCTAAGCCTGCTCTGATACCAGTGTTTGGTATTTTTCTTTTTAAATGGGGAAAATACCAAAAACCAAATATTCAAACACACAGAGAAAACAGAGTAATTCACCACCATTAAACTTTCTATTCATTAAAAATTGATACAAAGATTTACCACTGTAAAATCCTTTTTATATTCACTGCTGTGAAAAATAACTTACTGCTGTAACAAACGTTTACATGAGCTTACTGCTGTAAAACAAAATTCACACAGGCTTACAAAATTTCACGCTCCACCATTTCCTTTATGCAAAACCACACATGGTTTTTGCTATTCCTCTGTTTTACAATTCCTTACAAAACATTACCAAATACATTTGTGCACTGCTGTGCATTCACCCTCTGGTTCTTCACATTTTTCACACTGCTGTGTATGAAATACAACACATGGTTTTCGCTTCACCACTCTAATTTTACTCTACTGTAAACTCACACTGAAACCTCCCGTGTCCCATACAAAAAGTCAACAGTAAAAACATATTACATACAATCTTTGTATTTTTTTTAATACATGCCGTAAAAGACATAGACTTCTATTAAAACGTGCCCATACCTATGTTTTAAATGCACCATACCTTTTCATAAAAGAGAAACTTACGTGCTATATAAAAAACATATATTGTAATGTGCCCATACTCATATTAAAACGGGCCACCAAAAACTTGTACCAACATTAACTCTTTTACCTACGGCGGTCAACCAAAAGTTTAATCCACGCAAGCCTTTAATGCACCTCGTATGCAGCTTTAGTTCATCAACGGTGGAGAGCGATGGAGTAAATCCGACGGAGGTCAACAATATCGGAAACCTGTTTGCTGCCCAACTTTAACGCCCGAGAAAATGACGTTGCGTTACGTCAGGGCTGAACCACGTGTCAGCTCCAAATTGTATCGGAGCTCCTTCCCGGATTATTCCTTCGTCGGCAAATCGCTCCGAGAAAATCCGGTGAACGGTTTCTGGCTTGGTTCACGGTTTCTGGTGGTCTGCGTTGAAATTAGATTTCAACACGGCTGACCTGGAGGATAAGAGCGGCCTACGGAAGGAGATTGTCAGTGCCATGTGTGCATCGTTTATTGGGCAAATGACTGGCGTGTATTAGGCAAATGAATGAAACCTTTTGTGTGGTTTAACAGGACCACCAATTTTTTAGTGGCCACATGTACACAACGGTGAGGTGAAACAGAACAGACGGTTCTTTTGTGTGGTTTAACAGGACCACCCATTTTTAGTGGCCACATGTACACAACGGTGAGGTGAAACAGAACAGTTAAAGGGAACCCTTACTTCTTGTTTGTTAACCTTGCAGGATTTAGACCACCAATCTTGGCCTTGACCATCAATGACACCGCCACCTTCTATGGTCAACCCAGATATACGATAAAATCGAATCCACAGGTTAAGTTCACTGCTATTCCATGCAGATTGTCTATTGGGTGCCACTATTGCTCCAGTAATCTGCAAATTTATGATTTTAGCAAATAATTTAACATGAATTTTCATGATCATCTTAAAAAGCATACAATCCAATATTCAACTTTCTCACCTCTACTGAAATATGAGACTTGCAAGGGCCAAGAAACGTCACTGGCTTAATTAGAAATGTCTTCCCCAATGGTACTTGCAACACTGCTGGCTTAATTAGAAATGTCTTCCCCAATGGTACTTGCAACACTGCGTTGGAAGACGATGCCATGCATGCTGCTTCCCATGCTTCTATGAATGCCTATAAATCACAAATGAGAAACAATACGTAGGTATTATAACAACGATAATAATCTAATCAAATTTTCTTGTTTGCGAAAGAAAGGATTTAACTAGTTCTCTGAAAGGTATAGCCACATATCTTTGGCAGTTACCAGAGAGCAAAAAAATATTTATTCCTAGTGCATGAATACTAAACAGATTTTAAGCGTGAAAATAAAACACAGGTAAAGACCGTGGGAGGGAATTTTCCTAAAATCTAAGAGTTCTGTGAAAGGGACGGTATTAATTTAAAAAGGTGCTCACTGGCTCCCAGGATTAACGATGAATATATGCGAAGTGCATCAAACTTTACAACAAAAATATCAAATGAATATTGAATCTATATAATTGATGAAAAAATATTCACCGTCCGATCATCTTTTAAACCGCCGGCATGTGCACCGTAGTCCATGACATTGAATATCGGTGAAGCGCTGGAATCACTTTTGCTCAGCACCTTTCTATGAGTAGCCGAACTTGAATCCACCATTAACAGCGCCATAATAGCAACAACTGAAGCGAATGTAGTCTGCACATAATTTATTTGTTCAAAACGACTCGTAATTTTTTCACGCACAGAAAATTAGAAATCACAAACATTGTTTGCAAGGAATTACCACAAATTTGAAATCCATCGCGATAGTTCGGAGGTCGAACCCTCGTTGTAGCCGATAGGTGCTCGAAACTTGTTTCATGGAAGGTAGCAGAGCGGGGATTTTATAGTGCTAGAAACTTGTTTTTGGTTTGCTTTTTCTTCTTTCTACCTAAACCTTGATAGACTCGGGTTGGTCCATTTTATTTTTTCAAAACGCACGGTGGCCATAAACATTGACCCAACTCTCACTGGGCATTGAGGAAACTCATGTTGCTGTAACATATTCAAATACCAGAGGACAAGGAATAGTTTGATGGTTATTCATTTTTCGGAGCCTCCATACTTGATTTGATCAATATTTCACGCCAACTGAATAACATGAACGCTGAGTCGACTGCCGGTTTTGCCTTTCCACTATCGAATCGAATGATGAAATTAACCTACTACAAATGTTAAAATGATAATATCCCAGAGTCGTAGTACCCCCCGCATTATTGGTCGCTGCTGACAAAAATCTTAACTTGTGTATATTGATTGATGGAGGTATTTTCAGAACATTCTCATTCCATTTCCGATTCTTACGGAGAGACTGAAATGAGTCACTCTCTTTGACCTGATACAGTGATGGGCCGTAGATTGCGTTTCTTCTTCAGAAGTCTTCATGGAAGGCTGCCTAGTTGTTATCTGCATGTCTATATCTGTGATGCGTTACTTCTTTCGAATTCTTTCTACAACGGTGTACCTAGATGTGATCTTGGTGTTTGGATGCTTGGTCTCTCACCTGTGGAAATTAAATCGAATCGGTGACTTTATTGGGGTTGAAATATGGTTGGTATTGTAATAAAATGTATTTTTTTTCCTGGTAGTGTTCATGCATTTTTTTTTGCCATTCGTTGTAATTTTCTTCTCCCTCGTTATATTTTACAGGGTAATTATATTTCAAGTGTAATTATATATTTTATTGTTATGGTGGTTGGTTATTATTATATATTTTATTGTTAGGGTTATTGGTTATTATTACATAGAATTAGTTTGTAGAAGGTTGTTTAGACTTAGTTAAATGTGAATGATTTTTTCTGACGAATTATTTTTAGATAAATTACTCTTTGGTAAGATATTTTCCTTTTCAAATGAGTGATTTTGTGTTTAAGATAATCTGCTTATCTTACTTTACGATGTAATTATATTTGTATTATTACATTGCTTAATAGAAAGCACTCCTCAAAAAATTGTGTAATAATTGTCTATTTTCTTGTATTTTTATACAGAGGAGGTCTACTCCCCACTCCCTCATGAGTACCCCCATAGAAACAGAAAATTAGTAGTAGATATCTTTGTTGTTAGCATTAGAATAAGTTGTCTTTCCACCATCTGAACGTTGAATACATTTGTTGTTAAGGAGCAAAGAGATTTGTAAAGGGCCTGACTATACTCTTAAACTAGCCTATGTTCTAGGATAGGGACACTCCTAAAGCATGCTATGTTTTGGGATAGGGACATTCATAAATGGAAAACAAAATATGAGAAGGGTGGCAGGTCACTATGGCATACTCAGGGCATTACATTACTCAACACTCATTTGAATTCATTAGGTTAACAAAGTCTTACATATATATAGGATTAGGTTATTGTTGAACAAATTCCTAAAATATAGGATTCACCAACTCATCAAAGGTTAATTACGAAAACAGTGCTAATGACACATAAGAAGTTTTAATTATAGGAGAATCTTCTAGATTTCTCCATTATTCCAACACTTCCCTTTAATGGAGAGTTGTGTTTTCCACCTCTCTTGTATCATCATTACTATAGAGTTTGAAATTCTTTTGTAATGGTATTGGTATTACCATATATTGGTTTTTTTTAATATTTTGTAACTCCTTGGTATATTTACTCTGCGTAACCAATGTTTATTCACCTTTTCTCCATATCTCCAGTGCTAATCAAGAATGCAATTCATCAATGTCTTTCATTTCAAACCGATGGGGCCAGCCCACGTGATCCCGGCTTTCCGTCTGCTAATGTGTATCACATCGAGGCAAAGGTTATGATATGTTGGTTGATTGTTTGATTGTATGAATCAATGTGGAATCGGTACTTAAGGATTTGTTTTTAATGAGGTAGTACCCCAGTCTCACCTCCACTCAACAGCTGTCTGCCTCGGAAACTTCACAAGGGTTTGGAGTCTTAGGGTTCTCGACCCTTCGCGCCTATTCACTTCTGCTGTTCACGGTTGCTGTCATTCCTCTTTCGCTCTGCGAGCCTGTGACCTCCGGTTGTTGTTTGTGGGTTGTAATGTTCTCTGTTTCTGGATGGTTTGGTCCACTGGTTCGATACCCAGCTACCCTTCTAACGATGGTTGCGGCTATGTGTTTGACATTGCCTGTTCCTCCGGCATTTGCTACTTGTAATGGTAAGTTTCGAAGCGTTGCTGTGCGGTTAGGGTCTCAGTGATTATTCTGGTTTGCTTTAGTCATTTTCCTTGGAGCTCTTTAAGGTTTCTGTATCTATACAGTTCGTGGATGCCTGTGAATGATTGGGGTTTGTTTCCTTGCTGTTGTCAATTTGTTCCTCTTATAACTTCTGTGCTCCTCTGCAACGGTTTTGGTGACTGCTCTGTTCTTGACGGTACGGTGACGGCGTTCTCAGCTAGCAATTCCGCAAGAAAACTCGGTAAGTTAATGTTCCATGCCAGATTTATTTGTATGCTCCTTTTACTGTTTCTTATGTCGTGGCTCCTTCGTGGGCAGGTGTTTCTTTTGGGTTGGTTGGAGGTCCTATTGCCGTGGACAGGTAAACTCGACTTCGGGTTTTTCTTTTTGTGTTTTTGTTCCTTCTTTATGTTTTCTTTAATTGTTTATGTTGCCGACCTAACTACATTTCCATACCCATTTCCTTGCAGGTGGGACTGTGCACGGTTGCCATCTCCATGTCCTCGGCAGTCTGCAATCCCGGGTAGCTCTTTCTCTTTGCTGTTTGGTAGTTATTACTTGGGTTTCTTCGACCCTCAAGGTCGGACTTACGTGCAGACCCTAGGCTGTTCTGTTCTCGAGTCGGTCTTTCGTTGTTCTCTGGTTGAGATTACGATGTTGAGCCTTGGTGTAAATTCATTATCGTTCACTGTAGGGTTATGACCGTGTCTGTGGTCCTGAGTCGTTTTACTATTTTGGACAGTATGTAATGGAAACTTACACATGGATTTTATATGTGTAATGTACCTATTCGCTATACAGTTTATTTATATGGAACTATGATTTTATGAACGACAAGGCCTGTGTGTTGTATTGCATACCTGGGGTTCGGTTGTGTGTGCTTGGCTTTGTTGCTTCCTCCAGCACGTTATCGCTTTTCTTTATGCAACACCTGAAACACGCTCTGCTTGACAGTCTAGTTTAATATATTTGTCTGCACCATCACACAGTTTGAACACAAATATATATATGAATGCTCAGAATATTTATTTCTCTGTTATCTCTGCTCTTGTTTGTTTACACGAAGTCGGAACCCCCACAATGGTTCATTCCGCTCCTTTTATAATTCTGTTTACAAAAGCAGTTGTTCATTACATAACTGCTGTTGGTTATATCATTAGTTTCTACAGTTGGTTGCTAACTGACACATTCTGTTTGTCTTTGTATCTTTCCAACCGTAATATGGTTGTTTCCAAAAACAGAAATGTTTCCTAATTTGTTACTGTTCCTAATTAAAAGTAAAACTATCACATTATTGTTTTTCTTTGGTTCTGGAAATAAAAATAAAATAAAAACAGTACATAGTTAATAATAACAATAGTAAAAGAAAAGAAAATAACCAAGGCAGTGTTACTGCCCATCCATCAAACCATGTCCTCAGTCCTCTTTGGAAACTTTGTCTGCCTTCTCTCTGACTTTACCCTGTTGACCAGATGCTCCTGCATCAGGCTCCCGGGGTAAAAGAGAACTCATGGCTCCGTTCCATGAGCTCCTCCACCGAGTAACCAGCCTTCTGAATCTGCGCCGCGTCGAGCCACGAGCTGTCCTCCATTGGACGGTCTCTCCACTTGACGAGGTAACGCAGATACTCCTTTCTGCGCGTCTTTTTGGCTACCTGGGTGCTGAGGATCCCTTCAATTTCATGGGTCCGAGCCGAAGGTAACTGCTTCTTCCAAGGACTGCTCTCTAACTGGGTGTCCCATTCTGGCTGTACCATACTATCATCTTCCACTTGGTCATGATATGGGAACAGGTCTGCCACGTTGAATATAGGTGAAATGCCTATGTCGGGTGGCAGCTGAATTTCATAAGCATTGGCTGAAAACTTTCGCAGAATCTTACATGGACCGATTTTCTTGTATTTCAACTTGTTATACGTGCCCTTAGGAAACCGTTCCCGACGCAAGTGTGCAAGGACTTCGTCTCCAACATCAAAATGCACCTCCTGTCGCTTTGTGTCTGCGTGTTGTTTGTATTTCTGCATGCTGTCCTGCAATTTTAATTTGACTTTCTCATGAAGTTCACTCATTGCTTCGGCAAAATCTTCTCCATCTGCACTTCTCCGTTCTAGCTATCCCAAATCTCACAGTTCATGTATTCCCCGAGGATGCATACCATACAAAACCTGAAATGGGCTGAATCTGGTGCTACGATTGGGCGAATCGTTATAAGCGAATTCTGCCTGGGCACGAGCTCGATCCCATAATCGTGAATTTTCTCCAGTCAAACTCCGCAATAAGTTTCCCAAACTTCTGTTCACCACCTCTGTCTGTCCATCAGTCTGCGGGTGATACGCAGAACTGAAATTTAATTGCGTGCCCAACTTCTTCCACAGGGTGCGCCAAAAATGTCTTGTGAATTTCACATCCCTGTCTGAAACAATAGTCCTGGGTAAGCCATGCAATCTAACAACTTCTGTGAAAAACAGGTGTGCCACATTTATAAGCGAATTCTGCCTGGGCACGAGCTCGATCCCATAATCGTGAATTTTCTCCAGTCAAACTCCGCAATAAGTTTCCCAAACTTCTATTCACCACCTCTATCTGTCCATCAGTCTGCGGGTGATACGCAGAACTGAAATTTAATTGCGTGCCCAACTTCTTCCACAGGGTGCGCCAAAAATGTCTTGTGAATTTCACATCCCTGTCTGAAACAATAGTCCTGGGTAAGCCATGCAATCTAACAACTTCTGTGAAAAACAGGTGTGCCACATTCGTGGCGTCACTAGTTTTTCGGCAAGGAATGAAATGAGCCATCTTTGAGAACCTGTCTACCACCACCATCACTGAATCATATCCCCGCTGCGTTCTAGGTAATCCTAGGACAAAATCAATACGGACTGAATCCCACAGCCTACTTGGAACAGGTAGGGGTGTGTATAATCCGGTGTTTTGGCTGTGTCCTTTCGCCAGTTGGTAGACTTTACATCTGGTTACATATCTCTGCATGTCTCGGCTCATTTTAGGCCAATAGTAAAAATGTCTGAGCTACTCCAAAGTCTTGTCGACACCAAAATGTCCCGCCAGTCCACCACTATGTTTTTCTCTTACTAAAGTTTCCCTCATCGAACAGTCCGGAATACATAGCTACCCTCCTCGAAACAACAATCATTCCTGTAAATTGTAATCTAGCCATGGGCTTGTATTCCTCAATACGGGATTTTGGCAAGCTTCAAAATCTTCCTCGAAGTCCGCGTCCATCTGGTACAGATCCTTCAGATATTCAAATTCCATCACCTGTATGCTGCTTTCCTGCAAGAGCAAGGCTCTTCTGCTTAAAGCATCTGCCACTTTGTTGGCTTGCCCACTTATGTGTTTTAACACAAAAGTGAAACTCTGGAAGTATTCCACCCACTTGGCATGCTTGTGGTTCAACTTGTGCTGCTGCGTTATATATTGTAATGCTGAATTATCGGAAAACAAGACGAACTCATTGCCTAGTAGGTAGTGTCTCCAATGTTTTAAAGCTTGGACTACTGCATAGAACTCTTTGTCATATGACGAATACTTCTGCCGACTTTCATTTAGTTTTTCACTAAAAAACGCAACTGGTCTGTCCTCTTGACTGAGTACAGCGCCAATAGCTGTCCCGCTTGCATCACAACGAACTTGAAAAGGTTTACTAAAATCGGGCAATCTCAAGATCGGCCTCTCTGTTATTTTCCGCTTCAAAAGTTGGAAACTGTTTTCTGCCTCCTTGGTCCAACAAAAAGGTTGGCTGGCCTTTTTGATGGTCTCTAGCATTGGTGCGCAGATTTCACTGAAATTTTTAATGAATTTTCGATAAAAACTTGCTAGACCGTGAAAACTACGTACCTCAAACAAACTCTTTGGTGACGGCCAACTCATAATCGCTGCAATCTTTTCTGGGTCCATCTTTAACTCGTTCTCCGCAACTACAAATCCCAGATAGATCAGCTCCTTCTGCAAGAAAGTGCATTTCTTTAAATTTATCAGCAGTTTGTTCTGCTGCAGCTTCTCAAATACCTTTCGAATATGCTGAAGATGCTCTCTTTTCGTTCTGCTGAAAATTAAAATATCGTCCAGGTAAACTATCACGAACTTGCCAATAAACTCTTTCAACATCTCGTTCATCAGCCTCATAAATGTACTCGGAGCATTACTCAACCCGAATGGCATGACCAGCCATTCATACAGCCCTTCATTGGTTTTGAAGGCTGTTTTCCACTCATCTCCTTCTCTAATTCTGATCTGATGGTACCCACTCTTCAGATCTATTTTTGTAAAATAAGCTGCCCCACTAAGACAGTCCATCATGTCGTCCATTCTGGGTAAGGGAAATCTGTAACGAATCGTAATTTTGTTTATAGCCCGCGAATCGGTACACATTCGCCATTCTCCACCTTTCTTAGGTGCAAGCACCGTTGGTACTGCACAGGGGCTCAGGCTTTCTCTGATTAGTCCCTTATCCAACAACTCCTGCACTTGTTTGCGTACTTCTTCATTGTCCTTCGGACTCATTCTGTATGCTGCCTTATTTGGCAAGCTTGATCCTGGTATAAAATCAATGTGATGGCTGATACTCCTTTTGGGAGGCAATTTATCAGGTAACTCATCAGCCGCAATGTCTTGGAATTCTTCCAACAACTCCTGTATTTCTTTAGGCAGTTCTGATTTTTCCAAGTTCAGCAACACTGGCTTCATCCTCCTCACAACTGCAAAATTAACTTCATTTTCCTCCACCTGTTTCACAAACTGTTTTCCTCCAATTAACAGTGCCTTTGTTCCGCTTGGTTCTGCTGTATCTTCCTCCTTGATGGGTACAAGTGTGTGTTTGACCCCATCCTTCGTAAAATTATAACAATTTGTCTTCCCATCGTGTGTCACCTTCCGGTCATACTGCCATGGTCTTCCAAGCAGTATATGGCACACGTCCATTGGCATAATATCGCAGACCACTGTGTCGTGGTACTTGCCAATGTGAAATTCTACCTCGCATTGTTCATCCACTAATAGCTGGTGGCCTTTCTGTAGCCACGACACCTTGTAAGGTGTGGGGTGCTTTAGCCGCTTCAGTCCCAGCTTTTCCACCATCTCGGTGGCAACTAAGTTGTCCGTACTTCCGCTGTCTATTATCAACTTGCAGCACTTTCCATGCGATTTACAGACTGTCCGGAATAGTGCTTTCCGCTGTGTTGGTTCAGCCACCTCCTTGGCTGGTTTTAACAGCACTTTATTCAAAATTAAAGCTTCCCCCATTTCCGCCATGTCTTCCACCTCCCGGGGTTGTGCTTCAGCTTCCTCAGGCTGTGCCATAAGTGTTCCTCTCTGGCCTGCTTGTTCAACTTCTGGACATTCGAAGGATCTGTGCCCCCATTTATGGCACCTGTAGCACTGGACATTAGTCCCTCTTCCGCGGCCATTTCCTCGTCCTCGCTGATATGACTGACCTCCTCTCGTGCTTTCTCCTTTCTCTGCTGTCCCTAAAGTTTTGGAACTGCTGCCCTCATCACTGTTTGTGGTAGTTTTCCCTCTGTCGTAGGACTGTCCTCGTCCTCTGCCATTCCCTCTCCCTCTCCTGTTATTCTGCTTTCGATTGATTTTCTCCTCAGCCTTCACAGCACTCTGAAAGGCTTCTTCAATATTCCGGGGAGAAAGAATACTGATTTCATCCAATATTTCCATCCTTAAGCCATTTACGTACCTCGCTGTTTTTTCTGGAGTATCATCCGTATAACCAGCACGTAAATTTACTCGGTAAAACTCTTCTGTGTACTCTTTGACAGTCATACCCTTCTGTCTCAAATTCTGTACTCGCCGATATAGTTCAACCTGGTAGTCTTTCGGCAGAAATCTGCCCTTCAATTTTGCCACCATTCTTGACCATTTTCGTATCGGCAATTTGTTCATCCGTTTTCTGTCCGCTTGGACACTGTCCCACCACAAGAGGGCGTGCCCCTTTAATTTAGTTGCAGCGAATCTAACTCTTCTATCCTCACTGACTTCCTCATTTTCAAAATACTTATCTAGTTCACTGATCCAGTCCAACAGGACATCTGCAGACAGACTGCCATCGTAAGTGGAAATCTCTGTTTTGGGTTTGCTGCTGGCTAATAAAACTGACCGCAGCAGTCTCAATTCTGGAGCTTCTTCATCTGACCCGTCTGTAGCAGTTACTGCTTCCTCCTCACTGTCATCTCCAAGTTCTGGGTCTCTTCGCCTACCCGCCTCCACTGCTTCCAAACGAGCTGTAAGAACTCTAATCTGTTCTCTCAATCCTTCATCTGCTCCTCGGCGTACACCTCTTCCACGTCCTCGTCTTGGCGCTTCCATTTTTTTTTTCCTACTTCCTCAAAACACTGCTCTGATACCACTTGATGGGGCCAGCCCACGTGATCCCGGCTTTCCGTCTGCTGATGTGTATCACACCGTGGCAAAGGTTATGATATGTTGGTTGATTGTTTGATTGTATGAATCAATGCGGAATCGGTACTTAAGGATTTGTTTTTAATGAGGTAGTACCCCAGTCTCACCTCCACTCAACAGTTGTCTGCCTCGGAAACTTCACAAGGGTTTGGAGTCTTAGGGTTCTCGACCCTTCGCACCTATTCACTTCTATCGTTCAAAGTTTTTGTCGTTCCTCTTTCACTCTGCGAGCCTGTGACCTCTGGTTGCTATTTGTGGGTTGTAATGTTCTCTGTTTCTGGATGGTTTGGTCCACTGGTTCGATACCCAGCTACCCTTCTAACGATGGTTGCGGCTATGTGTTTGACATTGCCTGTTCCTCCGGCATTTGCTACTTGTAATGGTAAGTTTCGAAGCGTTGCTGTGCGGTTAGGGTCTCAGTGATTATTCTGGTTTGCTTTAGTCGTTTTCCTTGGAGCTCTTTAAGGTTTCTGTATCTATACAGTTCGTGGATGCCTGTGAATGATTGGGGTTTGTTTCCTTGCTGTTGTCAATTTGTTCCTCTTATAACTTCCGTGCTCCTCTGCAACGGTTTTGGTGACTGCTCTGTTCTTGATGGTTCGGTGACGGCGTTCTCAGCTGGCAATTCCGCAAGCAAACTCGGTAAGTTAATGTTCCATGCCAGATTTATTTGTATGCTCCTTTTCCTGTTTCTTATGTCGCGGCTCCTTCGTGGGCAGGTGTTTCTTCTGGGTTGGTTGGAGGTCCTGTTGCCGTGGACAGGTAAACTCGACTTCGGGTTTTTCTTTTTGTGTTCTTGTTCCTTCCTTATGTTTTCTTTAATTGTTTATGTTGCCGACCTAACTACATTTCCATACCCATTTCCTTGCAGGTGGGACTGTGCACGGTTGCCATCTTCATGTCCTCGGCAGTCTGCAATCCCGGGTAGCTCTTTTTCTTTGCTGTTTGGTAGTTATTACTTGGGTTTCTTCGACCCTCAAGGTCGGACTTACGTGCAGACCCTAGGTTGTTCTGTTCTCGAGTCGGTCTTTCGTTGTTCTCTGGTTGAGATTACGATGTTGAGCCTTGGTGTAAATTCATTATCGTTCACTGTAGGTTTATGACCGTGTCTGTGGTCCTGAGTCGTTTTACTATTTTGGACAGTATGTAATGGAAACTTACACAGGGATTTTATATGTGTAATGTACCTATTCGCTATACAGCTTATTTATATGGAACTGTGATTTTATGAACGATAAGGCCTGTGTGTTATATTGCATACCTGGGGTTCGGTTGTGTGTGCTTGGCTTTGTTGCTTCCTCCAGCACGTTATCGCTTTTCTTTATGCAACACCTGAAACACGCTCTGCTTGACAGTCTAGTTTAATATATTTGTCTGCACCATCACACAGTTTGAACACAATATATATATGAATGCTCAGAATATTTATTTCTCTGTTATCTCTGCTCTTGTTTGTTTACACGAAGTCAGAACCCCCACAATGGTTCATTCCGCTCCTTTTATAATTCTGTTTACAAAGGCAGTTGTTCATTACATAACTGTTGTTGGTTATATCATTAGTTTCTACAGTTGGTTGCTAACTAACACATTCTGTTTGTCTTTGTATCTTTCCAACCGTAATATGGTTGTTTCCAAAAACAGAAATGTTTCCTAATTTGTTACTGTTCCTAATTAAAAGTAAAACTATCACATTATTGTTTTTCTTTGGTTTTGGAAATAAAAATAATAAAAAAACAGTACATTGTTAATAATAACAATAGTAAAAGAAAAGAAAATAACCAAGGCATTGTTACTGCCCATCCATCAAACCATGTCCTCAGTCCTCTTTGGAAACTTTGTCTGCCTTCTCTCTGACTTTACCCTGTTGACCAGATGCTCCTGCATCACAAACTCTTATGAGAATTGTCCTTTAACTTCATCAATTAACTTAGAAACATTGCTTGTTATATTAAAATCATTAACATACATAGAAATCATAATAAAATACACTTTTTGATATATATATACATTTTCTTTTCACAAAAACTTTATGAAGAAATAAAGAATCAATCTTCACATACTGTGATCTTGGTGGTTAGTTCAATCCATATAATGCTTTCTTTAAGTTGTAGACAAGGTCCTTTTGACCCTTTTTAACAATACTTTTTGGTTGAACAAGGTTTACTTCTTGTTTGAGTTCCCCATTCAAGATGAGAAACATCTAGCTGATGTAGTTTCCATTTTTTTTTTGTAGCTAAAGCATTCATCAATCGAATTGTATTTAAATTACCTACAAATGCAAAAGGTTCTACATAATAAATTCCCTCTTTTTGTGATTATCCTTTTGGAACTAACCTAGCTTTATGTTTATATATATTGCCATCAACTTTAAATTTAGGTTTGAATTACCATTTGGATCCAATGGGTACCTTATGAAATTCCATTAAATATCAAGTATCTTTATTCATTATGCACTCATATTCTTCCTTCATTTCATCTATCCACTCTTTATGCTGATTAGATTCTTCAAAATTCAAAGGTTCTATGGCATTTATAATTTTAGTCATTAAGGTGTAATCTTTAAATCTTACTGGTGGTTGAGTTTGATGAAATGATCTTATTGGTACTTAGTTTATTTCAACTCTTCTCTTGCCTCATGTGAATCATCTATTCCTCTTGATTGCACTATGGTTGCTACAAGTGTCCATGTCATTGGATTCTTCCTCTTTCTATTCATGCTTATCAACTACTTCCTCCTTGACATCATCATATTGATAAGGAATATGCCGTCCAACATACCTATCATTCTTATGGCCTTCACCTGCAAGCACATGAACTAATACATATCTTCATGAAATTTTTTTATGTGTGCAACAATCAAACAACTTATATGATTTATGATCAAAACAATAACCTATGAAAAATCACTTGATAGCTTTTGCATCAAGATTCCTCCTATCTTCTTTCTGAACATGAGAAAATATATTTCTGTTGAAGATTATCAAATGAATTACTGTTGTTTTATAACCATAAAGTGCTTGAAAAGGAGTCTTATGATATAAGCATTTAGTTCGACTTCTAATTTTGAAGTAAACAACAGTGAAAAATTTTCAACCTAGAAAGAATTGGCAAGATTCTTACCTCTTAACATGCTCCATGCACATTCTACCAGGCTTCTGTTCTTCCTTTTAGCTACATCCTTATGTTATGGAGTATATGGTAATGCGTATTGTTGTACAATTTTGTGGGAATTCTAGTACTTGATGAATTCAATTGAAATATATTCTCCCCCTCAATCTGATCATAAGATCTTGATGTGTTTTCTTGTTTTCTTTTCAACCAGGTTTTTGAACTCCTTAAAATATTGAAATACATCTCTCTTCTTTTTCATGATGTATATTTAGTAAAATCATCAATAAATATCAATAAGTAATATGCTTCACCTAATAATCTAGTCTGCATAGGACCACATACATATGTGTGCTCCAAGTTCTAGAACATCTCTATTCCTTTTATATATATGAGTAGGGAACTCTTCCCTATTCATCTTCCCTAATGTGCACCTTTGACATGTAGAATATTCATTCTTAAGCGTTGGAAGCACTTCTACCATTCCTCATTTTTTATGTAGGAATATATCATGATAATTAATCTGGTCATGCCTTTGATGCTAAAGATTTTTTGTTGTCATTATTGTGGGTGCCAATTCTTGATGACTTTTGGTTGTCACATTGAGCTTAATAAACCTCCAATTCAAATTTCCATTGCAATGACCTCGAATAGATCCTACATGTCTTTCACCACATAATGTGAATTTACAAATTCCACTTTCAAATCCTGATATGTTATGTAAATTTTAGTTAACAATGGTATCTTCTATGCTTAGCACAATTTACTTCAATGTTCCTTTAGCAGCCCAACAACAATTTCCATTTATTTCCAGTATCAATCTCATTAACCATTAATCACATTGATACTAAATGTAGATAGAACACTAAACAAAATGCAGAAGACAATACAAGGCAAGAGAACAACAGATTTGGTTGATCTAAAGGAAAATGTGGGGAGATCCCTTTGATCAATTATTCTTATTGTTAAATAAAAATTTCAATAGAGAGAGAGTATAAAGGTCAAATTCACTTGACCAATACAAAGTCAAAAAAACCATGTACATTTATATAGTCAATTGTAGTCAAACCTGATCCCTAACTAGAAGGTCAACACTGGTCAAAACAACAGTCAAATACCTCCTTCAAAGCTTGGTCAAAGGAAGTCAAACTCAAACTCTAACAGTGGTCAAAGTCAACTAAGAAAAGTCACAATTTTTTTTTTCAAACTCATTCAGGTCTATGGTCAACATAGGTCAAACAAACCATAAAACCTTGATTTCCATGTCAGTCAATGTAGCCTAACAAAATCAAAATTCTTCCTCAAAAACTGCAGTAAAAAATGGTTAAGATCATGTCGGTCAATGACGGTCAAACAATCTGAAATTATGCAATTTCAATTTTGCAATTTAGCCGAGAAAACTTCAACCTTCTTGCGACACGTGAGATAGGGAGAGGCTACCTAATAGATGTAAGAACCAATTTCATGAAGAGAGATAAAAATGTGTGAGTTACGGATGTCCAAATGAGGTGTGAGGTCTCTTGTGTTTATACACTTCATTGTGGGTGAATAGACACATCCATTTGGTTTCTTGAGCCTAAATAATGATGAAGCCAACCTGATCAATTTCCACATGAGTGGGCATAAATTCAAAATCACACTTCTGCTTTTCTAGATGACAACATCTTTATATCAATATTGGACCTGTCGAAAAGAGGAATCCAATGCAATCATCATCTCCATAAAAAGAGCTGTCCCAAGGTCGAATTTGGCCCTAGTTTGCAATTTTTAACAAACTGAAGTTAAATTCTTCCTAAAAATAGGCACATGCATCACATTATGAATTAGTTTAACATGACCATTAGGTAATGTCACTGATATGTCACCATACCATTTATTTCATGTACATGATCATATCCAAGATATATGTTTGTACCATTATTAGTTTCCTTAAAGTTCTCAAACCAATGCTTATTATACGACATATAAATGGAGGCTCCAAAATAAACAAACCAAGTATTTTTATCATATATTTTATTAGATAGTGAAACATCTATAACACACAATCTAAAGGTTTTGATGTCATCATTCATTATTTCTCCTTTATTAACAAAATTACTAGTGTGCCTCTTATTTGTATGTCTAGACTCATGTTATTTCCTTTTCGTGCAATCTCTAGAGTAGTGTCCAAACTTGCCACAATAATGAAATTTAATATCAACCTTTGGAAATGCCATACTTGGTTGTGGTTTTGCAAATGGTGGCTTACCAAATCATGGCTTTCCATGTGGTGAAATTCCTCCTTTATTACCATCCTAAGGCTTCCTCTTGAATGGTGGTTTCCCTTTTTCCCTTAACACCAAATCAAAACTTTGAGATTTAAGGTTCCTTTGCCTTTCTTCCTATTGCATAAATATACTTGCCAAGTGATAAAATGTGGGATCCTTCTCCGCTTTTGTAAGTCCTGTGATGAACATCTGATACTCATCTTGCATTCCATTTAAGGTTATAGTGACTAGGTCAGTGCTAAATACCTCTTCACCTATATCTCAAAGAGTATATTTAAAGTCCTTAATTCATGAAATAAAATTACTAATGCTTTTATTCTCTTCCATTTTATAGAGAAAATCTTACTCGTATAGACAAGAGTCAATTTTTATTCTTTATTTCATACAAATCATTGCACGTTTTGCATGTCTCATTCAATGTATTTTAATCTTTGATATGCATTATAATGTTTTCTTTTGCAGACATTCTCAATAGCACTTTCGCCATAGTCTCTCTCTTATCTCATTCTTAAATTCATTTAGTTGTAGCTCCTGCAGCATCCTTTGGATTCACTTCATCGACACATGCTATCAGCTAGACATTGTATCCTTCAATCAATGTCTACATTTTAAACTTCCAATTCATGTAATTGGTGCCATCCAAATTGTTTTCTTAATTTATATATGATTATGATAAATAATTAGCCTTATACAACTTTCAAATCAATGAACTATTTTTAAGGCCACGCCCAACAATGGACTATTTAAAAAGAAGAAGAAATAATTTAAGAAAATTTCAAATAACTTTAAACCAAGTTTATGAAATTTCATAGCAGTTGATTCTATAGTCGCTCCTCACATACTTGCACACCTTCATTCATCGAGGATATAACATTTTGTGATAATTCCAATGTTTTCACTCTTCAATATGTATACTCCTCTTGAATGGTGGTTTCCCTTTTTCCTTAGCACCAAATTATAACTTTGATATTTAAGGTTTCTTCACCTTTCTTCCTCTTGCATAAGTATGCCTACCAACTCATCCAATGTGGGACCCTTCTCCCTTGCTATAAGACCTATTATGAACATTCGACACTCATCTAGATTCCATTTAAGGTTATAATGATTAGGTCAGTGACATATATTTCTTCACCTATATCTCCAAGAGTATCTTTAAATTACTTCAATCTTGAAATAAAATTGTTGGTGCTTTCATTTTATTCCATTTTAATAGACAAAATCTTACACTTTATAGATAGGAGTCAAATTTTGTTCTTCAATTCATACAAATCGTTGAGCATTGTATAGGTATCTTTTGATGTCTTGTAATCTTTGATATGCAGTATAATATTGTCTTTTACAGACATTCTTAGAAGAAATTTCACCATAGTTTCTCTCTTCTCCAAATCTTAAATTGATTTAGTTGTAGGTCGTACACCTTTCTCTGCTTTCACTTCATCACCACTTTCTATCAACCAGAAATTGTATCCTTTCATCAATATTTTCATTTTAAACATCCAATTCATGCAATTAGTTCCATTCAACTTGGTTTCTTTGTTTAGGTATGATTCTTATAAAAAACTAGCCATATCCAACTTTCAAATTAATGAATAGCTTTTGAGGACACACACAACAATGGAATATTTAAAAAGAAGCATAAACACATTAAGAAAAGTTAAAATATTGTCAAACCATGTTTATGCAGTTTTGTAGCAGTTGATTTTTTATGATCTCCTTGCTTACTTGATTCGGATTTAGACAGGAACGCAACAAATTACAGAGATAACCACAAACACAGATATGCAGTAGAAATAATACTTCATTTCATTAATGGAAAATACTGAAATATGCTTACAACCAGAAATGGAAATAAACCAGCTAGGGCAATGGTAGCTTATCTGTGAGAAGAGATGTGTGGCTACATGCCCCTGAACTATCTTACAATGAGGCTCGAAGGCCTATTTATTGTTGAGAAACAATGGAAAACCCTTAACATTCTAAAACCTAACCCTAGAAGATGAAACGCCAAACTATGGGCCCCGTTTCGGTAAATTGGTACATCAACTTCCCGGGGTCATAACTTTGGCATACGATCTCCATTTGACACATACAATAGCTCGTTAGAAAGATCTATTTGAGCACTACCAATTTGGGAGGCAACATGGGTCTAACATCCCAAATTTCCCAAAAAACGTCGTTTAGGGCCTCAAAATGGCTCTGGAAGTTCACGACCCGAAAAACTACTAAAAATAGTAAACTGTGCTACAATTTAGGAAACTTAAAATGCTGAAAGAGATAGTTGTGGGGGTCCAAATGGGATAGGTGGGTGGCCACCAACATCCACCTGGGTCATTCCTTACCCCTTAGGAAGAAATGGTCCCCATTCCATTGAGTTCCTCCCCGAGATGGGGAAGCTTCTGCTGAGTTGGGTCTCTGGTGAGTTGTTCTGCAATCTCTGATGTGTCTAGAAATGGAGGGAAGCATGGTTGATGACGGTGCACATTGAACACTTGGTGCAAGCCAAGGAATGGCGGAATTTTGCGCTTCAAAGCATTGTTGCCCATAGCCTTGGTACTGGTGTAAGGACCATGTCGGAGTTGCCTGAGTTTATGATGGGTTCTGGTAAGGCGTTCTCTCTGCAGATGTAACCAAAATTTTTCGCCCACGTGAGACTTGTGTGGTACCCCTGTGGGTGAGGAGAAGTTGTTCCTTTGTCTTGTCATGACTGTATCCCTTTGCTGTTGTTGCTGCATGGAGGAACCCTTCGTGGGGGTCATGGATGTGATGACAATCTTCCCCTTACTTTGGGAGTGAACCAGATAGATGAATTTCCTGGTCTGGGAGATGAGCTTGCTGCCTTTCTTAGTGGTGATCAAAGATGTGGCAGTAGGTGGGCTACCTCCCGTATGTTGTATATCGAATTATTCAAATATATAATGACAACACGAGGTCTTGACTCATACACAGCATGTCGCCTCCACAAGTATGGTTGACCTGGTAATACATCACAAACATCCAGAGGTGTAACATCACACAATACCTCGTATGTGAAGGGCTTGATGTTGTAGGGAAGGTAGTACTGCTGGCAAACTTTGAGATCTCATCCTTCATGAAGCCATCTGATACTGTACGGCTGGGGGTGTGGTGTAGTCGGTAGGCCCAACCGCTTCACGACCTCTGCTGAACCAAGGTTCTTTTGGTTGCCACTGTCAACAATGAATTGCAGTGGCAAACCCTTCACCCATATCTGTGAGTGGAAAAGACGCTCCCCTTCCTCTAGATTTTCGGACTCATTTTTCTGGATCTTGGCGGTGGCAACAGTGTCACTAGGATCTATAGCAATGATCTGCTTCCCTTTGCCATTCCCCTTGTCGGGTTCTAGCTCAGGGTTGCAACATGCATTTGATTCAGAAGCCTTCAACTCGGCCACCAGCGACTGCTTCCTTCGACACTCACTTGTGTTATGAGTGGGACTCTTGTGGAACTCACACCACTTTCCTGTGTCCTTCTTCGACTTCATGGTGTTGTTTCTTTCTTGTGGCTTCGAAGGGTTGTCTTGGGTCACCCCACCTTGGCTTTGTCCTTTGGGCTTCGGATTTGCATATCCAAAGTCTCGCTTCTTCTGTTTGAACTTTTGCTCGATTTTGACAGCGTATCGATATGCTGTGCTGAGTGAGGAGGTGTTCAAGAACTCCATCTCTTCCAGGATGTATCTGTGTAGGAAGTCGAAGTTTTTGAGTACGAGATGCAGCTCAGAATCCTTGATACCCAACTGTGTGTGAAGGGTATGAAAAATGTTTGTGAACTCCGGCACATCTTGGTCTCGTCCCTGCCGCAGTGTGGTCCATTTGATGTATTTGTCCTCATAGCTTTTGACAGGGTAGTACTGCTCCTTGATGGCATCCCGGAAGTCATTCCAAGCGGGTGCGGTTGAAAATAGTGAGCCTGTACTATCATCCTTATGCTCATAGTAGGTTTCCCACCGATCCTTGACGTGGGGGACTGCTTTGAGAAGAGCGAAAAAAATCTTTTCCCGACTCGAAAATTCATGAACATAAAAATAACCCTTTAGCAGATTTAACCATTTATCTATGCCATCTGCGTCTACCTGACCCTCGAATATGGGAATTTCAAAATTAACTTGTACCTTAAAGGGCGTGGCGTTTCCAGAGTAGCCGCTGGAAGTCGATGCGTCACTTTTGGGTAGCCATTGAAGGATCTGGGTAAAGTTGTCCATCATCGCATTCCGTTGTCGCTCGAGGGCTTCTTTGAGAAAGATTTTGATAGGATCTCCTGCTCCCTCGTCTTTCTTCTCATCCTCCATGGGAGGCCGTCAGGATTTGCGAGGCTGGTCTTGCAAAGGTTCGACCAGTTCAAGCCCTAACTCCTTATATCCCGAACTCGTTGGGGACATGCAAAGAAAAAAAGAGAAAAAGCAGACATCTCTGATACCACTGATCCGAATTTAGACAGGAACGCAACAAATTACAGAGATAACCATAAACACAGATATGCAGTGGAAATAATACTTCATTTCATTAATGGAAAATACTAAAATATGCTTACAACCAGAAATGCAGATAAACCAGCTAGGGCAATGGTAACTTATCTCTAAGAAGAGATGTGTGGCTACATGCCCCTGAACTGTCTTACAATGAGGCTCAAAGGCCTATTTATTGCTGAGAAACAATGGAAAACCCTTAACATTCCAAAACCTAACCCTAGAAGATGAAACACAAAACTATGGGCCCCATTTGGGTAAATTGGTACATCAACTTCCTGGAGTCGTAACTTTGGCATACGATCTCCGTTTGATGCGTACAACAGCTCGTTAGAAAGATCTATTTGAGCACTACCACTTTGGGAGGCAACATCGGTCGATGGACCCATGTTGCCCCAGATTTCACAAAAAATGTCGTTTAGGGCCTCAAAATGGCTCCGGAAGTTCAGGACCCGAAAAACTGCTAAAAATAGTAAATTGTGCTACAATTTAGGAAACTGAAAATGCTGAAAGAGACAGTTGCGGGGGTCCAAATGGGATAGGTGGGTGGAAACCAATGTCCACCTGGATCATTCCTCCCCCCTTAGGATGCAATTGTCTCCATTGCATTCAGTTCCTCCCCGAGATGAGGAAGCTTCTACTGAGGTGGGTCTCTGGTGAGTTGTTTTGCAATCTCTGATGTGTCCAGAAATGGAGGGAAGCATGGTTGACGATGGTCCACATGGAACACTCGGTGCAAGGCAAGGAATGGAGGAATGTTGTGCTTCAAAGCATTGTTTCTCATAGCCTTGGTACTGGTTTAAGGACCATGTTGGAGTCGCTTGAGTTTCTGATGGGTTCTGGTAAGGGGTTCTCTCTGTAGATGTAACCAAACTTTGTCGCCCACCTGAAATTTTTGTGGTACCCTTGTGGGTGAGGAGAAGTTATTCCTGTGTCTTGTCATGATTGTATCCCTTTGTTGTTGCTGCTGCATGGAGGAACCCTTCGCAGGGGTCATGGACGTGATGACAATCTTCCACTTACTTTTGGAGTGAACCAGATAGATGAATTTCCTGGTCTGGGAGATGAGCTTGCTGCCTTTCTTAGCGGTGATCAAATATGTGGTAGTAGGTGGGGCTACCTCTGGTATCCTGTATAATGAATTATTCAAAGAAATAATGACAACACGAGGCCTTGAGTCATACACAGCATGTCTCCTCCACAAGTATGGTTGGCCTGGTAATACATCACAAACATACAGAGGTGTAACATCACACAATACCTCATTTGTGAAGGGCTTGATGTTGTAGGGAAGGTAGCACTGCTGGCAAACTCTGAGATCTTGTCCTTCATGAAGCCATCTGATACTGTACGGCTATGGGCTGTGGTGTAGTCGGTAGGCCCAACCGCTTCACGACCTCTGCTGAAACAAGGTTCTTTTGGCTGCCACTGTCAACAATGAATTGCAGTGGCGAAACGTTCACCCACATCTGTGAGTGGAAAAGACGCTCCCCTTCCTCTGGATTTTCAGACTCATTTTTCTTGATCTTAGTGGTGGCAACAGTGGCGCTGGGATCTGTAACAATGATCTGCTTCCCTTTGCCATTCCCCTTGTCGGGTTCTAGCTCAGGGTCGGAACATGCATTTGATTCGGAAGCCTTCAACTCGCCCACCAGAGACTGCTTTGTCCGACACTCACTTGTGTTATGAGTGGAACTCTTGTGGAACTCACACCACTTTCCTGTGTCCTTCTTTGGCTTCATGGTGTTCTTCCTTTCTTGCGGCTTCAACGAGTTATCTTGGGTCACCCTGCCTTGGCTTTTTCCTTTGGGCTTCGTATTTGCATATCGAAAGTCTCGCTTCTTCTGTTTGAACTTTTGCTCGATTTTGACAACTATCAGTGTGCTGTGATGAGTGAGGAGATGTTCAAGAACTCCATCTCTTCCTGGATGTATCTGTGTAGGCAGGCGCAGTATTTGAGTACCAGATGCAGATCAGAATCTTTGATACCAAACTGTGTGCGAAGGGTATGAAATATGTTTATGAACTCCGGCACATCTTGGTCTCGTCCCTGCCGCAGTGTGGTCCATTTGATGTATTTGTCCTCATAGCTTTTGACAGGGTAGTACCGCTCCTTGATGGCATCCCGGAAGTCATTCCAAGTGGGTGCGGCTGAAAATAGTGAGCCTCTACTTTCGTCCTTCTTCTCACAGTAGGTTTCCCACCAATCCTTGACGTGGGGGGCTGCTTTGAGAAGAGCGAAAACAATCTTTTCTCGACTCGAAAATTCATGAACAGAAAAATAACCCTCTAGCAGATTTAACCATTTATCTACGGCATCCGCGTCTACCTGACCCTCGAATATGGGTTTTCAAAGTTAACTTGTACCTTAGAGGGCGTGGCATTTCCAGAGTAGCTAGTGGAAGTCGATGCATCACTTTTGGGTAGCCACTGAAGGATCTGGGTAAAGTTGTCCATCATCACGTTCCGTTGTCGCTCCACGGCTTCTTCGAGAAAGATTTTGATAGGATCTCCTGCTCCCTCGTCTTTCTTCTCATCCTCCATGGGAGGCCGTCAGGATTTGTGAGGCTGGTCTTGCAAAGGTTCGACCAGTTCAAGCCCTAACTCCTTATATCCCGAACTCATTGGGGACATGCAAAGAAAAAAGAGAAAAAGCAGACCGCTCTAATACCACTGATCCGGATTTAGACAAGAATGCAACAAATTACAGAGATAACCATAAACACAGATATGCAGCAGAAATAATACTTCATTTCATTAATGGCAAATACTAAAATATGCTTACAACCAGAAATGGAAATAAACCAGCTAGGGCGATGGTAACTTATCTCTGAGAAGAGATGTGTGACTACATGCCCCTGAACTGTCTTAAAATGAGGCTCGAAGGCCTATTTATTGTTGAGAAACAATGGAAAACCCTTAACATTCCAAAACCTAACCCTAGAAGATGAAACGTCAAACTATGGGCCCTGTTTGGGTAAATTGGTACATCAACTTCCCGGGGTCGTAACTTTGGCATACGATCTCCGTTTGACGCGTACAATAGCTCGTTAGAAAGATCTATCTGAGCACTACCACTTTGGGAGGAAACATGGACCCATGTTGCCTCAGATTTCCCAAAAAATGTTGTTTAGGGCCTCAAAACGGCTCCGGAAGTTCAGGACCCGAAAAACTGCTAAAAATAGTAACATGTGCTACAATTTAGGAAACTGAAAATGCTGAAAGAGACAGTTGTGGGGGTCCAAATGGGATAGGTGGGTGGCCACCAACATCCACTAGATCATTCCTCCCCCCTTAGGAAGAAATGGTCCCTATTTCATTGAGTTCCTCCCCGATATGAGGAAGCTTCTGCTGAGCTGGGTCTCTGGTGAGTTGTTCTGCAATCTCTGATGTGTCCAGAAATGGAGGGAAGCATGGTTGACGACGATCCACATTGAACACTCGATGCAAGCCAAGGAATGGAGGAATGTTGTGCTTCAAAGCATTGTTGCCCATAGCCTTGGTACTGGTGTAAGGATCATGTCGGAGTCGCCTGAGTTTCTGATGGGTTCTGGTAAGGCGTTCTCTCTACAGATGTAACCAAACTTTGTCGTCCACCTCAAACTTGTGTGGTAACCCTGTGGGTGAGGAGAAGTTGTTCCTGTGTCTTGACATGATTGTATCCCTTTGCTGCTGCTGCTGCATGGAGGAACCCTTCACAAGGGTCATGGATGTGATGACAATCTTCCCCTTACTTTGGGAGTGAACCAGACAGATGAATTTCCTCGTCTGGGAGATGAGCTTGCTGCCTTTCTTAGTGGTGATCAAATATGTGGCGGTAGGTGGGGCTACCTCTGGTATCCTGTATAATGGATTATTCAAAGAAATAATGACAGTACGAGGCCTTGACTCATACACAGCATGTCTCCTCGACACGTATGGTTGGCCTGGTAATACATCACAAACATCCAGAGGTGTAACATCACACAATACCTCTTCTGTGAAGGGCTTGAGGCTGTAGGGAAGGCAGCACTGCTGGCGAACTTTGAGATCTCATCCTTCATGAAGCCATCCGATACTGTACGGCTGGGGGTTGTGGTGTAGTCAGTAGGCCCAACCGCTTCACGACCTTTGCTGAAACAAGGTTCTTTTGGCTGCCACTGTCAACAATGAATTGCAGTGGTGAAAGCTTCGCCCACATCTGTGAGTGGAAAAGACACTCCCCTTCCTCTGGATTTTCGGACTCATTTTTCTTGATCTAAGCGGTGGCAACAGTGGCACTGGGTTCTACATCAATGATCTGCTTCCCTTTGCCATTCCCCTTCTCGAGTTCTAGCTCATGGTCGGAACATGCATTTGGTTCGGAAGCCTTCAACTTGGCCACCAGCAACTGCTTCGTCCGACACTCACTTGTGTTATGAGTGGGACTCTTGTGGAACTCACACCACTTTCCTGTGTCCTTATTTGGCTTCGTGGTGTTGTTCCTTTCTTGCGGCTTTGACGGGTTGTCTTGGGTCACCCCACCTTGGCTTTGTCCTTTGGGCTTCGGATTTGCATATCCAAAGTCTCGCTTCTTCTATTTGAAATTTTGCTCGATTTTGACAGCGTATCGATGTGCTGTTCTGAGTGAGGAGATGTTCAAGAACTCCATCTCTTCCTGGATGTATCTATGTAGGCAGGTGCAGTATTTGAGTACCAGATGCAACTCAGAATCTTTGATACCCAACTATGTGCGAAGGGTATGAAAAATGTTTGTGAACTTCGGCACATCTTGGTCTCGTCCCTGTCGCAGTGTGGTCCATTTGATGTATTTGTCCTCATAGCTTTTGACAGGGTAGTACTGCTCCTTGATGGCATCCCGGAAGTCATTCCAAGTGGGTGCGGCTGAAAATAGTGAGCCTGTACTTTCATCCTTCTCCTCGCAGTAGGTTTCCCACCAATCCATCTGCTCATAGTATTTGAGTACCAGATGTAGCTCAGAATCTTTGATACCCAACTGTGTGCGAAGGGTATGAAAAATGTTTGTGAACTCCAGCACATCTTGGTCTCGTCCCTGCCGCAGTGTGGTCCATTTGATGTATTTGTCCTCATAGCTTTTGACAGGGTAGTATTGCTCCTTGATGGCTTCCCGGAAGTCATTCCAGGTCGGTGTGGCTGAAAATAGTGAGCCTGTAGTTTCATCCTTCTTCTCATAGTAGGTTTCCCACCAATCCTTGACATGGGGGGCTGCTTTGAGAAGAGCGAAAACAATCTTTTCCTGACTTGAAAATTCATGAACAAAAAAATAACCCCCTAGCAGATTTAACCATTTATCTACGGCATCTATGTCTATCTGACCCTCGAATATGGGGATTTGAAATTTAACTTGTACCTTAAAGGGCGTGGTGTTTCCAGAGTAGCTGCTGGAAGTCGATGCGTCACTTTTGGGTAACCGCTGAAGGATCTGGGCAAAGCTATCCATCATCGCGTTCCGTTGTCACTCGAGGGCTTGTTCGAGAAAGATTTTGATAGGATCTCCTGCTCCCTTGTCTTTCTTCTCATCCTCCATGGGAGGCTATTGGGATTTGCGAGGCTGGTCTTGCAAAGGTTCAACTAGTTCAAGCCCTAACTCCTTATATCTCGACCTTGTTGGGGACATGCAAAGAAAAAAAGAGAAAAAGCAGACCGCTCTGATACCACTGATCCAGATTTAGACAAGAACGCAACAAATTACAGAGATAACCATAAACACAGATATGCAGCGGAAATAATACTTCATTTCATTAATGGAAAATACTGAAATATGCTTACAACCAGAAATGGAAATAAACCAGCTAGGGCGATGGTAGCTTATCTCTAAGAAGAGATGTGTTGCTACATGCCCCTGAACTGTCTTACAATGAGGCTCGAAGGCCTATTTATTGTTGAGAAACAATGGAAAACCCTTAGCATTCCAAAACCTAACACTAGAAGATGAAACGCCAAACTATGGGCCCCGTTTGGGTAAATTGCTACGTCAACTTCCCGGGGTCGTAACTTTGGCATACGATCTCTGTTTGACACGTACAATAGCTCGTTAGAAAGATCTATCTGAGCACTACCACTTTGGGGGGACCCATGTTGCCCCAAATTTCCCAAAAACGTCGTTTAGGGCATCAAAATGGCTCCGGAAGTTCATGACCCGAAAAACTACTAAAAATAGTAAACTGTGCTACAATTTAGGAAACTGAAAATGTTGAAAGAGACAGTTGTGGGGGTCCAAATGGGATAGGTGGGTGGCCACCAACATCCACCTGGATCATTACTTCCACATCTTCATGCATCAAGGCTATAAAATTCTATGATTTGTGGAGTCTAGTCACTCTGCGATATACATAATCCACAAATGGCTTGCAACTTTATATGTAACTATGTTTTCATTTTTTTTTTTTAATATAGAGTTAATGTGGAGTGAAAGACAATGGCCTAACATTGTGAACATCAATATGATGACCTAGATATATACAAGCATCCACTAACACTCTAGTCCTAGACCTTACGAATCCCACAATTTAATGGAGATTTAAATAAAAAGCACTACAATGGAATCTATCCACAAATATGTGTGAAGGAGTTTGATGTGAGTTCACGAGCTAATCACACAATTTCTTTCCAATTGTTTCATTTATATTCCCGATCTCTTCTTCTCATTCACACATTCTTGTTGTATGTATGTACAAAGACAAATAAATATATACACCTAAATACCACTTTTGCTTATGTGTATATAATGTTCTTCTTTATTAGATTGACAGGGATTTCATGAACCCACAAAGCTTTAAACCCTTGCTTTGGATTCTAGCAACATGTTTTGAGGATATAAAAAAATGGCACTATTGCATGACCATCAACATATTGTAAACTTTCATTTTCCATCATCTAAAAAAAAATTGATCACTCATCTGCACACAGTATCTTAGCGAACATACAACATCCTTGTTATATAGTAGGCATCTCCACTCTTTACATAACACACAACACAGTTCCCACAAAATCTCCCAACATTCAGATAATCAATGTATATGATTCGATCTAACTAGATACACAACCATTGTTTTGTCCCATCCAGCTACATGTAAGCTCACTTCACATGGCTCACATAAACTTACTCAACTATTATTTGCATCTACGTATATATTCAATGCACTTGTTCACAAAAAAAATAGCTCGATTTTATCCAACGCACCATTAACATGGTCAACCCAACACTAAAAGTTGAATAAATGGTTAGAATGTACAATCACATTGGCTAGCATAGTCAATGGACAAGTTAAAGTACCTTCCTTTTAGGCTTGTATTCATCCTCACACCTGGATCAAAACATCTACCATGATTAGTATCAATTGTCTTCAACTCACCAACATCTACATAGAAATCATGCCTTGCCTGTCCTCCACGCATCTCTAAGAAGTGAGTCACAAACCACATTCACAATAGCCAAACTGAACTCCAACCTTGCAAGCCTCATTGTGGCTCTGGTACCAACTCATAAATGGAATACCAAATATGAGATAGGTTGCAACTCACTAGTCAGAAAATCACTCACTCAAGAGGCTACACCACTCAACACTCTGTTAGGGTCCAACCCTAACCCGTTTATTTATGCAATAAGTCCAATGGGCCAAGTCATAATCATTGTTAGTTAGAGAGTAAATAAAACCCGCATTAATAATTGTGATTGGTTGACTTGAATTAGAGAAAAGGGACCATAGTTCGTTGTAAATGGGCCATAGTTAATAAAATAAAGTGGTTAACCTGAGTTATGTAAGGGACCACTAGTAGTTAGGGTTTTAGATGTCATTTAGTTATAAATATTCTTAGTTTGTAAAGGAAAGACCATCGATTGTTATTGTAAATGAGCTCTACTCTACTTGAGGTTGCCACCTTAAAGAGGCAAGCGAACATTGAATCTATTTATGAATAATAAAATACTTGTTGTTTTTATCATTTTATTCTGTGTTATGGGCTATATTTGTTCACATTTATGGTATTGTGGCATTTCTTGCATGTCGAGAGCATAACAAGTGGTACTAGAGTACTTTCCAAGGCTGGTTGTACCTCCAATTTTTGGAAATCTTTTTTTAGCCTAGAGACGTGTTCTGGCATCTTTAAACCATGGGATTTGTCATTAAGCACATAAACCTACGGATTTGGGGAGGCATGCATATAGGAAATACAAGAGGTGGTCACGTTGTTTATACTTCCTTGTAACCACTATGGGTACCCCTTCGAGTAGTAGTGCATTAGATGGGACCACGAACGGACTACACTTCCACGTACCCTTGGGTATATCGGAAGCCCCCTAGGCTCACCTGAAACCTAGCCTTTGATCAGTTGTCGGCCATTTTTCTCCTATAGTACACTTAGAAAATCACTCGAGGAAATTACATGCACATACTATAGTGTATTCAGGTAGTCCAGCTAAGGGTACAGTTGATCCTCCTTAGTTATCGCCCTAAAATATAGGGCCAAGAACTATTGTCAGACCCCCTATATTTTGCGATCTGTAGCCCCTGGCACTCCTTTATGACCATAGATTCCTCTGCTATCTGAAGAGAGCCCACTACCTTATCTTCCAAATAAGCTCCAATAGTTGGGGTTCTGTCCCCGCAATGCAAATAAGATCCAACAATTAAAGTTCTACCATCACCGTACAAATCAAATCCAACAGTTGGGGATTTTCTGCCATTGTGAAACTCACATTCATCAGTTGTGGTTTTGCGGTGTCGATCAAGCTCTTTGTGCAGCGAGGCTTGATGCTACTACAATATAGGCCTTATTTTCACAAGACATTGGGCAGTATGAAGTTTTTTGGAATTTGGCCACTACAATATTGATCAGCGGGGACTAAAACTTGACGCTTGCAAGAGACTTAGCACATAAGCTTTACGACGATGAGCTGATCACAGTGGTACCATTCACTTGTTAGCCTCAATTTTTTTGTGGTCCCAAATTTTTATGAAGTGACTTCTAGTGATCCTCGCCAATATATTCCTAAGATCATCGTCTTCGTAAGAAGCCTACTCTTAAGTAATTGACTGGGTTTTGTGTATGGTAGGTACTAGATCTCAGGTCATGGCCTATGAGAAGATTGAGAGCCTTGAAAAAAGGTTAGATGAGTTCCAAGGAAATATCGAGCAAATTACCTCACAACTTTCACTGCTCACCAATATGATGCAGAGGCCTCATCGGGAGGATCATAGTGTTGATTAACACCTCAAAGGAGAATCCAACCATAATATTCACTTCCATGGAAATCACCAACATTCCCACCCTCACCCACCCAAGCTAGACATGTACAAACTTGATGGCTCTAATCCTACAGTATGGGTAGCACAAATGGAACAATATTTCTCCCTTAATGATATCTATGAATATCAAACGAAACTACATGTGGAAGCCCTTTAATTGGACAAAGAGAGATGGAAATGGTGGTAGTTTCATCAAAAATGTTATCCCGAGAAAATAACTTGGAACATGTTATCAAAAGCCGTATGTGACCGCTTTGATAGGGAATCTAATTTTTTGGGTCGTCTCACTAAGCTTCAGCAGACAGGCATAGTAAAATACTACATTTCAACCTTTGAGACATTGGCCATTAAAACTAATAGTCTAGGAGATGACTTCTACTTTGGGTGTTTCATTAGTGGTCTCAAAGAAGCCATCTAAGCCCATGTTCAAATGCACCACCCAGGCACGTGTATGGATGCCTACAAAAAGGCCATCGAGGTGGAAGTATCCTTAGCTTCCGAGTCCACTCGTCAAAATTTTGTAGCCAAGGGGCATCCCACCCAAACTAAGGGCCCTACCCAAACACTTAAGGTTTAAAAGGTGTCTCTTGAAGAAATGCCTGAAACAAGAAAACAAGGATTGTGCTACTATTGTGATGAAAAATACTCCTCGGGGCACATATGCAAGGAAACAAAATTATTTCAAATTTATGTTACTAATAACAACTTGTCTAAGGAAGCCTAGGCCCTTGGTGGACCTGAGGACAAAGTTGAGGAAACCTAGCCTGACAATGATATCACAGCTATGCAAGATGAACTAGTTATATCACTACATGATTTGGCGGACATTTCTTCACCTCAAACTCTCAAAATCCGAGGCTTTCTTAAAAATCAACCAATAGTGGTATTGATTGATAGTGGACGCACTCATAACTTTAGCCATAAGTGAGTCTTCGAAGTTGTTCATTGTTTTGTGTGGGTAGTCTCTAATTTCCATGTCCTTATTGCTGATGGGGGAACCATGAAATATGAAGGCCACTCTAAAAATATAAAGCTTCATATGGGAAACTACCACCTAAAGAACCACATGTTTTCTATTAAAATGTGGGGTTGTGATATTGTCTTGGGTGCTGAATGGCTTTGCACATTAGGCCCAATCATAATGGATTTCAAGGAGTTATATATGATATCTAAGAAGAACGAACACATTCATACATTACATGGACTCCAAATAGGTGCTCGCATCGAATGGAAAATATTTTGAAAAAGGGACATCATGGAGTCATCGCCCAATTTAATACCAATGAAGCCATTGACTCCACTACTCATATTCATCCTAAGATACAACAGGCCTTAGACCACCACCAATAGGTATTTGATAACATAAAGAGCTTCCACCCTCTAGGGGTGAACATGGTCATAGAATCCCTTTGGTCCTGGGGACCCAACCACCTAATGTGCGCCCATACAAATATCCTTTCGCCCAAAATAATGAAATTGAAAAAATCATCAAGGAACTCCACAAAGGTGGTGTTATTCATCTCAATATCAGTCCTTATTCATCCCCAGTGGTCATGGTGCTAAAGAAATATGGTGAATGGTGCATGCATCTAGACTTTCAGACCCTCAACAAGCTCACTGTCAAAGAAAAATTTCCTATTCCAGTTGTTGATTATCTTCTTGATGTACTACATGGTGCTCAATTATTTAGCAAGCTAGATCTTCACTCTGGCTATCACCAAATGCACATGAAGGAAGTAGACATTCCCAAGACTACCTTTCGAGCTCATGAAGGCCATTATGAATTCTTGGTCATGCCATTTTGTCTTTTTAAAGCTCTATATACTTTTCAAAGCCTCATGAACCACCTACTGTAACCATATCTCCAAAAATTTGTCCCAGTCTTCTTTCATGACATTCTCATATACAACCTAACCTGGTACAAACATATTCAACATGTAGACCTAATCTTTCAACTGCTCTAGAATCACAAATTCTTTGTCAAATTGTCCAGGTGCACTTTTCGAATGGAATAAGTCGAGTATTTGGGACACATTGTGGGTCGTGAAGGAGTGAGGGTTGATCCAAGAAAGATATAGCAAATTACAGATTGACCCCAACCAAAAACCTTTTAGAGTTTGAGGGGATTCTTGGGTCCCACTGGCTACTATCGCAAATTTTTCACAATTATGGTTGCATTACTAGACCTCTCACTAATATTCTCATGAAAAAATCATTTCTCTGGACTCATGCAACTCAACAAACATTCGTGGCTCTCAAACATGCCATGTGCTCCACTCCCGTATTGGCCCTAACAAACTTCACCAAATAATTTTTCATTGAATGTGATGCTTCTAGTACTATTATTATTCTTCTATTAATGCAATAAGGTTGGCCATTAGCCGTCACCAACTAACAACTGAGTGGAAAACATCTGGGTCAATCTACCTATGAGATATAAATGATGGCCATATTACATGCAATACACACTTGGCAACCATACATGTTGGGGTGACATTTCCAAATCTACACGGACCATCAAAGCCTAAAATATTTTTTTGAGCAACGTCTATCATTGCCATAGCAAAACAAATAGCTAGCCAAAATACTAGGATATGATTATGAGATAATTTACAAGAAAGGGCCTGACAATGTAGTAGCTAATGCTTTATCATGCCAGTTTGAGGATGAAAGCACCATGCTATCAATCTCTCTACCCATACCATATTAGATTGAAGTGCCTCATAAGGAATGATTATCACACCCGTCTCTCTCCCATCTTATTAATAACTTAAGAGAAGATCCTTCCTTAGTTGACTACTCTTGGAAGGATGATATTCTTCGCTACAAGGATCGAGTAGTTATATTACTGGAATCCACCCTCAAAACCCACATTTTGGAAGAGTTGTAGTCATCTCCAACTGCAAGGCATTCAGGACTTCAGAAGAATTATGCTCGCGCTCATCGTTCTTTCTTTTGGACTGGCATGAAAAACAACATTCTTGCTTTTCTAGCTGAATTTGATGTGTGTCAATGCAACAAAGGAGAAACAATCAAGTTACCATGATCCTTACAACCATTTCCACTCCTTGCTTCTGTCTAGATGGATGTTTCCATGGATTTCATCATTTGTCTCCCAAAGTTGGGCAACAAATCCGTCATCATGGTGGTTGTGGACAAACTTTCTAAATATGATAATTTTTGTGCTCTGGCCCACACATTTACCCCCACATTGGTGGCTCAAGATTTCGTGGACCATATTTTCAAGCTACATGGCATGATGACTTCCATTGTGTTTGATCGCGGCCCCACTTTCACCAACAAGTTTTGGCAAGAACTTTTCAAGCTACAAGGCTCGCAACTTCAACTAAGTACCACATATCATCCCCAAACCGATGGTCATACACAAGCAATCAACAAATGTTTGGAGGCATATCTAAGGTTCTTCACTTTTGAAAAGTAGCATCAATGGGTACAATCGATAGCTTTAGTTGATTGGTGGTATAATACTAACTACCATGAAGCCGCCAAGATGACTCCATACGAGGAAGTGTATGGCCAACTACCCCTTTCACCTATTTACTATATCCTTGGATGTTCTAAGGCGTAAGTAGTTGATCAACTCCTACAGAATTGTGCCGCCATGATAGCTCATCTCAAAGATAATCCACATCAAGCTTAGAATCGAATGAAGCAATAGGTAGAGCAACATCATTTCGAGCGCACATTTCAAGAAGGAGATTAGGTATTCCTGTGACTACAATCATATAAGAAAACATATCTCAAAGAAAAGGGCTACCAAAAACTAGCACCAAAATTCTATGGACCTTATGAGATACTTCAGCGCATTGGAGTATTTGCCCATGAACTAGACTTGCTAGCAACTTCAAAAATCCATTTGGTCTTCCATGTATCATGCCTCAAGAAAGTGGTGGGGAATAGTTGTAGAATTCAAACTAGTCTACCCGAATTGGATGAGGAAGGCTCACTCTGGCTCCACCCAGAACAAATCCTTAATACCTATGAAAGACATCTTTGTGGTCGCACAATCCAGGAAGTCCTGATCAAGTGGAAAGACACCTCTCTAGAAGATGCAACCTGGGAACCAACCACTATCCTTCAGAAGTTTCCGCAGCTTCATCCTTGAGGACAAGGCCACATTTGAGGGGGGAGGGGATGTTACGATCCAACCCTAACTCCTTTGTTTATGTAATAATTCCAATGGGCTGAGTCATAGTCATAGTTTGTTAGAGAGTAAATAAATATTGTATTAATAATTGTAAGTGATTGACCCGCATTAGAAAAAAAGGACCACAATTAGTTGTAAACGGGCCACAGTTAATAAATAAAGTGGTTAACCCGAGTTATGTAAATGACCACTAGTAGTTATGGTTTTGGATGTCATTTAGCTATAAATAGTATTAGTTATTAAAGCAAATATCATCAAGTCTTATTGTAATCAAGGTTTGCTCTGCTAGATGTTTCCCCCTCGAAGAGGCAAGTGAAAATTGAATCTATTTTTGAATAATAAAATAATTTCTTTTTTATCATTTTATTATGTGTTAAGGGCCATATTTCTTCACATTTCTAGTATTCTATCACCTCTCGCGGGTCAAGAGCATAACAAACTCACTTGCATTCACCAGGACAAAAAAATATTACATGTATACGATTACATTATTATTGAATAGATTCATAGACTATAAGATTTGATAACTGATCAATGATTAATTAGGTAAATATTTCTAACAATACATAATACCTTCTAGTTATAGGATAATCTTATATGTTTCCACATTATTCCAATAGTCAGAAGTCATGAATGATGTCAAAGGTAACAAAGGTTATTGGAAAATTGGTGCTACTTGATTTTATGATAGCATAGATGTATTAGGGAATAGATAAAAGAATCAATGGAAAAGGTCTCATTGGTTCGATGATTGATGTGTGTAGATAATGCATCCTCTACAAAGGTGTGTAGGGATTTCTACGTTATTTTGGATTTGGGTATGTCAACTAGAAGGCAAGTTATTTCTATATGTATTTCATGGATTGACATGGTAATGGGAGGTGAGGAGGAGGAAAATCTACTATTGCATAATCTATGGGTGGAGAATGTGTTTGACAAGATGACTGAGTCCATGCTTATGGAAACCTTTTCTTGATTTAGAGAGATAAATAGTATAACATTGTACCTACAATGGAAATGCTATGTTTATGTATTTCTAGTGGACAAGGAGGGTTTTATTAAACAATTTTTTGATGCCTAGTGCCTTCTTCCATCTCTGGATTGCATGAGAAATGACTGCCATGGATGTAATTAGAGCATGTTATATGTGGATACTAATTAATATAGAGAGGAAATAATGTCTGCGAGGATTGTTTTTGGTGAATCAAACTACCAAGAGTAGAGTGTGTGCTTGTAAGAAAATCTTGTTTCATTATGAGAGTTTTTGTCTCATTTATTTTGGATACATTTAGTAACATAGATTAGAACCCACATGAAAGATACCTTTGAGAGAAGGAAAAATAAAATTTCCTAGGTATGTAGCTATAGCTACATGTAAAATTCAAGTGGAGCCATCCTTCAAAGAGAGCCATTGTGCAACTCGCTTGGAGGAGAATCCATGTTTAGGGGAAACGTTGTCTACTATGATGTCTTGATTCTCTCATTTATAAATCTGTAAGAGGAAGTGACTAAGTTCTCTTGTGAAGCCACAAAAAATTTGCTAGAGTAAATGAAGATCATCTCAGTAATTAGGTTTGTAAACTCATGGAAATGGCCTGAATTCAAGGGTCCAAACGATGTCCAAAACAAAAAAATGATCATATTTATGGATAATCCCATGCTCATAATAAAGGAAGGAATCATAAATGAAGGTCTAAGACAATTTTTTATTGTTTGGATAAAGGCACACATGCTGAATAATTCGCAAATCCAATGTATGGAGTCAAAGTTGGAGAGTATTGCACATTGAAAAAAATTCATAACTTCAAATAAAGATTTTTTAAATGTTTATGTGGGGCTTTTTCTTGTCAAGAGGAAGTTGAGTCATATTACATGTCTCAACATGAAAATTCGTTGGGGTGAATGATTGGTGTTATGAAAATCTCAATTCTAAATTTATAATGAAGTTCTGAAATTTCTTGAAATAAACAATATTTCATGTCATTAAAATACATTATGGTAAATTTGGTTTTCATTCTAGTGACATTTAGTATGACCAACTATTGTCACATGTTTGAGTTTATGTTGGAATTAATCATTCTAGCAATAGAGAAGTTCTATTATAAGAATTTTTGCTTAGTAGATATCATGAAGATATGAAGAACTATGTGAAATACAAAACCCTCATCATGTGGAATGGAGGATGTTGAATGTTACACTATAAGTCCATTTTTTCATATGCATATAGAGTGTAATATTTATATGGATACATCCCATATCCAAACTACTTTCTTAGATAAATGGTGAGTACAATGGATGACATTCATGTATATTGGTAGATGGAAACAGGTCCATAGGATGGTTAGTTAATCAATCATCATGGTCATATTGGTGTTGAGTTCTAGAGTACAACAAGTTCCCAATTAAGCAGAGGTATTAGAGGTATGGTTTGTTTCCAACTGATACAAGACATAGTTTTCAGTTGAAAGTAGGAGCCTGGGAACCTTTTGAGGTGGAATTGAATTGCATTGTTCTCTCACTGGAAAACCAAGTGTTGATTATAAGGCTGCTAATTTTTTGGAGTGGAATGATGAGTTCGTAGTAAGGAGGACATATAGGTCCTAATATATAATTAAGAACACATTCAAGTTTGGTCCAAGGAAGTAAGTGAAAATGCTTATGGATTAGTTATGAAAATGGTGAAGATCAGATAGTAGTGGACAAGTGAATGTAAAATATTAAGTGGTGTAATAAAGTAGAATCATGACCAGGTTGTAATGTGATCCACACATTGCAACCATAATAAAGTCTATATGTCATGTGAGACTTGTTGTATTAGCATTCGAATACTTATTGTACCTAGTATCTCCATGAAATGGAGTGTGTATATATCTAGATATATATAGCATATAAAGATCATATCACTGTAAAACCTCAATAGGCATGCATGCCCTTTTTGTCACGTGTCCTTCATGACATGGTTGTTTGTTTACCTTAGTTCAATAACCTCTATTTGGGAGTTCTCTAACACTTGAAGGAGTATGCCATGTGTTGGCTAGATGCTCCATGAGTGGACCACATTGTTGTTACAAGAAATAAAGGTGACATTTTACATTTAGAGGGATTTCATCGATAGGTTGAATGAACCATGTACACAAAGGACACCCTAGTAGACTAATAGTTGCAACAAATAGGTACCCATGAATTTTGGTGGATGGTTGTTCATTTATATGGATATCTATAGTTTGGTGATGAGAAAATAAATAAGGTATGAACTGAAAGTACTAGGTTGGACTATGTTAATCTTTATGTAGCATAAAGAAGTACTCCCACATGCTAAGTTGCCTCCCAAATCAGTGAAGAAAAAATCTAAAAAGTAAAATTAAAATCTTACTTCTTTGAGTTCATGTAGGCTCTAAGTTGATAGGTTGTCCCCACCATCAGTGGGTGTGACCCTTGGTCAAACCCACTTCAAAAATATAAATAAACAATAAGTCATCATCATTTCGACCAATCCAACAACAACATTACCTACACGAGGTATTTTCATGTGTGAATAGAATGGAAGCAAGAATCTAAAGTTTGACTGATTTTGACCAATATATGACTATTGAATGAGGCTAACCACATGCAGTTTTTACCATATACCTTGCCTGAAGATTGAAAAAAGGCTGAATTTTGACAATTGACCAACGTTGAATTTTCTAGTTTTAGGTGATATTTGACCAGGTTTGACTAGTATATGATGTATGGTTTTTGGCATAGATTTCTTACAGAAATTTAATGTAATTGTGAACCTTTCTAAAGAGAAATTCTCCTAAAAAAATTGTGTTTCTCCCAAGTTTGGGTTTCCAAGGGTTATGTGTTGTCTCTATTATGCATGGTTATCTCTTTAAGTTCCTATTTTTTTCATTCTATTATTGTTCAATTTTTTCTATGTATAATTTCTCAATGATATCAATGAATTAAAAGAAAATTTAATGTGAATAATTAGGAAGTAATTTCCAAATCATAAAATTAGATTCTACTATTCATTCTAATAGAATATTCAACATGGTTTTAGAGACTTATTGAAAGAGTAGCCACTAAGTTAGCATAACAGATAAGTTTTCAACAACTTGACTATATTTATCTACTACTCAAGATTAACTATGAAAGGAAAGGTTCAAAAATAAGTTATTCTAAGGTCAGATGGAGCTGAGGAGAAAATATTTGTTTATGCTCTTTTAGGAACTATCAGAAAAGGCAATGATATATGGTTAGTAGACAATGGTGTCTCTAGGCACACAATAGGTTTTTGTTAGGTCTCTATAGTACTAGTGTAACCCCTTATTGTTATTACTGCAACCCTGTTATTGCATTATTTTTCCCATATAGCCACCATGTTGTTATTAGTATGCCTCATAGAAGCCCATTATTGTTATTGTTGTGCCCCTACAATATTATTGATATGTAGGATTTGATTGTATTGGGACCCCTTAGACTCCTATATATAGAAAGGAGGTCTTGTCATTTTATCATCAAAGAATTGTTAATTTGGGTAATGTAAAGGAGGCTTGCCCCTCAAAGAGGATGATTTTTAAGTCGTTGATCTATCTTTCCTATCTTTTTCTGAGCTGGTTTCATAACATTTGGTATTAGAGCTTTGGATTCTAGGGTTTCACTACTCCAGACAGGTCATCATGGTAATTTTGATATAACTTCTTCTCTACAAATCTTACAAGCTAGAAAAAGGACATAATTGAGATACAATCGTTCTGAACCTCGGGGCCAAATTTCAGATCTTGTCTCACTATAATTTTAGAGATATGACGTGAGGACATTAGCATTTTTGGAAGCTTCAGAATTCAATCGCAAATAGTCCATCATAAAAATTTTGCTATAATTGTTGTTCTACGAAGGTTCAGACTCTAAAATTAAAATCCATTTGAGCCGAAATCTTCATGAAGCTTAGGTCCAAACTTCATATCTTGTTTTCCTACATTTTTTGAGATATGTTCCAAGATATTTAGGTTTTTTTCAAGATCCCGAATTACATCCCAAACATGTGACCCGGGGAAAATCATCATAACTTTCTCTCTAAGGATCAGATTGAAATTTCATAAGAGTTTATAGAAAGAGGATGGCATGTGGTTTTCTATATATTAGTTTTAGGTCCTAAGGTTGAAACAATGACACCTGTCACTTCGTACATGTTTTCTTTTATGAACTAGTCTATAATCATGTCATGATGGGAGGGTTAGCATAACTATTCCTTGGAGAATCCAATCTTGATCGGACTTGTGTGTTTTGAAAGAGGACTCAGAGGGATACCGTAAGACTCCTTTCATACCTTGTAGATATGAAATTATAGATATGCAATAGATTTAATATCGAGCTCCAACAAACTGAAAAAAGGTGTGTAGTTTTTTTAAAGTTTTGCATGGTTGAAAAATTAGTTTGAAGGAATTCGAAGGGCATGGAAGCTAAGATGGATGGTATAGAAAAAAATATTAAAAGAAACATGGAAGATTTGAAGGAAAATTTGACAATTTTTTTGCAAGAAATGCTTACTAATGGCAAAAGGGTAGTAAAGGAAACTCATGATGATAACAAAAGAAATGTTAATCATGATTTCATAGACTCTAACATTGGATTGAAGACCCACCATGTTCCAAAGATTGATATGAGAAATTCTGATGGAAAGGATCCCGTAACATGGATACCATAGATGGAGTAATCTTTCGATCTCCATAATGTGAAAAACATACAAAAGGTATGAATTTCAGCTTTATATTTGGAACCTAATCAATTTGTATGGTATCGGTGGCTTTACTCTCGTAAAAAATTTGTCACTTGGGCAATTTCTATGGAAGAAATGATAGCACATTATGATGGTACAAAAAGAAACACTTTTTTAGCCAATTGATAAATCTCAAACAAAAGGATTCAATGATGGAGCACATTTAGGACTTCCCAAAGTTGAATATAAGGGTAAAAGATATTCCAGAATAGCATAGGATTTATGTGTCATAGGGATTTTAAAGGATAAAATCCAATATGAGGTTCTCCTTTGGGAACCTAATTCATTGGAGAAGGCATTCAGGATGGAAATAAAAAGGGAAAGAAAAATTATGGCACAAGGATGCTTACCACTCACAACTATAAAGATGGAAGTGTTGTTTCTCCTAGCCTTTTATCACCTACAAGGTTGACACCACAACAATTGGAGGAAAAAAGAGAAAAATTGATTTGTTACAATTGTGATAGAAAATACACTAAAGGTCGTAAGTGTGTTGAGAAGAAATTAATTTACATAGATGGGGAAGAGGAGCAAGAAAAGCAAAAAGAAATGTCAAAAGAAGAGGATATACACAAGGAACCAACCCCAGAGAAAGAAGAAATGAGTATGACCATATCTTGTAATGCATTGATTAGAATTACCACTCCTCAAACTCTCAATATAGAAAGGAATATCAAGAAGAAAAGGATGAGAGTGTTGATTGATTCGGGTAGTACCCATAATTTTATTCATTGTAAGATAGCAAAGGAATTGAATTTCTTCCTATATCCACCAACAAAGTGTCAAGTAATGGTTTCAAATGGAGGAACCATAAATTGCTCTAGAAAGTGCCATAATATCAAGCTATCCATGGGAGAATATGTCTTGAATGGTCCAATCCTTTCCATTCCAATGGGTGGTGCAGATGTGGCACTAGGAGTCCAATGGTTAAAATATTTGGGTAAGATAGCTTTTAATTTTCAAGAAATTTTCTTGAACTTTTTTTGGGAAGGAAAGGAAGTTTAATTAAGGGGTATCGAAGGGAAATTGGGAAAGATAATTAGCTCTAACAACATGAAAAATATTCTAAAGAAATACCAATGAGGTGTAATTACACAATTATGTTCACTAGAGGTTCCCACGTCGAAATCATCTATTTCTCGAGATCTCCAAAAAATGTTTGACAATCATTCCAAGGTATTTGAGACTCCCGAATGCCTCCCACCTACTTGTGATCATGATCATTCTATTCATTTTATTCTAGGAGCTTTTCCCCCAAACATCATGACTTACAAATATCCATATGTCCAAAAGAGTGAAACTGAACATATGGCTGCAGAAATGCTAGAGGTTGGTATAATTCAACCTAGTCAAAGTTCTTTCTATTCTTGAGTGGTATTGCTACAGAAGAAGGATGGATCATGGTGCATGTGTCCAAATTATAGGGAGCTCAACAAGCTTATTATTAAAGATAAAATTCTCATTCCTCTCATTGATTAATTATTGGATGAATTACATGGAACAATTTACTTCACAGAGTCAGATCTTCATCTAGGATATCATCAAATTAGAATGAAGACTCAAGACATTCCAAAAACAACATTTAGAACTCATGAGGGTCATTATGAATTTTTGGTCATGCCTTTTGGCCTTACCAATACACCTTCTACCTTTCAAGGTTTGATGAATTCCATTTTCGAACCCTTCCTTAGAAAATTTGTGTTAGTACTTTTTGATGATATACTAATCTACAACAAGTCTTGGAAGGATCATGTTTAACATGTTGACAAGGTGATCAAACTATTGGAGGAGAAATAATTATATGCAAAAAGCTCCAAATGTTTCTTTGGAGTACAAGAGGTGGAATATTTCAGTACTCAATTAGCTCATAGCTCATCTTATCATCCTCAATATGCTCGAAAAACTGTGATAGTGAACAAATGTTTGGAAGGATATCTTCGTTTCTTAGTATCTGATAAACAAACAGAATGGGTCAAATGGTTTCCTCTGGGTGAATGGTGGTATAACACTTCCTTCCATACTGCAGCAAAAATGATCCCATTTGTGGCACTTTATGGATATCATCCACCATCCATCACATCATATTTAAAAGAAAATTCTAAGGTCTAAGCAGTGGAAGATCACATCGAGCATCAACAACAAGTTCTAAAACTCTTAAAGGATAACCTCACTTTGGCGTAGAATAGAATAAAACAACAGGCAGATCAACATCGCAGTGAATCAAGTTTTGATGTAGGTGACTGGATATTTCTACGACTATAACCATACAAACAAATGTCCGTCAAGCAAACTAAGAAGGATAATAAATTATCACCAAAGTATTATGGTCCATACAATGCGTTACAAAATATTGGTACTATGGCATACAAATTAGAGCTTCCTGCATCTTCTTGAGTGCATCCAGTTTTCCATGTTTCATGTTTAAAGAAGGTTATAGGTGAGAAGATCCAAGTTCAAATAATATTACCAGAACTTGATGCGGAAGGAAAAATCATGTTGGAACTGGAAGCAGTCACAAAAACAAGAAATCAACAACTATGAAATCAATCAATTTTAGAGTATATCATCAAGTAGAAGAACTTACCTACTGAAGATTCCATATGGGAGGATTAGAATTTTATACAGAAGCATCCAGAACTACTCAAGTGTTAAGGAATTTCTTTTTTTGAAGTAGAGGGGCATGTTAGATCTTTATACTACTAGTGTAACCGCTTATTGTTATTAGTGCAACCTCCTTATTGTATTATCGTGCACATATAGTCCCCATGCTATTATTATTATGCCCCATAGAAACCCACTATTCTTATTGTTGTGACCCTATAATATTATTGTTATGTAGGCTCTGATTGTATTGGGACCCCTTAGATTCCTATATATAGAAGGGAGGCCTTCTCATTTGTATCATAGAAGATTTGTTCATTTGTGTAATGTAAAGGAGGTTTCCCCCTCGAAGAAGCTGACTTTTAAGTCATTGATCTATCTTTTCTATAGTTTTGTGTGATGGTTTCATAACATTTTTTGAGAATATATCACTTCAAAAAAAGAGAATTAGTATTAAAGGTATAACTTGGATACAATACCAAGTATGAAGAAGAATTTTTTCTCTATCTCATCATTGGAAGAGAGAGGCTATAGAGTTGCATTTTTGGTTCCAGACAAGTTATTATATGGCATAATAATTCAATCATAGAATTAGTAAAGTAATTTTTGTTCAAGAAGGACTATATGGTTGATAGGATGATCAATACAAGCATTGATCCATAATACTATCAATCTATGTGAGCTATGGCATCATATAATTTCTCACTTACATTACAAATATTTATCAACATTAAGAAAAATGGGTACATGTCTTCCAACACTTTAGATTGAACTTGATGACATTTGTAAGGGTTGTGCACTTAGTAAAAATACAAATAGATATTTTCCAAGTAGTGATAATAGATCTATGGGAATCTTTAGTCTAGTACATTTAGATATATGTGGACCAATGACAAGAACCTCCTTGGGTGTCCACTTGTACTATGTAACATCCATTGATGATTTCTCCCAAAATACTTGGATCTACTTTATGAAAACTGAGGAAGGAGTCTTCAATAAGTTCTAATAATTCTAAGCATAAGCCTAGAGAACCTAGCATCAAGGAGAATCAAACTCCTAAGATTAGATAATGGAGAAGAGTACTCATCCAAAGAATTTAGATATTTTTGCAAGGAAACAAGAATTAGAAGGGAATGGATCGTTCCTTCAAATCCTTAACAAAATGGCGTAGTAGAATGAAAGAATAGAACAATTGTATAAGAAGTGAAGGTGATGATTCATGATATAGACATTTTGATGTTATTATGGGAAAAATATGCCAACAAAACTGTTTATGTTCAAAACCAAAGTCCTATCTAAATATTAGAGGGAAATGCACCTAGGGAAGCATTTACCAAAATAAAACCTCAAATGAGTCATTTAAGAATATTTGGTTGTCCCATATATGTTACATTCAGAAATAGGAGAGAGAAGTTGGAACCTTCTAGGAAGAAAGCCATATTTGTATAATACAATGCAATTTCAAAGGCATATTGAATACACATTTCAGAAACATGCCAACTTGAAGTTATTTGAGATGTTACCTTCAATAAGTCTAGAGAGTCTCACATGGAAAATGATGATGAAGAACATGAGGCTCTAAAGAATGTCGTTATAGATCCTTCTAAAAAAATCATTTGTTCTTCAAAATATCAAGAGGAGTCAACAAAACCCGACAAGAGCCTATGAGAGAGACTGTTGTAACTAAAAAAAAACTAGAATGGTGTTGTGATACTCTATAAGTTTTATAAGGACATGTAGCCCCTAAAGGTGAGTTCATAGAAAGTAAACAACCTCAAATATACTTAGACAATATGACACTTATCAAGCACATCATTGATTTTGAGCCCCCTAGTTATGAAGAAGCACTAGACAACTAAGTTTGGAAATATGCCATGATGGAAGAATATCAGTCCATCGTGAAGAAATATGTACGAGAGATAGTTATGAGTCCAGAGAAGTTATAAGTGGTGACCTCCAAACGGATCTATAAGATAAATCATGCAACAAATGGCAGTATTAAAAATTATTACATTCATTCCTTGGACTACGAATATTTTCTCTAGGACATTATAAGTAAAATTTTTATCTAGCTTATTTTTACTATAAAATATAAAGTTGATAGGTACAAAATGGCAAATTGTGATTTAATTTCTCTTAGATTTAATGTCAAATATTTTGATACAAATGCTCTAATTGAGTGAGTCTATCATATGAAATTGAGTGTGAGGAGAGGCATTATTTCTTTATAACATGTTATTCCTCTAACCTTGCTACAAGAGAATTTCTTATTCCACATTAACCATAAGACAAATCCGTCTATGTGAAGAACGCTAGATGAATCATATTTCCATGCTTCAACAAGAAAAATAATATCAGCTTCACTCAATATCAAACTTAACATAGTACCTTTAGACCATGGGAAGTCATAATATAACTTTAAAATAGGATCTACAATATTCCCAATTGCTTAATTTATTACTTTTATTTTGCTCTCTTTCACTAACAATAGCTTTCTTATTTCTAACGATTTCTCATTTTCCTTCTTTCCTTCCTTCATTTACGTTTAGAACCTCCTTCCTTAACTTAACTTGGTATCATGGAATGAGGTCCTCATTTTATAAAGAATATTGTCACTCGTAATATTGTATATTTACTGAGTATTTTGAATTTATGGTCAATATTTCTATTTGGTCCACTTTATATTTCTTCTTTTCTATCTACCTCAAGGACTCGATTTGGTCTGGTTTATTTTTTTTTTACTACAATGTGCCCATAAAAATTGACTTAACTGTTAGTGGGCATTGTGGAGACTGTGTTGCTGTAACATATCCAAATTCCATTTTGATTGTTGTTCAATTTGATCGCTGACGTATTTATCTTTCGATGTTGCAAGTCAGAATAATGGTATAAGTAATTTCCCCACATTATGCTGTGATGCCGAACCAAAGAAACACTAGAAATACTGACCTTTGTGTAGTATTCAAACATTCTCACATTGCATGACCATTGCTTATCTCAAAAGAAAGACTGTGTGTGAGTCGCTCACATTGACTAATATAGTTTGCATCATTCAGTTGCGTCACTGGCGTAGAATGCGTGGAAGGGTGCTTACATGTATGTATCTCTGTTCATTGAAATATAGTTCATGTTGTAAACATGCATTTTGTTTTGGTGAGTGTGGACTGATTTTTTTTTTTGGTTTTAAATAATTAATTGAAAACTAAAATAAAAATAAAATAAAAAAAATTGTACATAATTTTGTTTGGTATGAAAAAGAGGTGCAATTCTTTCTTTACTTAATATGGAATTTATTTATGACATCTAAAAATAATATTGATATTACACACTTGTGAATTTTTTTTTTTGTCTGTTTAGATGATATATGATATTCGAAAGAATTATATTATGTATCTCTATTCATTGAAATATAGTTCATGTTGTAAACATGCTTTTTGTTTTGGTGAGTGTGGACTGAATTTTTTTTTTTTTTTGGTTTTAAATAATTAATTAAAAACTAAAATAAAAATAAAATAAAAAAATGTGTACATAATTTTGTTTGGTATGAAAAAGAGGTGCAATTCTTTCTTTACTTAATATGGAATTTATTAATGACATCTAAAAACAATATTGATATTACACACTTGTAATTTTTTTTTGTGTCTGTTTAGATGATATATGATATTTAAAATAATTATATTAATACGAAAAAAAATTAGTGCCAATCTTAAATAAAATTAGCACCTCCATTTGCATTTGTTGATTTGGCGATACCTATTCTTGTTCAATCCTTTCAACATTTAATTCTCAAATAGAAGATTCATCAAATGTTACATCTCTGGTAATGACTATCTTGCGTGACGTAGGATCCCACAACTTGTATCATTTCATTGCATAGTCATACCCAAAAAGGACATAAAATTTCGATTTTGGATCTAATTTTGAACGTTGATTTTTAGGAATAAGAGCACAGGCATCACAACCAAATATCCTTAAATGTGAATAATCACAAGACTAACGTGACCAAAATTCTTTAGGAATTTTACAATTAATTATTATTGAAGGTGATTTGTTAACTAAATAACACGAAATTGATATTGCTTTTGCCCACAACTCCTTTTTTAGGTTAGTATTGTTGATCATGCTTTTGGCTCTTTCCATAAGAGCTTGATTCATACGTTCAACAACACCATTTTGCTGAGGAGTATAAACAACAATTTTGTGTCTAACAATTCCTTCATCCTTACAATATTTCTCAAATTCTAGAGAAGTAAATTCACCACCATTTTCAGTTCTTAAACATTTAATTGATTTGCATGTTCTTTTTTCTACCATTGCTTTAAATTGTTTAAAGACATTGAATACATCAAATTTCCTTTTTAGCATAAAGAACCAAACTTTATGAGAGAAATCATCAATAAGCATTAAAAAATATAAAGCACCTCCATATGATACAACAAGAGATGGTCCCCACAAATCAGAATGAATATTGTCCAAAATTTCTTTACTATTATGACTTCCATTTTTAAACCTTTGTTTACACTATTTTCCATACAAAAAATGTTTACAAAATTCTAACTTCAAGGATTTCAAATTAGGAAGTAATTTACGGTTCATTAGTACGTGAATACCTTTCTTGCTCATGTGACCCAATCACGAATGCCATAGGCGAGTACCTTCTTCTTCTTTCTCTGACACAATCGTCGCTTCACTGACTTGAGTACTTCCTCTGAGTCTGTAAGGATTTCCGACCTTTTCTGCTTTCATAACAACTAGGGCGCCTTTTGAGACTTTCAACACTCCATTCTAACCTCTAAACTTATAACCATCCGAATCCAACACTTCCAATGAAATCAAATTTTTCTTTAATTCAGGTATATGTCTAACACTAGTTAATGTTCTAACTATGTTATCATACATTTTTATCCTGATATTTCCCATCTCAATAGTTTGAGATGATACATTATTACCCATAAACACAGACCTACCATTTACAACTTTATATGAAGTAAACCAATTTTTGTGTGGACACATGTGATGAGAAGCACCGGAGTCTAACAACCAACTTTCAAAATACTAAGAGACATTGCATACATTGAAAGTTTCATCTATCATACATAATTATTTAGCAGATAAAACTTCATCTATCATACCTGAATCAACCTGATTTGCTTCCTTCTTTGGATTATCAGACTCTTTTCATTTCCAACGGTCTTTCTTGAGGTGTCCAATTTTATTGCAGTGCCAACATTTTTCCTTACACTTTCTTGCCATTGATTTTGATCTAGAAGACCCCCTTGTTTTTTCTCCTCTCTCCTTTGACTGTCCTCTGGCTATCATGGCTTCTAGTGCAGTTGTTTTAGTACTGGATTTCCTCCATACTTCTTCAGATAAGAGAGCTCCCACAACTGATTCAAATTTCAAAGAATCAGCAGTGCTCAAACTAGTTGAAGTTATGAATTGATCCCACGACTCGGGCAGAGAACACAACAAGGTTATAGCTTTGTCTTCTTCCTAAATTTTAACATCCATATTTGATAATTGGCATATATGTGTACGACAAATATTTAAATGTTCTGCAGCTTTTGTACTCCCCTTCATCCGTGGATTGTATAATTGTGTTTTCAAATTTATTCTATTGTTTAATGATTTTTTCATATATAGTTTTTCCAGCTTTTCCCATAAACCTGCAGTTTTACTTTCTTCAACAATGTTGAAGAGAACTTCATCCACCAGGCATAACTGGATTGTACTGAAAGCTTGGGCATCCAAGTCCTCCCAGTTAGAATATGTCACGCTAGTAGGTTTCTTATTTTCCCCATCTAATGATTTGTGCAACCCCTGTTGCACCAAGAAATCCCTAACTTTCAGTTTCCATAGAGCAAAGTTGTTCTTGCCGGTGAAATTCTCTACCTCGAACTTTGCATTCGTCATCTTGGCCATTTATTTCCTCCTAGGGTTTCAATATTTCAACAAATTAAAAATTTGATTTGTCTTCTTCCAACAAGGGTTTTCCAAGGGTTTTTTTTAATTTTTCCTACTTCAATTTTCTGAAAAATTTCACAAATTCCCCAACAAAATTAAGAATTTTACTTTCCCAAAATTCTTTCAAATTGACTTAAAAAACCTAGAATAGTTTTTCTCGAAGAATTCCCTTTTCTTCGTTCTTTAAAGAAACTCCTCAATCAAATGAAATACTTTTTTGGAAATCAATGAAACCCTTTTCTAAAAAAAAAATCACAAATTCCCCTTATTTAATTTAATTTACTTCACAGACTTCAAACCCTGAGATTTCCTCGAATACTAAAAAATTTCTATATTTAAAACTTCAGATAGCTCAATGGATCTTCAAAAAAATTCTGAATTTTTGTTTTGAAAAAATACCCAGACTTCTGATCAAAGGCTTTCTTCTGAGCTTCTCCTCCTGAATTCAAATTTGGGCATTATTTGAATTCATAGTTATCTGTACGCAGGGATAGGGGGCCGACAGCTGCAAGTGGTGGCATCTCTCTCCAGCAAGAACATGATTTCATCTTTGTAGGCTTCTTTCCAATGTCGCTTCTCTCCCTCCAGCGTGCACGACTTCAATGTACATGATTTTCCAAAAGAAGACAACAATTTATTTTCCTTCGACGACTGCTCCTTGTTGGAATGGTGGCTTAAATAAAAATGACGGGAATGAACCCTGTTCCCTTGAATCTTGCTTGGTTTAGACTCCAGACGAGCTTCTCAACTTCCTCACTGAGTTCAATGACCCTTGCCTAGGTTGGAATCTAATCGAAAGCTAAACGACTTCCATAAGAAAGGATCATGCACACTGGTAGCAGCAATGACAGATTTGGATGTTTCAGTTTCAGTCATTGAAGATGTTGTTGTTTTGGTAGAAATATAATGCCCTTGCAAACATGGCATGCTTCTAGATATAATGCAGAGACTGAGTAGCCTCTATATGGACACTTATTATGTTCAGTCTTCCACAACAGATAAAATCTTTGCTACTGTACTCAAAGCTAAACTTTAGGAAACATTTGGTGGTAAATGACCCAACCTTCCTTTGATACCATGCAGCGTCTTCGATGGCTCCCAATTTTCACACAGCGTCTCTCTTCGAGGGCTCCCTAGTTTTCTCAACTCAAATCAATAGCTCTGATACCAATTGTTGGCAAAGAGGCTAATTAAACAAGAAATGTATAAATCAAACTGAATGAAACTAAATGCAATGACACAAGAAAAAAACACAAGATTTTATGTGGTAAAACCTTGACAAGGTGTCAAGGAAACATCCATGGGGCAAGGGATTGGATTCTTTATTCAATCAACAATTATTTTCCATGATTATAATAGTTCGAGCATTCGTCAGTTATATAAGAGCCTCCTCCTTTACATAACTACTCCTTTGGTATAAAACCAACTTGGCAGTAACTAATACAATTTACACATATTTAATAAATTAGTTGTCAAATTCCAACAAAATCATAATTGGATTCTCCTTGGAAATACTTGGAATTTGGATCCATTCAACTAGGATGATCATTAAATACCATAACTTCTATTGATTAGGGTGATGTAGGCCAATCCATAGTTTTTAAGCATATTCGTTAACTTTATTGCGCACAACACAACTATAAATGGTTGGTGATGTAAAGAATTTGATATCCAAATTGTGTTTTTGCAATTGCTAACCATGCTCAGAACAAATTTCATTTCAAAGATCAAATTATTTTAAGATAGGGAGTGTGACCGTACTGACAGTATTTAGTGGTGCAACCATTTGTAAGTGGAATAGATGTTCCTCTTTTTGATATATATATATATATATATATATATATATATATATATATATATATATATATATATATATATATATATATATATATATATATATATATATATATATATATATATATATATATATATATATATATATATATATATATATATATATATATATATATATATATATATATATATATATATATATATATATGTATATATATATATATGTATATATATATATATATATATGTATATATATATATATATATATATGTATATATGTATATATATATATATGTATATATATATATATATATATATGTATATATGTATATATATATATATGTATATATATATATATATATATAATCAAAAATTAAAAATATTAGAATATCAAATTTGAATAATGAATATAGTATGATTTTTTCATAATATTGAATTTATTTATACATTAACAATAATATTTTAAACCATCAAAAATAAAAATCTCATTCAAAATATAATTTCTAACTTAAAAGGCAAAAAATATCAAATTGGACAGCCAATTATATTCCATATTCTCACTCCAATTTTCCAGTCATCAATGCTCGCCCTAATTGATGTGTACGCTATTATAGTTATAATATTTTAATGAAGTTTATGCTTGGATAGAGTCCATATTCACAACATGGTCTCGAAATAAACTAAACATCCTAAAATTGTTTGGTCAAAATATTTGTTTCTTCCTCGAAAGCAAATATATTATCAAATATACAGAGATGCTCTTTTCTTCCAGTAATAAAATGGTAGTCGAAGAAAAGAACTACATGTGAATCAAACTACAGATGGGTCACCACATACTTTTGTAATGTCATTAATTAATTAAATTAGGTGATTCAATGAATATTGACATAAATTAGAGAGGATTATGGACGAGGATTTAAAGGAAATGCATAACATAGAAAAAATATTTGGTTGATTAAAAAAAAGTATTAATTTTGATAGGAAGTCACTCTCTTGATGTTTACAATAATAAATATAAATTCCAATAACTAGATGAACTCTCAATACTTGAACCCACAAGTGAACCCTTAGTTCTGTAAATTGGGTTGCAAATCCATGCAAACTCGTTTATATTTTACTTCTCCCAAAACACTTATTGAACTCTTGTTTTTATAGTTCATAATATAAAATCGCAAATATACAAGATACAACACCACTGCATTAGCATTGAATTAGAAGGTCATTGTAGATCACATCAAATTGAAAGGTTGCAGTGAATTCAAGTAACAATTTCCACTATGCTTCAAAAAACTTCATATTGCTAAATTTGGTGTATTGTCGCATAGGGAACCCTTTCTAGGTACCTATAATCTAACTTCAAAACATTTTATCATTTTACGTATGATGCATTCTTACAAAAAAAACTAGATACACTCTAAACCACCACATTTCAACTAGTGTAGAAAATTTTAGTTAAGAATTAATGAAAACATAGTAACATGTTTTAATAGTCCATTCAAATTAGTATATAGAAAATTAGGGTAATGTAGGTGGCTTGAGCGACAAGAAAACATGTTACATTTACATGAATAAGTGCAAGAATAACATGAATAAGATACCTAGGCCACTAAATGCATGTCAGTGCACTCACACTTCCTATCTTAAAATAATTTGATCTTTGAAATGCAAATAATTTCCTATTTATTTTAATGATTAAATGATTTATTCTTAAAAAATTGACATTGTGGCTTCGTTTCCTTTTCTTTGGTATTTAGAATGGTTTGGTTCATTTTTTAACCCTTTTCCATCAGTTCCCCCCCGTTTCCTCTTTCTTTGCACTCTATTATGATAGGTATCTTGTGCATGTTATTATCACTCTTCCCAATAGAGATATTATTCTTTCCTCCTCTAGTAGGGTTCATAATTATTGTTCCTAGGCTCCTGCGAAATCCCTTATATTTTAACAATGCTTGGTTTTGTATCTTTAGCCCTCTAGGTTCTATATTTAGATCTTAAGTCATTCTTCATTCTGTCTATGAAATCTCTTCTCACAAAGTTCCAGAGCCTCTCTTTGTAGGTTATAGGTCAACATTAGGTAGGTTTAAGATAAGTCTGGTTCACTACAAAATTCCACATCCCCTGCAAGGCCAACCAGTAAAACAGAGATACTTAATTCCAAATATATATAGTGAATGTGCATGCATATACAATAAGTTTTTAAGTCTTATGTTAAAGAAAAAAATTAGCTTGAAGTTTTTTTTAACAAAAACATAAATATAAAAATATTGAATATCATATTATATGACAATTAGTCCCTGTTTAAATTTTCAGCCTCAAATTGGCATATCTAAAAGATCATCCTAAAATCATTTTAAATTTTATGTGAAAAATTTTGTTTACAGTATTTTATAGATTACAGTATCATTTTTTAAATATTTTTGGTTTACCTTTTAAAATTTGATATCTTTTTCTTATAAAGTATTATTTAGTAGTTATTACAATAATTGTTATTCAACTATATATTTGAAATAAAAATGGTTAAGATTCAATTTTATGATTTTGAGAATATTGTAAAGAAGACAGGTTATATAGTATTTAGGTATTTTTAGATAATTTGTCAAACATTGAAACCAGTATTATTCAAATCATTTTTGATCTTATTTTTTTAGATAATCATTAGGGAATTAGCTCACTAGGAAACAATCTCATTAACTACTATTCACTCATTAATCAAGTAATTTCTCTATGGTACCTCTCATTCCATTGAGTCACCACCCTTTGAGGAAGAACCCATTTCTAAAAAATATTTTAGGTGTCAATAATCACTATGTGGATGATAAGTATTTTACTATTATGCAATATTTTAGAATATTTTTAATAGAAATTATAAATTAAAGGTTAATACTTATCTAAAATGTGATTATTTCATTTCTGCCCTTTCCTTCCCCTTTCTTTCTTTCCTTTTCCTCCTTTTTTTAGAATTTTCTTGTCTCTTTGATCTCCTCCACCACCTTATTTCCTCTCTTTAATTCCCTCCGGCCAATTGCCTCTCCTCCCTCTTATTTAACATCCTATAAATCTTAGATGATTTCTCCTTATTAATTTAAATTTCTATACTTATATTTCTCAATCAATGTTATTTTCATTTCTTTTTTTTTTAAATAATTATTGAAATCACAGGTCAAATTTGTATTTATATTTTCATAATTTTATACTTTATTAGTATCAATATCTCTCTCTCTCTCTCTCTCTCTCTCTCTCTATATATATATATATATATATATATATATATATATATATATATATATATATATATATATATATATATATATATATATATATACTTTTATTGATTGCAGGCTTAACCTTTGGCTTGATAAACCACGCTTGGTTTCAGCCACACCTACCCTTAACTTAGCTAGGATTTTTCCCAAGAAGTTTTGAATTGGTGACCTTCATATTACTAATTGACTTAACACTACAACCAATCAATTAGTTTATAGTTTATTATTATCAATTTAAAATTTATAGTTTGTTAATTTATTACTATCATTTTGTATATTTTTAATGTAATTTATTTTATTCTTTTTGACATCTACCACACTATCAATTTCTTTTACTTGTTCCATCACAAAAACTACAATGATATAGGAACACCTCTTTCTGTTCTATTTGATCATAGAATTGCTTTTTTTAGAAGCAAAAATTAATCTCTTTTCTTAAGATCCAGTGGAAATTAATCATCATCGTCATCAAAATTATCATTGATAACTTCGTCTTTTCTTTTTCTTTTTTCATTCGGTAGGTAAGCACCCACAAGGGATTTGAACCAGTGACCTATCGCAAGGAGTGCCTTAGCAGTGCACCCATTCACCATCAATCCAAAGCTCTGTGGGCATTGGTAACTTCATTCTTATAGGAGTATTAGAAATAACTTCTTAAATTTTTGGTCATAAATCTTTATTGTCCAATTCTAATGAAAATATTTATTTATTATGATTTAATTTTTTGGTCAAAAAAATGTCATCTTTATATTTTTTTTATTTATTGTTAGAAATTATGGTCAAAATCAGTTATTCATATATTGATTCTTAAAGAGTGGTCTCATTCTTTTATTTATTATTCTTAAATTATGGTTAAAAGCCATTTTTTTCTTAAATTATGGTCATGAGCTCTTAATTTAAATATTTTCCTCAAAATTTGATTAAGGTTCATATTAATACTCTTAATCATTTCCTCCCTAAAATTAATCATATTAATACTCTTAATCATTTACTTAGGTATTTCTCCCTTTTAACATTCATTTAGGTAATTCATTTCTTATAATCAACACAACACTATTTTCTCTTCTATTTTGCTGCTTGATGATTAGTGGTGAGACCACTATAAACATAGGACACCATTGAATCTTCATACAACATTTATGTATAAACATATCAACAAAATTCAATTATTTTCAATATCGAAGTATTGCATGCTTTTCTATGTGATTTATGCATTTTCATTCTTTTAAATAAATTTAATATTAAACATCATTAAAACTAATATTGTCTTACTTACAATAAAAGCCAATGAAACCTTGGAATACTTCCCCGCATTTGATGGATACTAAACTGTATAAATCTAGGTAAATTGTGAAGTGTGGTTATAGGGGTCAACACTAGATAATCAAAGACAATAAAACCTATGATCAACAACAACTAAAAACAATATCAAAAAATTCCATATCTAACTATTGATCACTTAAGCTAACTCTGGAGAATAAAACAAATTTTATATTTATTATCATATTTTTGAAACCTAAAATGTACATTTTATAAAAATATAATATCTCTATTTAATATTATTCAATTATTATTGATATTTAATCTATCTCTTACAATATTTTTTTTTAGCATATAAGATAGGGCTTGGAAAATCTTCTTTTGTTTATCAAGGTAATTATACCCTGTTGAACAAAAAAAAAATATCTCTTAAATTAATTTTATGATACTAATTATTACAAGTTGATTTTCACTTCTCAAAATAAAAATGTATAATATATATTTTTTGATGTATTATATTTCTATTTAAATATAATAAGAAACTTTAATTTTTACAAAATTTCAATAATAAAGTATCCTTAATTGTTGTCTATAATAATGATTATACATTTATATTCATCAAATTAATTTTTTTTTTAAATTATATATATAATTTGTATGCAAGTTTTAATATTTAGTCTCTTGATATGTTCGATATTTAATAGTTAGGCTCTTGAGATTTTCATGGCTTACCTACTTCTTCTAGTGGCATATCCAATCTAGGTTGCATATGCAATTTTTTGGTTCTGGCTGAAATCTATTAAGGCCTCTGCATGTGATTTGTTTAAGGTCTCTCTCTTTCTTCAACATTTCTAGATATTCTATGACCTATGCATATGGTAAGTTCTTATCTCTTACGGCCCTAACAGGTAACCGATGGTGATTCTAGGTTTTGTTTAAGATGTGCCTCTTAATAATGTTTATCGTGACAGGTGCTCCGATAGAGGGAATTCCTTGGCTAGTCGGGGTTGCTCGTTTGTCTTTCAATTAAGTGTTTGCAAGTTGATAGTTGGGTATTTTGAAGTAAACCGCATGGCACGTGCAACAGATCGAAATAGCAGAGCCACCTGTGGCTCCAATGGTCATGGAAAATATGTTAAATCATAACCTTTTAATTTAGGTTCCTCCTCGGGTAAACCCTGTGGATGGAATCCCACCTCTAGGATAATTGAGGATGCAGTGAGGGCATACCGTGCAGGCTCAACCCCAGTATGCCAACTTATAGCTGAATGGGATGATGTGCTTGATGAGAAAGCATGTATTCTTGATCCAAATTTGGAAGAATGGAAAGATTTGGTTGTAGACTCAGGCCACTCCCAGTGTTGCACCTCCCAATACAAGTACACACTACACTTGTATTGGATGATGAAAAGCCTCTTAAGGAAAGAATTGGAATATATTCCCTTAGGATGAGTCATGTAGGTCATGGTAGTCGCGGATTACAATATATATTTATAATACATATCATTTAATTCAGAATTATTATTATTGATTTTAAATCCATATGAACATAAATATATTTTAATGCTCAAACTATTATGTATACAAGTGGTAATTTTGAATATAAACAATCTAAAAACATTGTAAACTATTATGATTGTTATAAACTAACACTGAATTTGCAATTGATAACTACAATTTTTAGTTTTGAATATTAAAAACATTTAATATGGGAGTAGGAAACATACATATATCAAACTAATTAGATGTATCAGTAATGGAAACGGAAAAATAAATATAATTAACATAACCACTCATTCTATACTAATAGGCATTCGAGTAATAGTACCAATTTTCAAATATGAAGATACGTAATATTTTACTCAATAGAAAATAAATTATTTCAAATTGTGGAATGCCTAATCAGGGTGCGAGTTGAGTAAGAAAGCATTGTGGGATTTAGGCCACAATAATCATGTTAATGATGGTAATAAACAACAGGGGGTGGCATGGATAACCCCACACATGTAAACTCGTGCATGGAAATCTTGGGAATATTAATGAGCATAGGTGTTGGCATATGACGACGAATGAGGTCAGTTGCATAGTTGGTATAATATTTATCAAAATTTCAGCATGAAAGAACTAGAAACTCTTAGCATGTAAGAAGGAGCCAAGGTTGAGGGCAACAGGAATTACATGGGGAGTACCATGGGTAGTTTACTAGGCTAGTGGTTGAGTAACGCTGTCACATTTCCTTCGCTCTTGTGGGTACATTTTAGTCAACCCATCCATTTCTATTATATATTTAGTGCTATGTATCAATGCAAAATAACTTTCTTATGTTTTTATTTTTCTCTAAATATTCCAGTTACGCAACTATTTGTTGGGCATTATGTTTTCTTGTAACCCTTCAGTCTGCATATCTGTTGATCCATGGAATCCCTCCTATCCATTCCTAAATTTAAATCCCAACCCGCAGTGGGGGGTTCGAGTCTTCTTTGTTTATGCTCCTTTATTAGTAGCTTGGGGCTTGGGCACGAGGGGTTTCTGGTGCATGTGGATTCGTTTGGATGATGCCAAAAATAGTCAAATGTCTCTGTAAAGGGTAGCTTCGAGTCTAAAGAATTTAAGGTCAATGGGAATTTGGTCCAACGGGGTGATAGGTTACAGCCGGGGAAGAAGGTGGTTGACTCTTCCTTTATGCATGGGGTCTCTCAGCCCTTTATGTAATGAAGAGGTCAAGGCCCAGGGTCACACACTACAAGATAAGCCTCACATGTGGTCCTGGGATAAGCCCCATTGAAAATGGACCAGTTTGGTGGAGATCATCCTTGTGCAACATCCTAAGAGGAAATTATGGGTCAGATTTATTGAAATGTTATCGATTCGTTATTGTCTATTAGTTCTCATAGGAAATCTCCACCCTCGGGACACCAGGCCTCATATCTCTCTCTCCATTGGAGCCTCCCCATGTGATCAACAACCATGGGCCAACGACTCTGGGTCTTTTATTAGAAGGAAACTTAGGAAGGATTTATAATGGGCCTTTCTGCAGTGACTGTACACCTATTATCCCTCTAAAGTCATGTCTCAATCCCAAGTCAGGGGCGTGGTCAAGGAGGCGATTAGAACAGGTCCACCAACAGCCGGTGCATGGTAGTATTGATAGTTTTTCGTAATGTAGCAAGTAACACATACATAATTGGCACACCTTTATGGGCTAGAAACATAATTAGTGAATGGTAAGAGGAAAATTGAGCTGAGATGGATCCAAAAGAGGATGAGATTCTAGCTTATTTTGGTGATCATTTAACAGAACCAAGCCACATGTGTGGTAAATCAACCTTGTTAATGCAAACTTTTCATATCTATTGGATGATGAAGAATTTTTTGGTGAAGGCAAATTAATGTTGTCACTTATAGGTATCCTAGGGCCCTCAAAATATATTCAGCCAATTCATAGGGTAGTTCAACTGTTTCAGTGTGAAATCCAACAACAGAATGCACATCTAGCACACATTGAAAAACATATACAATGCATGCCTTTGATAAAACAACCTAGATATAATGCAATATATCCAACTCCAATTTAATATTCAGATGATTAATACCTTCTAGATGCATAGGAAGGTTTTTATGGAATTATTGTGTAGGCTAGTTGATATTATAGGATATAAAGGCAAATACATTTATCTAGCAAACAAATGGTCAACATACCTGGTTTCCCAATGGGTAGGTTGAGACCATTTGGACATGGACACATTCAAGTAATAGTACCAAATTTCAAATATGAAGATACATAATAACTTATTCAATAGAAAGCATATTATATCAAATTGAGGAATTCTTGATGAAGGTGCGAGTTAATCAACAAACCACTGTGGGATCTAGGTCACAATAATCATTAATGATGGTGATAAACAACAGGGGTTGGAGTGGCTATCCCCTCACATATAAACTCATGCAAGGGAAGATTAGGAATATCAGTGAGGAGAGATGGTGGCATAGGACAACGAATAAGGCTAGTTACATAGTTGGTATAATATCTATGAAATTTTTGAGATGAAAAGGATGGATTTTTTGTAGGTAATTAGGAGTTTTGGTTGAGTGAAATGGCCATTGTGTGTAGAGCGTAAAGGGAATTTTAAAAGGATAGTGTTTGAGAAACCTCACCACACTTCCTTTGCTCTCATGCATATGTTCCAGTGGGCCCATATCTTTCTATTATGTCTTTAGTGATGTGTATCAACGTCAAATTGCTTTGCTCTGTTTATATTGTTCTCTCTATTTTGTTTTGGGAATATTCTAGTTATGTGCCTATTTGTTTGGAATTTTGTATTCTGGTAACCCTTGCGTCCATAAGCCTATGCTCCTTTGTTAGCACATTTAGGCTTGTGCATGGTGGTTTTCTAGTGCATGCGAAGTTGTTTAGGTGATGCCAAGAGCATTCAAATATCTTTGAAATGGGTTGCTTCAATTCTGAAGAATTTAAGGTCAACGAGAAGTCAACCCAAATGGGTGATATGTTACATTCAGGGAGGAAGGTGGCTAACTCTTCATTTATGCATGGGGTCTCTCAGCCTTCATTTTAATGAAGAGGTAAAGTCCTAGGATCACACTCTACAAGATAAGCCTGATATGTTGTCTTAGGATAAGCCCCATCGAACATGGACTAGTTTTGCTAAGATCATCCTTGTGCAACATCATCAGAGGAAATTATGGGTCAAATTTATTGAAATGTTATATGGTCATTGTTGTTTGTTAGATCTCATAGGAAAGTTCCCTATGTGATCATCTAACAGTGGGCCAAGGGTTCTATGACTTTTATTATATGAAAAATTAGGAATTTTTTCACAAGGGACCCTTGTGCAATGATGGAATGTCCCTCATCACTCTGAAACCATGGCTCGAACTCAAGTAGGGGGCGTGGTAAAGAACACACTTTTAAAAACCACATAAAGGGTCATTGGTGTGGTAGTATTGATCGTTTGGGTAATGTAGCAGCTAACACATACAGAATAATAACTCCTTTATGGGCCAGAAATATAATTAGTGAATGGAGGGAGGAAATTAGAGTTGAGATGGATCCTAACGACCAAGAGATTTTGGCTAACTTTGGTGATATTTTACCATATCCGTGTGAGACACATGGTAGACGAACCTTGTTAATGAAAACTCTTCATATCTATTAGATGATGAAGACTTTGTTGGCTGAGGCATTACTATCGCCACTTACAGGTATCCCAGAGCCCTTAGAAGATATGCAGGAAATTCATAGGGAAGTCCAACTAATTGAGTGTCAAATCCAGTAGCAGAATGCGAGTCTAACATGCATTGAAAGTCATATTTCGTTCATTCCTGTGAGAGAACAACCAAGATCTAGTGCCAAATATCCATATCTAGTTGAATCTTCAGATGATTAAAACCTCTTAGATGCAAAGGAAGGATTTTTTAGCATTATTGTGTAGGTTGGTCGATATTAAATAATATAAAGACAATTATTTGTTGAAAAAGCTTAGGCATTTCAATTTTTAGACTGGTTATAATACAATGAGAGTGTGAAGATATCTAGTTTCCCAATGGGCAGGTTGAGGCCATATGGACATGGATGCTTGTGTCGTAATACCTATTATAGTTCGAAGTAATAGAAAGGCACAACCCAAACATACAAAAACAAATTGAGGAAATTAAATTTCCAATTGTGCGCTATATTTATTTATAAATATTTTACATTATTAATAATCTTAAATATATATATTTTTAGCTTTTTATATCAAACAATACAAAATCTGAAACTTTTGTTAAATATAATAATAATTTATATTTGTAAATGTTTCAATATTTTTAAATACAATTTTTTGTATGGGAGTTATGTGAATATATAAAGTAAATGTCAATACAAGATTTTATGTTTAAATCTTCAAGATATTAACCCATGGAATTGTACTGAGTTAAGTTGGCAAACATCAACCTAGAGATTATAGTGGTATAAAATCAACCTATATATATATATATATATAAAGTAAGTAAACAAAAATAACCAAATTCAACAACCATTAAACTCAAAAAAATAATATAAAACAATCTTGTTAAAATTTACCATAACAATATAGATATTTAATCTGAATTTGATTAAATTTGGTCATAACAAAATAAATGAATTTTCCCATTAAATCTATGCTTTAGAAGAAATAAAAAGGACCTCACTAGTTTTCAAGGCAGCTGGGTGGTGACGTAGTTCCCAATCCATTCCCAACTCATATATTGATTTAGGCTTATTTAGGGTCGTTGACATTATCTAAACATTTGTCAAAGTAATCATTGTGCACGCAATTATGTCGACATTATCTAAACATTTTTCAAAGTAATTCTTGTGCACACAATTATTTAGTTCCACATAAAATTCCCCACCACATTGGTCTATGACATTATTTCGATGCTTTTATAAGTGACATCTTGTATTTGCATTGTAAACGTATAAAAAAAATTATAAGCGACATCGTGTATTTTTACTATAAAATCATAAAATTCACAGCCACATTTGTCAAATGGATGCTTCTATAAGTGACAAGATGTATTTGTATTGCATTTGTACTATAAAATCATAAAATTTAGAGTCACATTTGTCAAATGGATTCTTTTTTAAGTGACATCATGTATTTGTATTGAAAATGGTCACACGCAACACCATCATAGACATTATTACTAATTCCAAACTTCAAAACCAATATGCTCAAAAATCATTGTCATATATTTTGATTGATTTTATATATATATATATATATATATATATATATATATATATATATAGGACATGTAATTTATTTGAGAAGAAAATTGTAAACAATGTCTCACAATATAAGAGTAGGAGTGAAACAGTGATTGCAAATGATTCTTTCGTGTGTTAATGATGTAATAGCTAAGCTGATAGTGGCTCACAAGGGTGATGCAAATTAAAAAAAATAGGGTTAAATATTAAATGTTATTTGAGTGAATTTTAGAGATATGTTATAAAAATTTTAATTATATATATTTGGATAGTGTTTATTTCAATTCTAAATTATTAATATTATCAATTAAATTATTAATATCATCAATTAATTATTTTGTAGGAACTCATCTAATTTTTTATTTTACAATTTGTAATTTATTTATAATTAATATGAATATAATTTTAATAGTTATCAATATCAATAAGAATGTTTACAATTTTATATTTTATCCATCAAATTATTTTGTGATTTCTTCATATTGTCTCCTCATAAATTGCCCAAAATTTTTATATATAAATAATTTAGTAAATTATTAATAATTTTACTGTTCATATATAAAATCATGCTTATGATTATTTATTTAATTTTTAATTTATTTTCAAGCTCTTTTTTATTCATCTGACATTATTTATTTTTATTATTTTATTTGCATATTTAACATAATTTGATATTTATCATGATTAGTAATTCTAAATACTTTCATTATAGTAAAATAATAATTTTTAATTGATTTTCAACGATTTTGTTTTTAATTTATATTCTTCAATGTGAAGAGTAGCTATTTTTAATTATAATTCTAAATATTTTGAAAATATTATATTTATATATTTAAAGTAACTAGATATTTTATATAATATAAATTTTAATTAAAGCCATAGGGTGTAGTGTTTTTTCAAGGTACCTGATGTTGTAAAGGTTATATGTTTGATACTCTCTCTGGAAAAATCCATTCATGCTTATGACTAGTGTGGTTGAGGAATCCATTTGTGCTTAGGGCTGGTGTGGCTAAGGATAGGGCTAGTGTGGCCCAGGATGAGTAGATTAAGCACTCATCTTAGGACTCACATAAATGCTCTCTCTCTCTAATTTGATTATTAACTTACAAACTAAAAACATATTATCTCTCTCTATAATTTGATTATTAACATACAAACTAAAAACATATTCTCAAAATTTAGCTATTTTCAATATTGAAATATTGCATTATTTTCTCTATTATTAGGCATTTTCATATTTTTCAATAAATTTATTAAATTCTTATTTTTTTACGTGGAATGAAAGTAGGGAAAAGTGGGAGAGCTTCACCTTGAATGTTAAATTGAATGGCAGGTCATGTTTGCGGGACACAACGTAATTTAAGAGTCAAACCCAAAACCAACAACATCAAGAACCTCGTGTCTAGGTGTAGACCACTTGGGCTAACTCTTGAGAATAAACCAATTTTATTTATTTATTATAATCATTTTAAAACCTAAAATACACCTTTTATAAAAAAAATAAAAAGCATTCTCATTAAATTCTTATTTGTCTTTATAATTATCTTTTATAATAACTTTTTACTGATTATAATTTTGGGTTTTATACTGGTCCTTTTATTTATGAAACTAATTATAATTGAGTTTGATATTTGTTCATTTATTTATTAAAATATTCATAAATATTGAATCAAAAAAATATTTTTTAAATCAATTTTATGATGTAAATTATTACAATTTGTTTTTTTCTCATAACAAAAAATATATAATATATTTTTTAATATAAGCCATTTCATTTTTCCCCAAATTCTCAATAATATATAATGATAATTATACAATTAAACAATTATAATCATGGAGTATTATTTTTTAAAATTATATATTTAATTTTACTAAATACATTATGTATATTTTAATGATTTTGTCATTATATTAAGTATATGACTATCAAATGCATTTTACCTGAAACCACGATTTTAATGCTTTGTCATTTTTTTCTCTCCATTTGTGATTTAATATTCTTTTAACAATTTTTCTTATAACATTTAGGATGATATAATGAATTTCCAAAATATATATTTGAATTATATATCATTTAGTTCAAAATTATTATTATTCATTTAAAACATGTATGAATCTAAATGTATTTTAATGCTCAATCTATTATAAATTGAGGAGTAAATTGTAAGTACAAGTAGTAATTTTGAATACAAAGTGTTGTAAAAGATTAGTATAAGATGTTAACTAATAGTAAATTTGACATTCATATATACAAATCTTAATTTGGAATATAAAAACATTTAATATTGAAGTAACAGACATACAATTTTTCGAACTAATATGGACAAAGAAAAATAAATATAACTAACATAACCACTTTACACCAATAAGAATCCAATTTAGCCTTAAGTGTTTTCTTACAAGATAAACACTAAGAACTAGTTTCAAATATGAATATGCATAAGATTTCATTCAAGATAAATGAATTATTTCAAATTGAGGAAAATATTTTTTTTGGGTCAAAATTACACACTTTATTTCTAATTATACAACTTTTAAATTATTGTATTTTTAAATATGAGTTTTTTTAGGAAGTTCACTTAGCAAGTTTGTGAAAATGTAAAGTAAATGTTAATAGAAGATTCCATATGCAAATATTTGGGATATAAAGTCATAGAGTTGCCAGAGTTAAGATGACAAAGATCCACCTAGAAGTTATAGTGGTAGCAAGATGAATTAAACATCAAAATATATAAGCATATAATACAATATCTTAATCTAATATAATAGAAAGTAAGTAGACACAAAGAACCAATTTGAATACTAATATAAATGAATCTTGTTAAATTTGGCCATAACAATATAAATGAATTTGGCCATGTTTTATTGTAAAGCTTTTGAACAAATAAAAAGACCGCACTAGTCTTTAAGGCAGTTGGGTGGCGAAGTAGTCCGCTTTATATTTCTTCATTTCTTTCTATCTCAAGTGACTCGATTTGGTCCGCTTTATATTTCTTCTTTTCTTTCCACCTCAGGGACTCGATTTGGTCCGCTTTATTTTTTTCTGACCGCAATGTGCCCATCAAAATTGACTTAACTGTCAGTAGGCATTGTGGAGACTATGCTGCTGTAACATATCCAAATTCCAGTTTGATTGTTGTTCAATTTGTGATCGCTGACGTATTTATCTTTGGACCATGCAAGTCGGAATGATGGTACAAGTACTTTCCCCGCATTATGCCGTGCTGCGGAAGCAAAAAAACACTGACCTTTGTGTACTATTCGAACATTCTCATTTTGCACGACCGTTGTTTATCTTAACGGAAAGGCTGCGTGTGAGTCGCTCCCTTTGACTAATACAGTTTGCGTCATTCAGTTGCGTCACTGGCGTAGAATGCCCCAAAGTCTTTGCATGTATGTATCTTTGTTCGTTGAAATATAGTTCATGTTGTAAACATGCATTTTGTTTTTTGTTTTGGCGGGTGTGCATTAAATTGCTTAATTTTTTTGGTTTTAAATAACTAAATGAAAATGAAAATTAAAATTAAAATTAAATCAAAAAAAAAATTCTAATTTAGAGGGTATAACTTCGTTTCGTATGAAAAAGAGGTGCAATTCTTTTTTTACTTAATATGGAATTTATTTATGACATCTATAAATAATATCGATATTACACACTTGTGATTTTTTTAATTAGCGTTAATCTTAAATAAAATATTTTAATTGTTATATTAAGTAACAAAAAATTTTAATTAGCGTTAATCTTAAATAAAATATTTTTTTAATTGTTATATGAAGTAACAAAAATTTTTAATTAGTGTTAATCTTAAATAAAATATTTTAATTGTTATATTAAGTAACAAAAATTTATACCAATTTTACATATAGATATATAAAGAATTATAAATATTATTTTTTAATATTTATAGATATAAAGAATACCCTTATCTTATTAGTGTGTGTTTCTAATTTTGTGTCTGAAAGAGATTTGATCAAAAATTAATATGGAGTTTACATGTAACATTTTAAACAACAAAGAAGAATCAATGTAAACAGCCTTTTCTCTTCGAAACCCAACAAGTTATTTTGACAAGTAACTACTCTACTTTAACACGTAACTATTAATAAACTTGTGGGATCTATAGATTTCATGTGAACTCCAACCAAAAAAATTCAATTCAAAAAGAGGGTTAACAAAACTCACAAACCAACAACCGTGAAACCTGCATATTGCTGAATTGCATGAACCAACCACCATGAATATTCAATTTTTAAAGCCACGTTAACAAATATTCGGAAGTTGCAAACCAACAACCGTGCACATTTCTGAATTGTACGAACCAACAACCATGGGTATTCATTTTTAACATCACTTGGTATTCGCAAACTATTCATTATCTTTAAATAAATGCTTCTTCCTTCGCAATCAGGAAATCAGTCTAGTCGTCTCAGTGTGTCGCTGTCCGTCTTCTTCTGCGTACTTAACAATAACAACAGTTGTTGTCAACGAACTGCTCGTACTTATCCATTTTGTGGTCAATACGAGCGCCAAGTATTTTCTTTCTGTTTGTTTGTAGAGAAAAGTTGAGAGAGAGAGAATGTGGGTGCATTTACCATAAATCGCAGGTGTGGCGGAAATATAAGTTTTTCTTCATCCACGTAGAGCTGCAGGACGACCCAGAGATAATAAAACTGCCGACTCTAATTACAAACGTCCCATTTTCTTCATTGCTACAACCGACTACGCCCCAAATCCTCCTGTTGTTGCGCTATAAACGTGTCAAACCTGATCTACTCTGAAATGAATGCTCAAACCGAGCGCTCAATTCCGCAGTCGACCCGCGCTATAAACGTGTAAAGCCTAAATCAACTAGTGTGAATGAATGCAATTTTTGTGTTTTACAACTCTTCCTAACCGAGCGCTCAATTTCGCAGGGGACCATATAGAATCTAACCTCCTGTTAAACCCATCTTCTAAAATTCCTCCATCCACGCATGCCTGCGTCAACTCATACATTTTTCTACACAAACTTTTCTTTTCCTTTCAATTTTGTACAAATCTCGAAATTTCTCCGGTGGGAAAAAAGTATTAAGAAAATTAGTGTTTGGAAAATATAATTAGGTGGGTAGATCTGTTTAATTAGGTGGGCATAGATAGTTAGGTTGACCGATGTGTTTATATGGAAAAAAAATAACTATTTAATTATTATATTTTTTATACTAACAATAAAATAATTAATATTAATTATAAAATAAGTTATTATCTCTTTTTTGCCCAAGTATGCATCATGTGAAGATGAGTTATGTTTATTTAAACATGTGAATTCTAAACTATTATTCTGGTTAAATTATTCTTGTGTAGGAGCTTATCTTCCTCTTCTACACTGTAATATATTTGTTAATTCAAGATCAATACAATTGCAATGGATAGTAACGTCAGTGATGATGGATGTTTACGAATTCATTCAAGAACTTATCTAACAAACATATGGAAACATTGTTTGGTTTTTAAAGTATACAAAAGTGAATTGTATTTTCATTTTAATTTCAACCAGAAGAACTTGCACTTTGAATTAATAAACTTCATTGGCTTTTTTATTTCTCTTTATTTGAACTAAGTTGAGCCTCAACAACACTGGATGGAAGAACAATCACCAATGGAATGCTAGTATTCCTTTACATATTTGTAATATTTCCATAATAAACCCCCTTGCTATCTATTCACTTTTTCTACCCTAAGATAAGATGTTTATACCATTATATATTGTTTAGTTGGAAAGATAGTTTGAATATTACGTACATTTTTTCATGCACAAATTATTTGGTAAGTTATTAATATTTTCAGTTTGATATTATGATACTTCAGTTTGTGTCATTATGTATGGTTTATTTTAAAAATTAGTTGTACTATCGTGTAGATTTTTTATGCATAAATGATTTAGTTAGTTATTAATATTTGAAGAATGGTTAGAAAGAAGAGGATACACTCAAATTATTCTTAAAAGGGACCAGAGTACTGTGATCCCAGTTTAATTAATTAAGATGTCTACTATATATGTATTTCATTTAACCACATTGAGAAAATACATAAATACCTACTTGTAAAAAAAACTGTATGCATTTTCAATCACCATCTTTGTACGAGATTTTCACAAGTGGGCATGATCAGAAAATGCATGACATATTTTGTACTTCATAGATTAACATGACTAAAATGACTTTTCCTCCCTCGCTTTGAGGGACCAATTTGAAAGGCATTTTGCCAGTGTTTGAGGTTCAGAATTTTTTAATGCTCGTCTCTCTTGATGTGTTTAAAACTATGTAAAACATGACAACCATTTTCCCAGTATTTGAGGTTTAGAATTTTTTAATGCTCGTCTCTCTTGATGTGTTTGAAACTATGTAAAACGTATTTTTGATGTTTTAGCTTTTTGTAGAAAACGTCATTAATACCCCATTAAGGAAATCCAAGGAACTAGAAATAGATATAATTTCATAGAAACTACGGCATGTTACAAGCATTAGCAAAGGGAGTAGACATGTCATAGTGCTCACCCATCTCATGAGTCACAAGGAATTTTTCAAATATTTTCCTTGCCTCAAATCTATTGGCCAAGCGCTTAACTAAATAAGAAATGTATAAATGAAATTGAATGCAAAGACATAAGCAAAAAAACACAAGATTTTATGTGGTGAAAGCTTGACAGGGTGTCAAGGAAACATCCACGGGGCAAGGGATTGGATTATTTATTCAATCAAAAATTATTTTCCATGATTACTTTAGTTTGGGCATTCATCAGTTATATAAGAGCCTCCTTCATTACATAACTGGAGCCTCCTTCATTACATAACTGCTGCTTCGGTATAAAATTAACTTACCAGTAACTAATACAATTTACACATATTTACTTAATTAGTTGTCAAATTCCAACAAACTCCACCTTGACAACAATTTTCCTAATCCCTTGCCCATGCCCATTCATCATCTCTTCTGCAAGCCAAGAGAAGCTAAACACCATTGCAGCTTCTCTACTGTAACTGGCTTCGTGAATATGTGTGCATAATACTCCCGTGTATGGACCTTCTTGAGAGCTATTTTTTCGCCATCGATCACATGTCTCAGAAATTGATACCTTACATCAATGTGCTTGGTATTTCCGTGATAAGCTGGATTTGTAGCCAAGTGAATAGCACTCTGACTGTCACATAGTACATTCACTTTCTCCTGCGTCCTTCCAATCTCATAAAGTAGACCCTTTAACCATATTTCTTCCTACTGGCATCTGAAGCAGCTATATATTCTGCTTCGGTAGTGGACAACGCAAACGTTTCTTGAAGCTTTGACATCCAACTAATTGCTCCACCCGCAAGAGTAGAGACATAAGCTGTAGTAGATCTCCTTTTGCCCAAATCACCTGCATAATCAACATCCACGTATCCGCAGACTGTTCCTCCACTGCCATTAAAGATGATGCAATGATCACTTGTGCCTCTTAAATATCAAAGCACCCATTTCACTGCTCGCCAATGTTCTTCACCTGGATTTGCCATGAACCTGCTGACAACTCCAACTGCATGTGAAATGTCAGGTCTTGTAGATACCATAGCATACATTAAGTTGCCTACAACATTCGCATATGGTACATGAGACGTATACTGCTTTTCTTCATCAGTTCTAGGACTCAAAACTGAAGAAAGCTTAAAATGGGAAGCTAATGGAACATTAACAGGTTTCACACTGTTCATACTTAACCTTTCAAGTACTATTTCCACATACTCCTGCTATGATAACCAAATCTTACCATTTTCTCTATCTCTGTGTATCTCCATGCCCAAGATATGTTTTGCTGCTCCAAGATCCTTCATATCAAACGTCCTAGAGAGATAAGCCTTTAACTTGTTGATCTCTTCCATGCTTTTGCTTGAAAAAAGAATATCCTCAACATACAAAAATAAGATAATGAATGTGCCACTGAAACTCTTGAAGTATACACAATGATCATACTCACTTCTAATAAAGTTCTGGCGCACCATGAAGGAGTCAAACTTCTTGTACCATTGCCCGGGAGACTGCCTTAGGCCATACAATGATTTCTTGAGCTTGCAAACTAATCTTTTGTTGCGACCTTGTACAAAACATTTTGGCTATTCCATATATATCTCTTCATCCAAATCACCATGTAGAAAAGTTGTTTTAACATCTAACTGTTCTAACTCAAGGTTAAGTAATGCAGTTGGTGCGAACACAGTACGAATAGAAACAAGTTTTACAACTGGTGAAACAATCTCATGAAAGTTAATACCTTCAACATGAGAATACCCTTTTGCTACCAGTCTCGCCTTATACCTTTCGATACTCCCATCAACTTTCCATTTGAAGACCCATTTGCATCCAAAAACACTTCTCCATTCGGGAAGTTCTACAAGATTCCAGGTATTGTTCTTGGCTAAGGAATCCATTTCTTCTTCCATAACCATTTTCCATTTTTCGTTATCCGTATCATCTACTACTTCTTGATGACAACAAGGTTCCCCATCTTCAGTAATTAAATCAAAAGATGAAGCAAAATCTTCATACCTTTTGGAAGTTTTTCTTTCCCTTGTAGACCTTCTTAGAGTGGCTGGTTGCTGAACTGGTTTAGAAACTTGAACAACTTCCTTTGTGTCTTCAACAAATTTTCCTCCAAAATTCTCTCCTTCTTTTCGACTTTCAAAAAACGGTCTAGCCTCCATCTGAATTTGTTGATTTGGCGATACCTGTTCCTGTTCAATTCTTTCAACATTTGATTTTAGAAGAGAAGATTCATCAAATGTTACATCTCTACTAATGACTATCTTTCGCGATGTAGGATCCCATAACCTATATCCTTTCACCGCATAGTCATACCCAACAAAGACATAAAATTTCGATTTTGGGTCTAATTTTGAACATTGATTTTTAGGAATAAGAGTATAGGCATCACAACCAAATATCCTTAAATGTTAACAATCACAAGACTGACCTGACCAAACTTCTTCAGGAATTTTACAATTAATTGCTATTGAAGGTGATCTGTTAACTAAATAACAAGCAATGGATACTGCTTCTATCCACAACTCCTTTTGCAGGTTAGCATTGTTGATCATGCTTCTGCCTCTTTCCATAAGAGTCTGATTCATACGTTCAACAATACCATTTTGCCGAGGAGTATAAACATCAGTTTTGTGTTTAACAATTCCTTCATCCTTACAATATTGTTCAAATTCTAGAGAAGTAAATTCACCACCATTTTCAGTTCTTAAAATTTAATTGATTTGCGTGTTCCTTTCTCTACCATTGCTTTAAATTATTTAAAGACACTGAATACATCAACTTTGTTTTTCAGCATAAAGACCCAAACTTTATGGGAGAAATCATCAATAAATGTTAAAAAATATAAAGCACCTCCATATGATATAACAGGAGATGGTCCCCACAGATCAGAATGAATATAGTCCAAAATTTCTATACTATTATGATTTCCATTTTTAAACCTCTGTTTACATTGTTTTCCATACACACAGAGTTTACAGAAATCCAACTTCAAGGATTTCAAATCAGGAATTAATTTACGGTTCATCAGTACCTGAAGACCTTTCTCGCTCATGTGATCCAACTGCTGGTGCCATAGGCGAGAACCTTCTTCTTCTTTCTATGACACAATCGCTGCTTCACTGACTTGAGTACTTCCGTTGAGTCTGTAAACGTTAACACTAGTTAATGTTCTAACGGTGTTATCATACATTTTAATCCTGATATTTCCCATCCCAACAGTGTGACATGATACATTATTACCCATAAACAAAGAACTACCATTTATGACTTTATATGAAGTGAACCAATTTCTATGTGGACACATGTGATCAGAAGCACCAGAGCTTAACATCCAACTTTCAAAATCCTGAGAGACATTACATACATGTAAAGTTTCATCTACCATACATAATTCTTCAGCAGATAAAACTTCGTCTATCATACCTGAATCAACCTGATTTGCTTCCTTCTTTGGTTATCAGACTCTTTTCGTTTACGAAAGTCTTTCTTGAGGTGTCCAATTTTATTGCAGTGCCAACATTTTGCCTTACATTTTTTCCCTTTGATTTTGATCTAGAAGACCCCCTTGTTTTTTCTCCTCTCTCCTTTGACCGTCCTCTGGCCATCATGGCTTTTGGTGCAGTTGTTTCAGTACTAGATTTCCTCTATACTTCTTCAGATAAGAGAGCTACCACAATTGATTTAAATTTCAAAGAATTTGCAGTGCTCAAACTGATTGAAGTTACTAAGTGGTCCCACGACTCGTGCAGAGAACACAACAAGGTTATATCTTTGTCTTGTTCCTAAATTTTAACTTCCATATCTGATAATTGGAATATAAGTGTATTAAAAATATTTAAATGTTTTGCAACTTTTATAAACTCCATCTGTAGACTATACAATTGTCTTTTCAAAAAAATTCTATTGGTTAATGATTTTGTGATATATAGTTTTTCCAGTTTTTCCCATAAACTTGCAACTGTACTCTCTTCAAAAATGTTGAAGAGAACTTCATCCGCCAGGCATAACCTGATGGTACTGAGAGCTCAAGCATCCAAGTCCTCCCAGTCTGAATCTATCATGCTAGCAAGTTTCTTATTTTCCCCTTCTAATGCTTTGTGCAACCCTTGTTGCACCAACAAATCCCTAACTTTCAGTTTCCATAGAGAAAAGTTGTTCTTGCCCATGAATTTCTCCACCTTGAACTTTGCATTCGTCATCTTGGACATTTCTCTCCTCATAGGGTTTCAGTATTTCAACAAAATAAAAATTTGATTTGTCTTCTTCCAACAAGGGTTTTCCAAGTTTTCTTTTTTTAATTTTTCCTACTTCAATTTTCTAAAAAATTTCACAAATTCCCAACCAAAATTCAGAATTTTACTGTCCCAATTTTTTTTTTTTCTCTTCAGATTGACTTAGAAAACCTACAACAGTTTTTCTGGAAGAATTCCCTTTCCTCAGTTCTTCAATGAAATACAATCCTTTTATGGAAATAAATGAAATCCTTTTCTGAAAAAAATTCGCAAATTCCCCTTCTTTTATTTAATTTACTTCACAGACTTCAAACCCTGAGATTTCCTCAAATACTCAGAAATGTTTATATTTAAAACTTCAAACAACTAAACAGATCTTCAAAAATATTCTGATTTTGTTTTTTGAATAAATACCCAGAATTCTGATCGAAGGCTTTCTTCTGAGCTTCTCCTCCTAACTTCAAATTCGGGGTTTATGTGCATTCTTAGTGGTTTGTATGCAGGGACAGGGGGTCGACAGCTGCAAGTGGCGGCATCTCTCTCCAGCAACAACATGACTTCACCTCTACAGGATTCTTTCCAACATGGCTTCTCTCCCTCCAGCGTGCACGACTTCAATGTATAAGGTTTTCCAAAGGAACACAACGATTTCTTTTCCTTCAGCGACCGCTCCTTGTTGAACTGGCGGATTAAACAAGAAATGACGGGAATGAACCCTGTTCCCTTCAATCTTTCTTGGCTTAGACTGTAGATGAGCTTCTCTACTTCCTCACCGAGTTCAATGACCCTTGCCTAGGTCGGAATCTAAGCGAAAGCTTCACCGACTTCCATAAGAAAGGATCATGCACACTGGTAGCAATAGTGACAGATTTGGATGTTTCAGTTTCATTCATCGAAGATGATGTTGTTTTCGTAGAAATACAATGCCCCTGCAAACATGGCGTGTTCTGGATATAATGCAGAGACTGAGCAGCCTCCATCTGGACACTTATTCTGTTTCAGTCTTCCACATCTGATAAAATCTTTGTTGCTGTACTCAAAGCTAAAATTTAGGAAATGTTTGGTGTAAATGACACAACCTTCCTTTGATACCATGCAGCACCTTCGAGGGCTCCCAATTTTCACGCAAAACTGATACCACGCGGCGTCTTCAAGGGCTCCCAATTTTCACGCAGCGTCTCTCTTTCACCTTTTCTTATGCAGCGTCTCTCCTCGAGGGCTCCCCAGTTTTCTCAACTCAAATCAATAGCTCTGATACTAATTTTTGGCCAAGGGGTTAATTAAACAAGAAATGTATAAATGAAACTGAATGCAATGACAGAGTGTCAAGGAAACATCCACTGGGCAAGGGATTGAACTCTTTATTCAATCAACAATTATTTTGCACAATTACAATAGTTCAGACATTCATCAGTTATATAAGAGCCTCCTCCATTACATAACTTCTGCTTCGGTATAAAACTAACTTGGCAGTAACTAATACAATTTACACATATTTACTTAATTAGTTGTCAAATTCCAACAAAATCATAATTGGATTCTCCATGGAAATACTTGGAATTTGGATCCATTCAACTAGGATGATCATTAAATACCCTAACTTTTATTGATTAGGGTGATGTAGGCCAATCCATAGTTTTAAAGCATCTTCGTTAATTTTTTTTGCACACAACACAACTATAAATGAATGGTGATGTAAATAATTTGATATCCAAATTGCATTTTTGCAATTTCTAACCTGTGCTCAGATCAAATTCCGAAACCAACCAGGCTATAAACGAACCAAACTGTTCCAAATACCAAAGGGAGAGAAAAGGCATCAAAGCCACACAGATTGTTCTTTTAAACTGAATCATTTACTCATTAAAATAAATAGAAAAACATTTGCATGTCAAAGAACAAATTTCATTTCAAAGATCAAATTATTTTAAGATAGGGAGTGCGACCGTACTGACAGTATTTAGTGGTGCAACCATTTGTAAGTGTAATAGATGTTTCTCTCTCTCTCTCTCTATAGATATATATATATATATATATATATATATATATATATATATATATATATATAATCGAAAATTAAAAATATTAGAATATCAAATTTGAATAACGAATATAGTATGATTTTTTCATAACATTGAATTTATTTATACATTAACAATAATATTTTAAACCATCAAAAATAAAAATCTCATTCCAAATGTAATTTCTAACTTAAAAGGCAATAAATATCAAATTGGACAGCCCATTATATTCCATATTCTCACTCCAATTTCCCAGTCATCAATGCTGACCCTAATTGATGTGTACACTATTATAATTATAATATTTTAATGGAGTTTATGCTTAGATAGAGTCCTTATTCACAACATGGTCTCCTCGAAATAAACTAAACATCCTAAAATTGTTTAGTCAAAATATTTGTTTCTTCCTCGAAAGCAAATATATTATCAAATATACGAAGATTCTCTTTAATTCCAGTAATAAAATGGCAGTCGAAGAAAAGAACTACATGTGAATCAAACTACAGATGGGTCACCACATACTTACAGAATGCTGTGAAGAAATGAAATTAGGTGATTCAATGAATATTGACATAAATTAGAGAGGATTATGGATGAGGATTTAAAGGAAATGCGTGAGATAGAACAAATATTTGGTTGATTAAAAAAAAGTATTAATTTTGATAGGAAGTCACTGTCTTGATGTTTACAATAATAAATATAAGTTCCAATAACTAGATGAACTCTCGAGACTTGCACCTACAAGTGAACCCTTAGTTCTGTAAGTTAGGTAGCAAATCGATGCAAAGTCGTTTATATTTTACTTCTCTCAAAACGTTTATTGAACTCTTGTTTCAAATCATTTACTTAGGTATTCCTTCCTTTTAACATTCATGTAGTTAATTCATTTTTTATAATCAACACAACACTATTTTCTCTTCTATCTTGCTCCTTGATGATTAGTGCTGAGACCACTATAAACATAGGACACCATTGAATTTTCATACAACATTTATGTACAAACATATCAACAAAATTAAGTTATTTTCAATATCGAATTATTGCATGCTTTTCTATATTATTTATGAATTTTCATTATTTTAAATAAATTTAATATTAAACATCATTAAAATTAATATTGTTTTACTTACAATAAAAGCCAATGAAACCTCAGAATACTTCCCCGCATTTGATGGATACTAAACCATATAAATCTAGGTAAATTGTGAAGTGTGATTACAGGGGTCGACACTAGATAATCAAAGACAATAAAACCTATGATCAACAACAACTAAAAACAATATCAAAAAATTCCATATGTAACTATTGAGCACTTAAGCTAACATTTGAGAATAAAACAAATTTTGTATTTATTATCATTTAATATTAAACATCATTAAAATTAATATTGTTTTACTTACAATAAAAGCCAATGAAACCTCGGAATACTTCCCCGCATTTGATGGATACTAAACCATATAAATCTAGGTAAATTGTGAAGTGTGATTACAGGGGTGGACACTAGATAATCAAAGACAATAAAACCTATGATCAACAACAACTAAAAACAATATCAAAAAATTCCATATGTAACTATTGATCACTTAAGCTAACATTTGAGAATAAAACAAATTTTGTATTTATTATCATATTTTTCAAAAATAAAATGTACATTTTATAAAAATATAATATCTCTATTTAATATTATTGAATTATTATTGATATTTAAATTATCTCTTACAATAATTTTATTTTTAGCATATAAGTTAGGGCTTGGAAAATCTTCTTTTATTTATGAAGGCAATTATACCTTGTTGAACAAAAAAAAAAAAACCTCTTAAATTAATTTTATGATGCTAATTATTACAAATTGATTTTCATTTCTCAAAATAAAAATGTATAATATATATATTTTTAATGTATTGTATTTCTATTTAAATATAATAAGAAACTTTATTTTTTACAAAATTTCAATAATAAATTATCTTTAATTGTTGTCTATCATAATGATTATACATTTATATTCATCAAATTATTATTTTTTAAAATTATATATATAATTCGTACGCAGGTTTTAATATTTAGGCTCTTGATATGTTCGAGATTTAATAGTTAGGCTCTTGAGATGTTCATGGCTCACCTGGTTCTTCTAGTGGCATATCCAATCTAGGTTGCATATGCGATTTTGTGGTTCTGGCCGAAATCTATTAAGGCCTATGCATGTGAGATTGGTTTAAGGTCTCTCTCTTTCTTCAACATTTCTGGATATTGTATGACCTATGCCTATGGTAAGTTCTTATCTCTTAGGGCCCTGACAGGTAACCGATGGCGGTTCTAGGTTTTGTTTAAGATGTGCCTCTTAACAATGTTTATCGTGACAGGTGCTCCAGTAGAGGGCATTCCCTGGCCACTCGGGGTTGCTCATTTGTCTTTCAGTTAAGTGTTTGCAGGTTGATAGTTTGGTATTTTGAAGTCAACCGCATGGCTCGTGCAACAACTCGAAATAGCAGAGCCACCTGTGGCTACAATGGTCGTGGGAAATAGGTTAAATCACAACCTTTTAATTTAGGTTCCTCCTCTGGTAAACCCTGTGGACGGAAGCCCACCTCTAGGATAATTGAGGACACAGTGAGGGCATACCATGCAGGCTTGACCCCGGTATGCCAACTTATAGCTGAATGGGACGATGTGCTTGATGAGAAAGCAGGTATTCTCGATCCAAATTTGGAAGAATGGAAAGATTTGGTTCTAGACCCAGGCCACTCCCTGGGTCGCACCTCCCAATACAAGTAGACACTACACTTGTATTGGATGATGAAAAGCCTCTTGAGGAAAGAATTGGAACATATCCCCTTAGGATCGGTCACGTAGGTCTTGGCAGTCGTGGATTATAGTCAATATTTTCAGTAGTTAAAATTTCAGCTACAGTGGCAAAGTGGTCGCCTCAGTCGCAATGAGAGGCACATCCCTTGCATACCGCAATTTGAACTCCCCAGATCGACTGCTAAAGATCTGGCCCTAGTTGATTCTGCGGAAGATCTTACAATAATAAATAAATTATAGACATAATTTACTAATTATACATAAATGATCTCTAATCATTATATTATTATGGTTATATATTTATACTCATCAAATTATTACTTTTTATAACTATAATAATTTTACTAAATATACATAATTTTTTTATCATTATAATAGGCATATGATTATCAAAACCTTTTCACTTCGAACTATCTTTTGTATGATTTTTCATTTATTTCTCGCTTCTATGATTTAAGATTTTTCAAAAGGACTTTTTATGTAACATTAAAGATAACAAAATAAATTCAACAATATATATTTATAATATATATCATTTAATTCAAAATTATTATTATTGATTTTAAATCTATATGAATATAGATTTATTTTAATGCTCAAACTATTATGTATACAAGTAGTAATTTTGAATATAAAAGAATCTAAAAACATTGTAAACTATTAGTATATGATATAAACTAACACTGAATTTGGAATTTATAACTACAATTTTTAGTTTTGAATACAAAAACATTTAATATGGGAGTAGGAAACGTACATATATCAAACTAATTAGATGTATTAGTAATGGACACGGAAAAATAAATATAATTAACGTAACCACTCATTCTATACTAATAGGCGTTCGAGTACTAGAATCCATTTTCAAATATGAAGATACATAATATTTTACTCAATAGAAAATAAATTATTTCAAATTGAGGAATCCCTAATCGGGGTGTGAGTTGAGTAAGAAAGAATTGTGGGATTTAGGCCACAGTAATCATGTTAATGATGGTAATAAATGACGGGGGGTGGTGTGGATAACCCTACACATGTAAACTCGTGCATGGAAATCTTGGGAATATTAATGAGCATAGGTGGTGGCATATGACGACGAACGAGGTCAGTTGCGCAGTTGGTATAATATTTATCAAAATTTCAGCATGAAAGAGCTAGAAACTCTTAGCAGGTAAGAAGGAGCCAAGGTTGAGGGCAGCAGGCATTACATGGGGAGTGCCATGGGTAGTTTACTAGGCTAGTGTTCGAGTGACCCTGCCACATTGCCTTCTCTCTCGTGGGTACATTTTAGTCAGCCCATCTCTTTCTATTATATCTTTAGTGATATGTATCAATGTAAAATAACTTTCTTATGTTTGTCTTTTTATCTAAATATTCCAGTTACGCGGCTATTTGTTGGGCATTATGTTTTCTTGTAACCCTTCAATCTGCAGATCTGTTGATTCATGGAATCCCTCCTGTCCATTCCTAAATTTAAATCCCAAACGTGAGTAGGGAGGTTCGGGTCTTCTTCGTTTATGCTCCTTTGTTAGTAGCATGAGGCTTGGGCACGGGGGGTTTCTGGTGCATGTGGAGTCGTTTGGATGATGCCAACAATAGTCAAATATCTCTGTAAAGGGTAGCTTCGAGTCTAAATAATTTAAGGTCAATGGGAACTTGGTCCAACCGAGTGATAGGTTACAGTCGGGGAAGAAGGTGGTTGACTCTTCCTTTATGAATGGGGTCTCTCAGCCCTTGATGTAATGAAGAGGTCAAGGCCCAGGGTCACACTCTGCAAGATAAGCCTCACATGTGGTCCTGGGATAAGCCCCATCGAAGATGGACTAGTTTGGCAGAGATCATCCTTGTGCAACATCCCGAGAGGAAATTATGGGTCATATTTATTGAAATGTTATCTATTCGTTGTTGTCTATTAGTTCTCACAGGAAAACTCTACCCTCAGGAAACCAAGCCTCATATCTCTCTCTCCATTGGAGATCGCCTATGTGATCAACGACCATGGGCCAATGACTCTAGGTCTTTTATTACAAGGAAACTTAGGAAGGTTTTTATAATGGGCCTTTGTGCAACGACGGTACACTTGTTATCCCTCCGAAGTCATGGCTTAACCCCAAGTCAGGGGCGTGGTCAAGGAAGCGATTAGAACAGGTCCACCAACGCCCGGTGCATGGTAGTATTGAATGTTTTTCGTAATGTAGGAGGTAACACATACAGAATTGGCACTCCTTTACGGTATAGAAACGTAATTAGTGAATGGTAAGAGGAAAATTGAGCTGAGATTGATCTCAAAGAGGAGGAGATTCTAGCTTATTTTGGTGATCGTTTAACAGAAACAAGCCACATGTGTGGTAAATGAACCTTGTTAATGCAAACTTTTCATATCTATTGGATGATGAAGAATTTTTTGGCTAAGGCATTAATGTTGCCACTTATACGTATCCTAGGGCCCTAAGAAGATATTCAACCAATTCAGAGGGTAGTTCAACTGATTCATTGTGAAATCCAGCAGCATAATGCACATCTAGCACACATTAAAAAACATATACAATGCAGGCCTTCGACAGAACAACGTGGATCTAATGCAATATATCCAACTCTGATTGAATATTCAGATGATTAATACCTCCTAGATGCATAGGAAGGTTTTTATGGCATTATTGTGTAGGCTAGTTCATATTATAGGATATAAAGGCAAATACATTTATTTAGCGTTGCTGGGAAAACTTAGACATTTTTGTTTTTGGACTTGTTATAATGCAACCAAATGGTCAACATACTTGGTTTCCCAATGGGTAGGTTGAGACCATTTGGACATGGACACATTCAAGTAATAGTACCGAATTTCAAATATGAAGATACATAATAACTTATTCAATATAAAACATATTATATCAAATTGAGGAATCCTTGATCAAGGTCCGAGTTAATCAAGAAACCACTATGGGATTTGGGTCACAGTAATCATGTTAATGATGGTCATAAACAACAGGGGTTGGCGTGGCTAGCCCCTCACATGTAAACTCATGCAAGGGAAGCTTGGGCATATCAATGAGGAGAGATGGTGGCATATGACAATGAATAAGGCCAGTTACATAGTTGGTATAATATTTATCAAAATTTCGAGATGAAAAAGCTGGAAATTTTGCAGGTAATCAGGAGTTTCGGTTGAGGGAAATGGCCATTGTGTGCGGAGTGTAAAGGGAGGTTTAAAAGGATAGTGTTCGAGAAACCTCACCACACTTCCTTCACTCTCGTGCATATGTTCCAGTGGGCCCATATCTTTCTATTATGTCTTCAGTGATGTGTATCAACGTCAAATCGCTTTGGTCTGTTTGTATTGTTCTCTCTATTTTGGTTTGGGAATATTCTAGTTATGTGCCTATTTGTTTGGAATTTTGTATTATGGTAACCCTTGCGTCCACGGGACTACTTCCCCTCCACCAACAACCATTCTCCAAGTGTCCTCACAGGATTGGACCACATGCCAACTATATAACCAAGTCAACCTAATGATGTCAGCACCACATAAGCGTATGGATTTCCACGTGCCAACCATACATTTATAATTAACCCTACACATTGAATTTTTTATGCTCCTTTGTTAGTAGATTTAGGCTTGTGCATGGGGGTTTTCTTGTGCATGCGGAGTCGTTTAGGCGATGCCAAGAGCATTCAAATATATTTGGAATGGGTCGCTTCGGTTCTGAAGAATTTAAGGTCAATGGGAAGTCAACCCAAATGGGTGATAGGTTACATTCGAGGAGGAAGGTGGCTGAGTCTTCATTTACGCATGGGGTCTCTCAGCCCTCGATTTAACGAAGAGGTAAAGTCCCAGGATCACACTCTGCAAGATAAGCTTGATATGTTGTCTTGGGATAAGCCCCATCGAAGATGGAATGGTTTTGCTAAGATCATCCTTGTGCAACATCATCAGAGGAAATTATGGGTCAAATTTATTGAAATTTTATCTGGTCATTGTTCTTTGTTAGATCTCGTAGGAAAGTTCCACCCTTGGTACAACAAGCCCCATATCGCCCTCTCTCTCCACTCGATCCTCCCTATGTGATCATCCAACTGTGGGCCAAGGGTTTTAGGAATTTTATTGTATGAAAACTTAGGAAGGTTTTCATAAGGGATGTTTGTGCAACAATGGAACGTCCCTCATCGCTCTAAAACCATGGGTCGAACTCAATCAGGGGGCGTGGTAAAGGACACGCTTTGAACAACCACACAAAGGGTCATTGGTGTGGTAGTATTGATCATTTGGGTAATGTAGCAGCTAACACATACAGAATAGGAACTCCTTCACGGGCCAGAAATATAATTAGTGAATGGAGGGAGGAAATTAGAGTTGAGATGGATCCCAACGACCAAGAGATTTTGGCTAACTTTGGTGATATTTTACCATACCCATGTGAGACGCATGGTAGACGAACCTTGTTAATGAAAAATCTTCATATCTATTAGATGATGAAGGCTTTGTTGGCTAAGGCATTAATGTTGCCACTTACAGGTATCCCAGAGCCCTTAGAAGATATGCATGAAATTCATAGGGAAGTCCAACTAATTGAGTGTCAAATCCAGCGGCAGAATGCAAGTGTGGCATGCATTGAAAGACATATTTCGTGCATGCCTGTGAGACAACAACCAAGATCTAGTGCCAAATATCCATATCCAGTTGAATCTTCAGATGATTAATGCCTCTTAGATGCAGAGGAAGGATTTTTTGGCGTTATTGTGTAGGTTGGTCGATATTAGAGAATATAAAGACAATTATCTGCTAGAAAAGCTTAGGCATTTCCATTTTTGGACTGGTTATAATACAATGAGATGGTGAAGATATCTGGTTTCCTAATGGGCAGGTTGAGGCCATCTGGACATGGATGCTTATGTTGTAATACCTATTATAGTTTGAAGTAATAGAAAGGCACCACCCAAACATACAAAAACAAATTAAGGAAATTAATTTTCCAATTGTACGCTGTATTTATTTATAAATATTTTAAATTATTAATAATCTTAAATATATATATATATATATATATATATATATATATATATATATATATTTTAGCTTTTTATATCAAACAATACAAAATATGAAACTTTTGTTAAATATAATAATAATTTATATTTGTAAGTGTTTCAATATTTTTAAATACAAGTTTTTGTTTGGAAGTTATGTGAATATATAAAGTAAATGTTAATACAAGATTTTATGTTTAAATCTTCGAGATATTAACCCATGGAATTGTACTGAGTTAAGTTGGCAAAGATCAACCTAGAGATTATAGTGGTATAAAATCAACCATTATATATATATATATATATATATATATAGAAAGTAAGTAAACACAAAGAACCAAATTAAACAACCCTTAAACTAAAATAAAAATATAAAACATTCTTGTTAAAATTTACCATAACAATATAGAAATTTAATCTGAATTTGAGTCAATTTGGTCATAACAAAATAAATGAATTTTCCCATTAAATATATGCTTTAGAAGAAATAAAAAGGACCTCACTAGTTTTCAAGGCAGCTGGGTGGCGACGTAGTTCCAAATCCATTCCCAACTCATATATTGATTTAGCCATATTTAGGGTCGTTGACATTATCTAAACATTTGTCAAAGTAATTCTTGTGCACACAATTATTTACTTGCACATAAAATTCACCGCCACATTGGTCTATGCCATTATGTCGATTCTTTTATAAGTGACATCTTGTATTTGTACTGTAAATGCATAAAGAAAACTATATGCGACAACCTGTATTTGTACTATAAAATCATAAAATTCACAGCTACATTTTTCAAATGGATGCTTTTATAAGTGACATAATGTATTTGTACTCTAAAATCATAAAATTCAGAGTCACATTTTTCAAATGGATGCTTCTATAAGTGACATCATGTATTTGTATTGCAAATGGTTGCACGCAACGCCATCACAAACATTATTACTAATTCCAAACTTCAAAACCAATATGCTCAAAAATCATTGTCATATATTTCGATTGAGTTTGTCATATATATATATTAGGAACAAGTAATCTATTTGAGAAGAAAATTGTAAACAATGTCTCAAAATATAGGAATAAGTAATCTATGTGAGAAGAAAATTGTAAACAATGTCTCAGAATATAAGAGTAGGCGTGAAATGGTGATTGCAAATGATTCTTTCGTGTGTTAATGATGTAATAGCTAAGCTGATGGCGTCTCACAAGGGTGATGTAAATTAAAAAAAGGAGGTATAAATATTAAATGTTATTTGAGTGAATTTTAGAGATATGCTACAAAAGTTTCGATTATATATATTTGGATAGTGTTTATTTCAATCCTAAAATTTTAATATTATCTATTAAATTATTAATATCATCAATTAATTTTTTTGTAGGAGCTCATCTAATTTTTTATTTTACAACTTGTAATTTATTTATTAATATCAATATAATTTTAATAGTTATCAATATCAGTAAGAATGTTTACAATTTCATTTTGTATCCATCAAATTATTTTGTGATTTGTTCATATTATCTTCTTTAATAGTTAAAAAAAAATATTTAAGCGCTTAACCTTGTCTCCTCATAAATTGTGCAAACTTTTTATATATAAATAATTTAGTAAACTATTAATAATTTTACTACTCTTTTTTTGCTTAAGCAAGAGACGTTCCTTCTATTAACTTAGGTAAAAAATATTTTACACAGGTTACAACAGACGCACAGAGGCACAAACTCCCACAAAGGGAGAGTGAAAATACCCAAAGTACACATAAAACCCTCCAAAAATCAAACAGAAACAAGGCCTAGACTGCCCTGGAACCAAAAGTGGGCAAGTGGATCCAAAGTCTGCTGATCTGTCTTCTAACAATCCGACAGTCAAAATTCAACCCACGCGGAGGCGAAGCTCGCAGAAAAACCCTTAAGTTGCACGATCAACGCTGACTGTTGATCTTTTCCTTCTGATCCTACGGCTGGTGTCCATATCGCGCGGCTTAAAAGCCCGCTGAATACCGCGCGATGAAGGCGGTTTGCTTTTCCGGTCCTCCACCATGTGTTGCTTCCTGAGTGGAATCGCTGACTTTTCATTAAAAAAGTCTTTGGTTTGGATGGCGCTTGATGATGGTGGTAAACCATTAGTGGTTTTATCCTTTCAGGCCCACCAACTTGCACGCCAAAAGGTGGCCGTTGATCTTCCCTCTTTGGATCTGACGGCCACAAACCAAATTGGACCGCACATCCTCTCGCGGATTACCCAACGATTTTACTATTCATATATAAAATCATCCTTATGATTATTTATTTAATTTTTAATTTATTTTCAAGCTTTTTTTTATTCATCTGTCATTATTTATTTTTATTATTTCATTGCATGTTTAACATAATTTGATATTTATCATGATTAGTAACTCTAGATACTTTCATTCTCGTAAAATAATAATTTTTAATTAATTTTCAACAGTTTTTTTTTTTTCAATGTGAAGAGTAGCTATTTTTAATTATAATTCTAAATATTTTGAAAATATCATATTCATATATTTAAAGTAACTAGATATTTTATATAATATAAATTTTAATTAAACCCATAGGGTGTAGTGTTTTTTCATGGTACCTGATGTTGTAAAGGTTATAAGTTTGATACTCTCTCTACTGGTGTGGTTGAGGAATCCATTCGTGCTTAGGGCTGGTGTGGGTAAGGATAGGTCTAGTGTGCCCCACGATGAGTAGATTAGGCATGCTAGTCATCTTAGGACTCACATAAGTGTGCTCTCTCTCTCTCTCTCTATAATTTGATTATTAACTTGCAAACTAAAAACATATTATCTCTCTCTATAATTTGATTATTAACTTACAAACTAAAAACGTATTATCAAAATTTAGCTATTTTCGATATCGAAGTATTGCATTATTTTCTCTATTATTAGGCATTTTCATTTTTTCAAATAAATTTATTATCAAAATTTATTAAATTCTTATCTTTTTTTTTTTTACGTGGAACGAAAGTAGGGGAAACTGGTAGCACTTCATCGTGAATGTTAAATTGAATGGCAAGTCATGTTTGCGGGACACAAGGTAATTAAAGAGTCAAACCCAGAACCAACAACAACAAGAACCTCGTGTCTAGGTCTACACCACTTGGGCTAACTCTTGAGAATAAACCAATTTTTATTGATTTATTATAATCATTTTAAAACCTAAAATAAACCTTTTATAAAAAAAATAAAGTTATTATCATTAAATTTTTATTCGTCTTTATAATATTTTTTTTATTGATTATAATTGCGTGTTTGATATTTTTCCTTTTATTTATTAAAGTGATTATAATTGAGTTTGATATTTGTTCATTTATTTATTAAAATATTCATAAATATTAGATCAAAAAAAATAATTTTAAATCAATTTTATGATGTAAGTTATTACAATTTGTTTTTTTCTCATAACAAAATATAGAATATATATTTTTAATATAATCCACTTCGTTTTTCCCCAAATTCTCAATAATAATGATGATTATACAATTAAACAATTATATTCATCAAGTTATTATTTTTTAAAATTATATATTTAATTTTACTAAATACATTATGTATATTTTAATGGTTTTATCATTATAAAAAGTATATGACTATGGAATGCATTTTACCTGAAACCACGATTTGAATGTTTTGTCATTTTTTTTCTCTCCATTTATGATTTAATATTCTTTTAACAATTTTTCTTATAACATTTAAGATAACATAATGAATTTCCAAAATATATATTTGAATTATATATCATTTAATTCAAAATTATTACTATTCATTTTAAACATGTATGAATCTAAATGTATTTTAATGCTCAATCTATTATATATTGAGGAGGAGTGAATTCTAAGTACAAGTAGTAATTTTGAATACAAAGTATTGTAAAAGATTAGTATAAGATGTAAACTAATTGTAAATTTGACATTCATATATACAATCATTACATTTCAAATATGAATATACATAAGATTTTATTCAAGACAAACGAATTATTTCAAATTGAGGAAAATATTGTTTTTCGGTCAAAATTACACACTTTATTTCTACTTATAAATCTTTTGAATTATTGTATTTTTAAATATGAGTTTTTTTTAGGAAGTTCACTTAGCAAGTTTGTGAAAATGTAAAGTAAATGTTAATAGAAGATTCCATATCCAAATATTTGGGATATGAAGTCATGGAATTGTACGAGTTAAGATGACAAAGATCCACGAGGAGGTTGTAGTGGTAGCAAGATGAATCAACCATCAAAGTATAGATAAGCATATAATACAATATCTTAGTCTAATATAATAGAAAGTAAGCAGACAGACGCAAAGAACCAAATTGAACTCACGTTATTCAAGAAAACAATATAAATGAATCTTCTTAATTTTAGCAATAATAATATAAATGAATCTTGTTAACTTTGGCCATAACAATATAAATGAATTTGGCCATGTTTTATTGTGAAGCTTTTGAACAAATAGAAGGACCGCACTAGTCTTTAAGGCAGCTGGGTGGCGAAGTAGTCCCCAAAGCCACTCCCACCGCATTGGTACATATTGAATTTGCTGCGTTTGTAGCCGTTGAACTTATGTGAACATTTTCCAAAGTAATTCCTGTGCACGGAACTGTTTCGCTGCACGAAAAATTCACAGCCACATTCGTCGATGACGTTCCGTGGATGTTTTTAAAAGTGACATCCTTTATTTGTACTGCAGATGACTGCACACAACATCATCACAAACATTATTGCTGATTTCAAACTTCAAAACCAATATGTCCAAAAGATATTGCGATAACCGATATGTATGAAAATTATTGTGTTATATACTATTTGTCATTTCTATGCATTTAATATGGCGAAAAATTATATCAGAGACATGATTACTGATTCCAAACTTCAAAACCAATATCCAAAATTTGTTTATAATTGGAGTAGTTGTAACTAATGATGCTAAAAATAATTAATTTCCTATTTCAAGCGAATAGATACTAAAGGGAAAGAAATTGTACTTTCGTGCTTATTATATGCACATACACCAGTATTTCAGAATTGACGACATATATGGGAACTATATACCCACAGACTTCAAACTGATATTTGAAGAACAACTGGAACAAAACGCAATCTTAAAAGAGACAAAAGTACTATGATGCCCAATTAATTAAGATGCGTGTTGTATATGTTTTTCCCTCGGGTATGTTATGAAAACAACATGGAATTGTGCACAAAAGTTAGCTGATCACCTGAATTTTGCATGGCGAAGACGAATCACAATAATACTGATCAATGATAATCGGATTCTTGACATTATCAACAACTATGTCCTCAAATGTGATATTCCGTGCGTAGCCAGAACCACCCTGTATATTTAGAAAAATCATGAATTATGCTATAATCATGGTAGATAATGAAGATTAATATCAATTACAAATTGTAATGGATTGTTGTTGCATAGTGAAAATTTCAAGAGAAAATTTTAAAATCAATAGAAATAGTTAAAAGAGTCATACACATGCTAAACCAACCTGCCAAGTCTTGATTCTAGCTCCGTTGGATGTTCCGCTAAAAGTGATGTTTTGGACAAGAATGTCATCAATTTTGGCTGCTTCTCCATTTTCTCCCAGGCTTCCAATACTGCAGAAAATAAGAAGTACAATTAAAATTGCATTCTTAATGTCTCATCTGACTGTATTGTATTTTCTGCATGATAAGAGCAAAAATACATATCTCACCTGATGCCATGGCCTGGGCCACAATTTATATTTTTGACATTAATTGTAGATGAGCCCGACGAAATGGAAATGCAATCATCCCCTGGTATACAATATTTACAATCATAATTAGCATGTTTGTCAATTTGAAGTTTAGATAGGTAAAATTAAGGTTTGCAGTTATAGCAACGTTAAGATAGGTCTAAGCTAGACGGAAATATACTAAATTATTATTAAGCTATTGGATCTATGATAAATGGGTTTATGTGAATGAACAAATTAACGCAAAGCAGTGAAATTAATAGTTTCCAACCTGTCTCGATGACACAGTTGTCGATTTGGGCATTCTGAACTCTTTGTATATGGATACCATCAGTGTTTGGGCTATCCTCGGGAGCTTGTATCTGCAGCCCGCTTAGTTGGATATCCGAAGAGTCCACCACTGCGAGATGCATCTGTTGGCTATTGACAAATTGCAGATTTCTAATCAAAACATTCGAACATCCAGTGATAGACATTGCCTGTAAGACCAACGCATAATCCAAACCCATTGCATGAGAACAGCCGCCTTCAATTAAAATTTACAGAAAAATAAATAAAAAATAAACTATTTATAACATCGTGTCTCTCTTCAAGCAAATAAACAAGGTGATTAGGTTGGAAACAAACCGTCGGAGCCGCATCGAGGCAACCCTGCACACATGAACATTTCTGATGATTAATATAAATTGAAGCAGATGGTTTATACTTGTTGTATTGATGTTTAATGTTAAATGTTAAGAGTTGGAGAGATGAGTGCGGATGGTGCTAGTGGGTGGAGTCGTACGTGGATATTCAATGGAGGAGAGATGAAGGAATATTAGAGAATGCGACACAATGGTGACAAAAAGACCAGGTGAAATAGAAATGCTTACTTGTTGTTCGTGCACTTTGCAGGACTTCGACCACCAAGCCTGGCCTTGACCATCAATGACACCACCACCTTCTATGGTCAACCCAGATATACCAGAAAATCGGAGCCACATACCACGTTCATTGCTATTCCATGCAGATTGTTGATTGGGTGCAACTATTGTTCCTTTAATCTGCAAGTTATCTATGTCAGCATACTCTGCGTCTATTGTCATCACAGGTAGACAACCCGACATCCAACTTTCTTACCTCTAATGAAATATGAGACTTGCAAGGACCAAGAAATGTCACTGGCGTAACTAGAAATTTCTTTCCCGACGGTACTTGCAACACTGCATCGGAAGGTGCAATGCATGCAGCTTGCCATGCTTCTTGGAATGCCTAAAATAACCAGAAAAACAATAAAGACCGAGTTAATAACCACAAAAGAAGAAATAATCGTAACAATACTAATAATTTAATTTGTCATATTTTCTTGTCGTCCGAAGAAAAGATATTCTCATCAATAAGATTTAATTAGCTGTAAAAATTTTAATTAGATTACAAAGCATATATAATCTATTTTTCCAAATTTCACTTATAGTGAGAGGTATATAAAGGAACACGTATATTTTCTAAATTGGTTGTAAAAAATTTAATTAGATTACAAAGTAATAAAATATATCAAGGAACAAGTATGTTTTCTGGACGGTTAGAAGAAAGAAAAACCTATTCCCACTATAAAAATACTGCAGTGAGTCGAAGGGCAAGGGCAAGGGCAAGGTATGCTCAGCGCATCAAACTTTGCAGGAGTATCAAAAGAATATTGAACATATATAATAATTGATTAAAAGGTAGTCACCGTCCGATCATCGTTTAGACCGCTGCCATGTGCGCCGTAGTCCATGACATTGAAGATCGGTGAAGCGCTGGAATCACTTTTGGTCAGCAGCACCTTTCTATGAGTAGCCCAACTTGAATCCACCATTAACAGGGCCATAAAAGCAACAGCTGAAGCGAATGTAGTCTGCAGATAATTTCTTTGTTAAAAGCGTCTTATCATTTTTTCACACACACAGACTGACTGCAGATAATTTCTTTGTTAAAAGCGTCTTATCATTTTTCACACACATCATATTGTTTGCAACCTACAGAAGCATAGTGTGGTTTAGTCATTACCAATGATTTAAAAGCCATTGCGAAAATTTTGAAGCCGAACCTTTGTTGCAGCCTACAGGTGATCGAAACGTGTTTCATGGCAAGGAGAAGAGCGGGGATTTTATAGTGCTAAAAGCCATTTAAAACGTGTTCCTATTTCTTCTTTTCTTTCTATCTCAGGGACTCGATTTCGTCCGCTTTATTTTTTTCTGACCGCAATGTGCCCATCAAAATTGAATTAACTGTCACTGGGCATTGTGGAGACTGTGCTGCTGTAACATATCCAAATTCCAGTTTGATTGTTGTTCAATTTGTGATCGCTGACGTATTTATCTTTGGACCATGGAAGTCGGAATGATGGTAGAAGTACTTTCCCCGCATTATGCCGTGCTGCGGAACCAAAAAAACACTGACCTTTGTGTACTATTCGAACATTCTCATTTTGCACGACCGTTGTTTATCTTAACGGAAAGGCTGCGTGTGAGTCGCTCCCTTTGACTAATACAGTTTACAGTCTTTGCATGTATGTATCTTTGTTCGTTGAAATATAGTTCATGTTGTAAACATGGATTTTGTTTTTTTGTTTTGGCGGGTGTGCATTAAATTGCTTAATTGCATTAATTATAGTTCAGAGAAAGAGTGCTCTGGAAAGGCCAAGATCAACATCATTTAGGCTCTTAAGTTTGTATCATTATAAATAGTTTAGCTTAACAAACAAATAGAATAAAGTGTAAATCTTTTGATGCGCAAATAATTTAGTAAGTTATTCATATTTTTATTTTTTTTCACTTTTCATTTACTCTATGGAAAATTCATATACATAAAAGGATAAAACTCATGTTGCAGTTAAAAAATGATTTGTAATTTGATTTTTTTATTATCTAATTTTGAAAGTACTATGAAAGACACCATTAAACATATAATGTATTTATTAATTTGTTTTTTAATTAATCTGATTTTCTAATTTTTAATTATATGAAACTGATATATATATTTTGACAAGTAACTACTATACTTTAACACGTAACTATTAGTAAACTTGTGGTATCTATAGATTTCATGTCAACTCCAACCAAAAAAATTCAATTCGAAAAATGGGTTAACGAAACTCACAAACCAGCAACCGTGAAACCTGCATATTGCTGAATTGCGTGAACCAACCACCATGAAACCTGCATATTGCTGAATTGCATGAACCAACCACCATGAAACCTGCATATTGCTGAATTGCATGAACCAACTACCATGAATATTCAATTTTAAAAGCCACGTTAACAAATATTCGGAAGTTGCAAACCAACAACCGTGCACATTTCTGAATTGTACGAACCAACAACCATGGGTATTCATTTTTAACATCACTTGGTATTCGCAAACTATTCATTATCTTTAAATAAATGCTTCTTCCTTCCCACGAAATTTGACATGAACTTAAGCCAAAAGGCTCCATTTTATGTGCGACGTTTTCGCAATCAGGAAATCAGTCTAGTCGTCTCAGTGTGTCGCTGTCCGTCTTCTTCTGCGTACTTAACAATAAGAACAGTTGTTGTCAACGAACTGCTCGTACTTAACAATAACAGTAGTTGTGGTCAATACGAGCGCCAAGTATTTTCTTTCTGAGAAAAGTTGAGAGAGAGAGAAAGAGAATGTGGGTGCAATCGCAGGTGTGGCGGAAATATAAGTTTTTCTTCATCCACGTAGAGCTGCAGGACGACCCAGAGATAATAAAACTGCCGACTCTAATTACAAACGTCCCATTTTCTTCATTGCTACAACCGACTACGCCCCAAATCCTCCTGTTGTTGCGCTATAAACGTGTCAAACCTGATCTACTCTGAAATGAATGCTCAAACCGAGCGCTCAATTCCGCAGTCGACCCGCGCTATAAACGTGTAAAGCCTAAATCAACTAGTCTGAATGAATGCAATTTTTGTGTTTTACAACTCTTCCTAACCGAGCGCTCAATTTCGCAGGGGACCATATAGAATCTAACCTCCTGTTAAACCCATCTTCTAAAATTCCTCCATCCACGCATGCCTGCGTCAACTCATACATTTTTCTACACAAACTTTTCTTTTCCTTTCAATTTTGTACAAATCTCGAAATTTCTCCGGTGGGAAAAAAATTATTAAAAAAAAATTAGTGTTTGGAAAATATAATTAGGTGGGTAGATCTGTTTAATTAGGTGGGCATAGATAGTTAGGTTGACCGATGTGTTTATATGGAAAAAAAAATTCCTCCTAAATAATTATTACGCCCATGATAACTATTTAACTATTATATTTTTAATACTAACTATAAATAATTAATATTAATTATAAAATAAACGGTTAAGATTTATCTAGAAAGTTATTATCTCTTTTTCGCCCAAGTATGCATCATGTGAACACGAGTTATGTTTATTTAAACATGTGAATTCTAAACCATTATTCTGGTTAAATTATTCTTGTGTAGGAGCTCCTTATATTCCTCTTCTACATTGTAATATATTTGTTAGTTCAAGATCAATACAATTGCAATGGATAGTAAGGTCAGTGATGATGTTTACAAATTCATTCAAAAACTTATCTAACAAACATATGGAAACATTGTTTGGTTTTTAAAGTATACAAAAGTGAATTGTATTTTCATTTTAATTTCAACCAAAAGAACTTACACTTTGAATTAATAAACTTTATTGGCTTTTTTATTTCTCTTTATTTGAACTAAGTTGAGCCTCAACAACACTGGATGGAAGAACAATCACCAATGGAATGCTAGTATTCCTTTACATATTTGTAATATTTCCATAATAAACCCCCTTGCTATCTATTCACTTTTTCTACCCTACGATAAGATGTTTATACCATTATATATGGTTTAGTTGGAAAGATAGTTTGAATATTACGTACATTTTTTCATGCACAAATTATTTGGTAAGTTATTAATATTTTCAGTTTGATATTATGATACTTCAGTTTGTGTCATTATGTATGGTTTATTTTAAAAATTAGTTCTACTATCGTGTAGATTTTTTATGCATAAATGATTTAGCTAGTTATTAATATTTGAAGAATGGTTAGAAAGAAGAGGATACACTCAAATTATTCTTAAAAGGGACCAGAGTACTGTGATCCCAGTTTAATTAATTAAGATGTCTACTATATATGTATTTCATTTAACCACATTGAGAAAATACATAAATACCTACTTGTAAAAAAAATTGTATGCATTTTCAATCACCATCTTTGTACGAGATTTCACAAGTGGGCATGATCAGAAAATGCATGACATATTTTGTACTTCATAGATTAACATGACTAAAATGACTTTTCCTCCCTCGCTTTGAGGGACCAAATTTGAAAGGCATTTTGCCAGTGTTTGAGGTTCAGAATTTTTTAATGCTCGTCTCTCTTGATGTGTTTGAAACTATGTAAAACATGACAACCATTTTCCCAGTTTTGAGGTTTAGAATTTTTTAATGCTCGTCTCTCTTGATGTGTTTGAAACTATGTAAAACGTATTTTTGATGTTTTAGCTTTTTGTAGGAAAACGTCATTAATACCCCATTAAGGAAATCCAAGGAACTAGAAATAGATATAATTTCATAGAAACTACGGCATGTTACAAGCACTAGCAAAGGGAGTAGACATGTCATAGTGCTCACCCATCTCATGAGTCACAAGGATTTTTCAAATATTTTCCTTGCCTCAAATCTATTGGCCAAGCGCTTAACTAAACAAGAAATGTATAAATGAAATTGAATGCAAAGACATAAGCAAAAAAACACAAGATTTTATGTGGTGAAGCTTGACAGGGTGTCAAGGAAACATCCACGGGCAAGGGATTGGATTATTTATTCAATCAAAAATTATTTTCCACGATTACTTTAGTTTGGGCATTCATCAGTTATATAAGAGCCTCCTTCATTACATAACTGTTGCTTCGGTATAAAATTAACTTACCAGTAACTAATACAATTTACACATATTTACTTAATTAGTTGTCAAATTCCAACAAACTCCACCTTGACAACAATTTTCCTAATCCCTTGCCCATGCCCATTCATCATCTCTTCTGCAAGCCAAGAAAAGCTAAACACCATTGCAGCTTCTCTACTGTAACTGGCTTCGTGAATATGTGTGCATAATACTCCCGTGTATGGACCTTCTTGAGAGCTATTTTTTCGCCATCGATCACATGTCTCAGAAAATGATACCTTACATCAATGTGCTTGGTATTTCCGTGATAAGCTGGATTTGTAGCCAAGTGAATAGCACTCTGACTGTCACATAGTACATTCACTTTCTCCTGCGTCCTTCCAATCTCATAAAGTAGACCCTTTAACCATATTTCTTCTTACTGGCATCTGAAGCAGCTATATATTCTACTTCGGTAGTGGACAACGCAAACGTTTCTTGAAGCTTTGACATCCAACTAATTGCTCCACCCGCAAGAGTAGAGACATAAGTTGTAGTAGATCTCCTTTTGCCCAAATCACCTGCATAATCAACATCCACGTATCCGCAGACTGTTCCTCCACTGCCATTAAAGATGATGCAATGATCACTTGTGCCTCTTAAATATCAAAGCACCCATTTCACTGCTCGCCAATGTTCTTCACCTGGATTTGCCATGAACCTGCTCACAACTCCAAGTGCATGTGAAATGTCAGGTCTTGTAGATACCATCGCATACATTAAGTTGCCTACAACATTTGCACATGGTACATGAGACGTATACTGCTTTCCTTCATCAGTTCTAGGACTCAAAATTGAAGAAAGCTTAAAATGGGAAGCTAATGGAACATTAACAGGTTTCACACTATTCATACTTAACCTTTAAGTACTCTTTCCACATACTCCTGCTGTGATAACCAAATCTTACCATTTTTCTGTCTCTGTGTATCTCCATGCCCAAGATAGTATTTGCTGCTCCAAGATCCTTCATATCAAACGTCCTAGAGAGATAACCTTTAACTTATTTGATCTCTTCTATGCTTGATTGCTAAAAAAAAGAATATCCTCATACATTACAAAAATAATGATTGTGCCACTGAAACTCTTGAAGTATACACAATGATCATACTCACTTCTAATAAAGTTCTGGCGCACCATGAAGGAGTCAATACTTCTTGTACCATTGCCCGGGATACTGCCTTAGGCCATACAATGATTTCTAGCTTGCAAACTAATCTTTTGTTGCGACCTTGTACAAAACCTTTTGGCTATTCCATATATATCTCTTTCATCCAAATCACCATGTAGAAATTGTTTTAACATCTAACTGTTCTAACTCAAGGTTAAGTAATGCAGTTGGTGCGAACACAGTACGAATAGAAAACAAGTTTTACAACTGGTGAAACAATCTCATGAAAGTTAATACCTTCAACCTGAGAATACCCTTTTGCTACCAGTCTCGCCATACCTTTCGATACTCCCATCAACTTTCCGTTTGAAGACCATTTGCATCCAAAACCACTTCTCCATTCGGGAAGTTCTACAAGATTCCAGGTATTGTTCTTGGCTAAGGAATCCTTTCTTCTTCCATAACCATTTTAATTTTTCGTTATCTGTATCATCTCTACTTCTTGATAATAACAAGGTTCCCCTTCTTCAGTAATTAAATCAAAAGATGAAGCAAAATCTTCATACCTTTTGGAAGTTTTTCTTCCCTTGTAGACCTTCTTAGAGTGGCTGGTTGCTGAACTTTTAGAAACTTGAACAACTTCCTTTGTGTATTCAACAAATTTTCCTCCAAAATTCTCTCCTTCTTTTCGACTTTCAAAAAACGGTCTAGCCTCCATCTGAATTTGTTGATTTGGCGATACCTTTATGTACAATTCTTTCAACATTTGATTATTTTCAAGAGAATTATTCATCAAATGTTACATCTCTACTAATGACTATTTTAAATACGTAATATCCCATTAAAATAATATCCTTTCACCGCATAGTCATACCCAACAAAACATAAAATTTCGATTTGATCTATTTTGAACATTGATTCTAGGTAATAAGAGTATAGGCATCACACCAAATATCCTTAAAGAACAATACAAGACTACCTGATCAACAACAACTAAAAACAATTTTACAATTAATTGCATATGTAACTATTGAGCACTTAAGCTAACATTTGAGAATAAAACAAATTTTGTATTTATTATCATTTAATATTAAACATCATTAAAATTAATATTGTTTTACTTACAATAAAAGCCAATGAAACCTCGGAATACTTCCCCGCATTTGATGGATACTAAACCATATAAATCTAGGTAAATTGTGAAGTGTGATTACAGGGGTGGACACTAGATAATCAAAGACAATAAAACCTATGATCAACAACAACTAAAAACAATATCAAAAAATTCCATATGTAACTATTGATCACTTAAGCTAACATTTGAGAATAAAACAAATTTTGTATTTATTATCATATTTTTCAAAAATAAAATGTACATTTTATAAAAATATAATATCTCTATTGAATATTATTGATATTGAATATTATTGAATTATTATTGATATTTAAATTATCTCTTACAATAATTTTATTTTTAGCATATAAGTTAGGGGTTGGAAAATCTTCTTTTATTTATGAAGGCAATTATACCTTGTTGAACAAAAAAAAAAAACCTCTTAAATTAATTTTATGATGCTACTTATTACAAATTGATTTTCATTTCTCAAAATAAAAATGTATAATATATATATTTTTAATGTATTGTATTTCTATTTAAATATAATAAGAAACTTTATTTTTTACAAAATTTCAATAATAAATTATCTTTAATTGTTGTCTATCATAATGATTATACATTTATATTCATCAAATTATTATTTTTTAAAATTATATATATAATTCGTACGCAGGTTTTAATATTTAGGCTCTTGATATGTTCGAGATTTAATAGTTAGGCTCTTGAGATGTTCATGGCTCACCTGGTTCTTCTAGTGGCATATCCAATCTAGGTTGCATATGCGATTTTGTGGTTCTGGCCGAAATCTATTAAGGCCTATGCATGTGAGATTGGTTTAAGGTCTCTCTCTTTCTTCAACATTTCTGGATATTGTATGACCTATGCCTATGGTAAGTTCTTATCTCTTAGGGCCCTGATAGGTAACCGATGGCGGTTCTAGGTTTTGTTTAAGATGTGCCTCTTAACAATGTTTATCGTGACAGGTGCTCCAGTAGAGGGCATTCCCTGGCCACTCGGGTTGCTCATTTGTCTTTCAGTTAAGTGTTTGCAGGTTGATAGTTTGGTATTTTGAAGTCAACCGCATGGCTCGTGCAACAACTCGAAATAGAAGAGCCACCTGTGGCTACAATGGTCGTGGGAAATAGGTTAAATCACAACCTTTTAATTTAGGTTCCTCCTCTGGTAAACCCTGTGGACGGAAGCCCACCTCTAGGATAATTGAGGACACAGTGAGGGCATACCATGCAGGCTTGACCCCGGTATGCCAACTTATAGCTGAATGGGACAATGTGCTTGATGAGAAAGCAGGTATTCTCGATCCAAATTTGGAAGAATGGAAAGATTTGGTTCTAGACCCAGGCCACTCCCTGGGTCGCACCTCCCAGTACAAGTAGACACTACACTTGTATTGGATGATGAAAAGCCTCTTGAGGAAAGAATTGGAACATATCCCCTTAGGATCGGTCACGTAGGTCTTGGCAGTCGTGGATTATAGTCAATATTTTCAGTAGTTAAAATTTCAGCTACAGTGGCAAAGTGGTCGCCTGAGTCGCAATGAGAGGCACATCCCTTGCATACCACAATTTGAACTCCCCAGATCGACTGCTAAAGATCTGGCCCTAGTTGATTCTGCGGAAGATCTTACAATAATAAATAAATTATAGACATAATTTACTAATTATACATAAATGATCTCTAATCATTATATTATTATGGTTATATATTTATACTCATCAAATTATTACTTTTTATAACTATAATAATTTTACTAAATATACATAATTTTTTTATCATTATAATAGGCATATGATTATCAAAACCTTTTCACTTCGAACTATCTTTTGTATGATTTTTCGTTTATTTCTCGCTTCTATGATTTAAGATTTTTCAAAAGGACTTTTTATGTAACATTAAAGATAACAAAATAAATGTCAACAATATATATTTATAATATATATCATTTAATTCAAAATTATTATTATTGATTTTAAATCTATATGAATATAGATTTATTTTAATGCTCAAACTATTATGTATACAAGTAGTAATTTTGAATATAAAAGAATCTAAAAACATTGTAAACTATTAGTATATGATATAAACTAACACTGAATTTGGAATTTATAACTACAATTTTTAGTTTTGAATACAAAAACATTTAATATGGGAGTAGGAAACGTACATATATCAAACTAATTAGATGTATTAGTAATGGACACGGAAAAATAAATATAATTAACGTAACCACTCATTCTATACTAATAGGCGTTCGAGTACTAGAATCCATTTTCAAATATGAAGATACATAATATTTTACTCAATAGAAAATAAATTATTTCAAATTGAGGAATCCCTAATCGGGGTGTGAGTTGAGTAAGAATGAATTGTGGGATTTAGGCCACATTAATCATGTTAATGATGGTAATAAATGACGGGGGGTGGTGTGGATAACCCTACACATGTAAACTCGTGCATGGAAATCTTGGGAATATTAATGAGCATAGGAGGTGGCATATGACGACGAACGAGGTCAGTTGCGCAGTTGGTATAATATTTATCAAAATTTCAGCATGAAAGAGCTAGAAACTCTTAGCAGGTAAGAAGGAGCCAAGGTTGAGGGCAGCAGGCATTACATGGGGAGTGCCATGGGTAGTTTACTAGGCTAGTGTTCGAGTGACCCTGCCACATTGCCTTCTCTCTCGTGGGTACATTTTAGTCAGCCCATCTCTTTCTATTATATCTTTAGTGATATGTATCAATGTAAAATAACTTTCTTATGTTTGTCTTTTTATCTAAATATTCCAGTTACGCGGATATTTGTTGGGCATTATGTTTTCTTGTAACCCTTCAATCTGCAGATCTGTTGATTCATGGAATCCCTCCTGTCCATTCCTAAATTTAAATCCCAAACGTGAGTAGGGAGGTTCGGGTCTTCTTCGTTTATGCTCCTTTGTTAGTAGCATGAGGCTTGGGCACGGGGGGTTTCTGGTGCATGTGGAGTCGTTTGGATGATGCCAACAATAGTCAAATATCTCTGTAAAGGGTAGCTTCGAGTCTAAATAATTTAAGGTCAATGGGAACTTGGTCCAACCGAGTGATAGGTTACAGTCGAGGAAGAAGGTGGTTGACTCTTCCTTTATGAATGGGGTCTCTCAGCCCTTGATGTAATGAAGAGGTCAAGGCCCAGGGTCACACTCTGCAAGATAAGCCTCACATGTGGTCCTGGGATAAGCCCCATCGAAGATGGACTAGTTTGACAGAGATCATCCTTGTGCAACATCCCGAGAGGAAATTATGGGTCAGATTTATTGAAATGTTATCTATTCGTTGTTGTCTATTAGTTCTCACAGGAAATATCCACCCTCAGGAAACCTAGCCTCATATCTCTCTCTCCATTGGAGCTCGCCTATGTGATCAACGACCATGGGCCAATAACTCTGGGTCTTTTATTACAAGGAAACTTAGGAAGGTTTTTATAATGGGCCTTTGTGCAACGACGGTACACTTGTTATCCCTCCGAAGTCATGGCTTAACCCCAAGTCAGGGGCGTGGTCAAGGAAGTGATTAGAACAGGTCCACCAACGCCCGGTGCATGGTAGTATTGATCGTTTTTCGTAATGTAGCAGGTAACACATACAGAATTGGCACTCCTTTACGGTATAGAAACGTAATTAGTGAATGGTAAGAGGAAAATTGAGTTGAGATTGATCTCAAAGAGGAGGAGATTCTAGCTTATTTTGGTGATCGTTTAACAGAAACAAGCCACATGTGTGGTAAATGAACCTTGTTAATTCAAACTTTTCATATCTATTGGATGATGAAGAATTTTTTGGCTAAGGCATTAATGTTGCCACTTATACGTATCCTAGGGCCCTAAGAAGATATTCAACCAATTCAGAGGGTAGTTCAACTAATTCATTGTGAAATCCAGCAGCATAATGCACATCTAGCACACATTAAAAAACATATACAATGCAGGCCTTCGACAGAAGAACGTGGATCTAATGCAATATATCCAACTCTGATTGAATATTCAGATGATTAATACCTCCTAGATGCATAGGAAGGTTTTTATGGCATTATTGTGTAGGCTAGTTCATATTATAGGATATAAAGGCAAATACATTTATTTAGCATTGCTGGGAAAACATAGACATTTTTGTTTTTGGACTTGTTATAATGCAACCAAATGGTCAACATACTTGGTTTGCCAATGGGTAGGTTGAGACCATTTGGACATGGACACATTCAAGTAATAGTACCGAATTTCAAATATGAAGATACATAATAACTTATTCAATATAAAACATATTATATCAAATTGACGAATCCTTGATCAAGGTCCGAGTTAATCAAGAAACCACTATGGGATTTGGGTCACAGTAATCATGTTAATGATGGTCATAAACAACAGGGGTTGGCGTGGCTAGCCCCTCACATGTAAACTCATGCAAGGGAAGCTTGGGCATATCAATGAGGAGAGATGGTGGCATATGACAATGAATAAGGCCAGTTACATAGTTGGTATAATATTTATCAAAATTTCGAGATGAAAAAGTTGGAAATTTTGCAGGTAATCAGGAGTTTCGGTTGAGGGAAATGGCCATTGTGTGCGGAGTGTAAAGGGAGGTTTAAAAGGATAGTGTTCGAGAAACCTCACCACACTTCCTTCACTCTCGTGCATATGTTCCAGTGGGCCCATATCTTTCTATTATGTCTTCAGTGATGTGTATCAACGTCAAATCGCTTTGGTTTGTTTGTATTGTTCTCTCTATTTTGGTTCGGGAATATTCTAGTTATGTGCCTATTTGTTTGGAATTTTGTATTATGGTAACCCTTGCATCCACGGGACTACTTCCCCTCCACCAACAACCATTCTCCAAGTGTCCTCACAGGATTGGACCACATGCCAACTATATAACCAAGTCAACCTAATGATGTCAGCACCACATAAGCGTATGGATTTCCACGTGCCAACCATACATTTATAATTAACCCTACACATTGAATTTTTTATGCTCCTTTGTTAGTAGATTTAGGCTTGTGCATGGGGGTTTTCTTGTGCATGCGGAGTCGTTTAGGCGATGCCAAGAGCATTCAAATATATTTGGAATGGGTCGCTTCGGTTCTGAAGAATTTAAGGTCAATGGGAAGTCAACCCAAATGGGTGATAGGTTACATTCGAGGAGGAAGGTGGCTGAGTCTTCATTTGCACATGGGGTCTCTCATCCCTCGATTTAACGAAGAGGTAAAGTCCCAGGATCACACTCTGCAAGATAAGCTTGATATGTTGTCTTGGGATAAGCCCCATCGAAGATGGAATGGTTTTGCTAAGATCATCCTTGTGCAACATCATCAGAGGAAATTATGGGTCAAATTTATTGAAATTTTATCTGGTCATTGTTCTTTGTTAGATCTCGTAGGAAAGTTCCACCCTTGGTACAACAAGCCCCATATCGCCCTCTCTCTCCACTCGATCCTCCCTATGTGATCATCCAACTGTGGGCCAAGGGTTTTAGGAATTTTATTGTATGAAAACTTAGGAAGGTTTTCATAAGGGACGTTTGTGCAACAATGGAACGTCCCTCATCGCTCTAAAACCATGGGTCGAACTCAATCAGGGGGCGTGGTAAAGGACACGCTTTGAACAACCACACAAAGGGTCATTGGTGTGGTAGTATTGATCATTTGGGTAATGTAGCAGCTAACACATACAGAATAGGAACTCCTTCACAGGCCAGAAATATAATTAGTGAATGGAGGGAGGAAATTAGAGTTGAGATGGATCCCAACGACCAAGAGATTTTGGCTAACTTTGGTGATATTTTACCATACCCATGTGAGACGCATGGTAGACGAACCTTGTTAATGAAAAATCTTCATATTTATTAGATGATGAAGGCTTTGTTGGCTAAGGCATTAATGTTGCCACTTACAGGTATCCCAGAGCCCTTAGAAGATATTCATGAAATTCATAGGGAAGTCCAACTAATTGAGTGTCAAATCCAGTGGCAGAATGCAAGTGTGGCATGCATTGAAAGACATATTTCGTGCATGCCTGTGAGACAACAACCAAGATCTAGTGCAAAATATCCATATCCAGTTGAATCTTCAGATGATTAATGCCTCTTAGATGCAGAGGAAGGATTTTTTGGCGTTATTGTGTAGGTTGGTCGATATTAAAGAATATAAAGACAATTATCTGCTGGAAAAGCTTATGCATTTCCATTTTTGGACTGGTTATAATACAACGAGATGGTGAAGATATCTGGTTTCCTAATGGGCAGGTTGAGGCCATTTGGACACGGATGCTTATCTTGTAATACCTATTATAGTTTGAAGTAATAGAAAGGCACCACCCAAACATACAAAAACAAATTAAGGAAATTAATTTTCCAATTGTACGCTTTATTTATTTATAAATATTTTAAATTATTAATAATCTTAAATATATATATATATATATATATATATATATATATAGATATATATATATATTAGCTTTTTATATCAAACAATACAAAATATGAAACTTTTGTTAAATATAATAATAATTTATATTTGTAAGTGTTTCAATATTTTTAAATACAAGTTTTTGTTTGGAAGTTATGTGAATATATAAAGTAAATGTTAATACAAGATTTTATGTTTAAATCTTCGAGATATTAACCCATGGAATTGTACTGCGTTAAGTTGGCAAAGATCAACCTAGAGATTATAGTGGTATAAAATCAACCATTATATATATATATATATATATATATATATATATATATATAATATATATAAAGTAAGTAAACACAAAGAACCAAATTAAACAACCATTAAACTAAAATAAAAATATAAAACATTCTTGTTAAAATTTACAATAACAATATAGAAATTTAATCTGAATTTGAGTAAATTTGGTCATAACAAAATAAATGAATTTTCCCATTAAATATATTCTTTAGAAGAAATAAAAAGGACCTCACTAGTTTTCAAGGCAGCTGGGTGGCGACGTAGTTCCAAATCCATTCCCAACTCATATATTGATTTAGCCTTATTTATGGTCGTTGACATTATCTAAACATTTGTCAAAGTAATTCTTGTGCACACAATTAGTTACTTGCACATAAAATTCACCGCCAGATTGGTCTATGCCATTATGTCGATTCTTTTATAAGTGACATCTTGTATTTGTACTGTAAATGCATAAAGAAAACTATATGCGACAACCTGTATTTGTAGTATAAAATCATAAAATTCACAGCTACATTTTTCAAATGGATGCTTTTATAAGTGACATAATGTATTTGTACTCTAAAATCATAAAATTCATAGTCACATTTTTCAAATGGATGCTCCTATAAGTGACATCATGTATTTGTATTGCAAATGGTTGCACGCAACGCCATCACAAACATTATTACTAATTCCAAACTTCAAAACCAATATGCTCAAAAATCATTGTCATATATTTCGATTGAGTTTGTCATATATATATATTAGGAACAAGTAATCTATTTGAGAAGAAAATTGTAAACAATGTCTCAAAATATAGGAATAAGTAATCTATGTGAGAAGAAAATTGTAAACAATGTCTCAGAATATAAGAGTAGGCGTGAAATGGTGATTGCAAATGATTCTTTCGTGTGTTAATAATGTAATAGCTAAGCTGATGGCGTCTCACAAGGGTGATGTAAATTAAAAAAAGGAGGTATAAATATTAAATGTTATTTGAGTGAATTTTAGAGATATGCTACAAAAGTTTCGATTATATATATTTGGATAGTGTTTATTTCAATCCTAAAATTTTAATATTATCTATTAAATTATTAATATCATCAATTAATTGTTTTGTAGGAGCTCATCTAATTTTTTATTTTACAACTTGTAATTTATTTATTAATATCAATATAATTTTAATAGTTATCAATATCAGTAAGAATGTTTACAATTTCATTTTGTATCCATCAAATTATTTTGTGATTTGTTCATATTATCTTCTTTAATAGTTACAAAAAAATATTTAAGCGCTTAACCTTGTCTCCTCATAAATTGTGCAAACTTTTTATATATAAATAATTTAGTAAACTATTAATAATTTTACTATTCTTTTTTTGCTTAAGCAAGAGACGGTCCTTCTATTAACTTAGGTAAAAAATATTTTACACAGGTTACAATAGGCGCACAGAGGCAAAAACTCCCACAAAGGGAGAGTGAAAATACCCAAAGTACACATAAAACCCTCCAAAAATCAAACAGAAACAAGGCCTAGACTGCCCTGGAACCAAAACCGGGCAAGTGGATCCAAAGTCTGCTGATCTGTCTTCTAACAATCTGGCAGTCAAAATTCAACCCGTGCGGAGGCGAAGCCCGCAGAAAAACCCTTAAGTTGCACGATCAACGCTGACCGTTGATCTTCTCCTTCTGATCCAACGGCTGGTGTCCATATCGCGCGGCTTACAAGCCCGCTGAATACCGCGCGATGAAGGCGGTTTGCCTTTTCGGTCCTCCACCATGTGTTGCTTCCTGAGTGGAATCGCTGGCTTTTCATTAAAACCGTCTTTGGTTTGGATGGCGCTTGATGATGGTGGTAAACCATTAGTGGTTTTATCCTTTCAGGCCCACCAACTTGCACGCCAAAAGGTGGCCGTTGATCTTCCCTCTTTGGATCTGACGGCCACAAACCAAATTGGACCGCACATCCTCTCGCGGATTACCCAGAGATGAAGGCGGATTACCCATCGATTTTACTATTCATATATAAAATCATCCTTATGATTATTTATTTAATTTTTAATTTATTTTCAAGCTTTTTTTTATTCATCTGTCATTATTTATTTTTATTATTTCATTGCATGTTTAACATAATTTGATATTTATCATGATTAGTAACTCTAGATACTTTCATTCTCGTAAAATAATAATTTTTAATTAATTTTCAACAGTTTTTTTTTTTTTTTTTGTGAAGAGTAGCTATTTTTAATTATAATTCTAAATATTTTGAAAATATCATATTCATATATTTAAAGTAACTAGATATTTTATATAATATAAATTTTAATTAAACCCATAGGGTGTAGTGTTTTTTCATGGTACCTGATGTTGTAAAGGTTATAAGTTTGATACTCTCTCGACTGGTGTGGTTGAGGAATCCATTCGTGCTTAGGGCTGGTGTGGGTAAGGATAGGTCTAGTGTGCCCCACGATGAGTAGATTAGGCATGCTAGTCATCTTAGGACTCACATAAGTGTGCTCTCTCTCTCTCTCTATAATTTGATTATTAACTTGCAAAATAAAAACATATTATCTCTCTCTATAATTTGATTATTAACTTACAAACTAAAAATGTATAATCAAAATTTAGCTATTTTCGATATTGAAGTATTGCATTATTTTCTCTATTATTAGGCATTTTCATTTTTTCAAATAAATTTATTATCAAAATTTATTAAATTCTTATTTTTTTTTTTTTACCTGGAACGAAAGTAGGGGAAACTGGGAGCACTTCATCGTGAATGTTAAATTGAATGGAAAGTCATGTTTGCGGGACACAAGGTAATTAAAGAGTCAAACCCAGAACCAACAACAACAAGAACCTCGTGTCTAGGTCTACACCACTTGGGCTAACTCTTGAGAATAAACCAATTTTTATTGATTTATTATAATCATTTTAAAACCTAAAATAAACCTTTTATAAAAAAAATAAAGTTATTATCATTAAATTTTTATTCGTCTTTATAATTATCTTTTATAATATTTTTTTATTGATTATAATTGCGTGTTTGATATTTTTCCTTTTATTTATTAAAGTGATTATAATTGAGTTTGATATTTGTTCATTTATTTATTAAAATATTCATAAATATTAGATCAAAAAAAATAATTTTAAATCAATTTTATGATGTAAGTTATTACAATTTGTTTTTTTCTCATAACAAAATATAGAATATATATTTTTAATATAATCCACTTCATTTTTGCCCAAATTCTCAATAATAATGATGATTATACAATTAAACAATTATATTCATCAAGTTATTATTTTTTAAAATTATATATTTAATTTTACTAAATAGATTATATATATTTTAATGGTTTTATCATTATAAAAAGTATATGACTATGGAATGCATTTTACCTGAAACCACGATTTGAATGTTTTGTCATTTTTTTTTCTCCATTTATGATTTAATATTCTTTTAACAATTTTTCTTATAACATTTAAGATAACATAATGAATTTCCAAAATATATATTTGAATTATATATCATTTAATTCAAAATTATTACTATTCATTTTAAACATGTATGAATCTAAATGTATTTTAATGCTCAATCTATTATATATTGAGGAGGAGTGAATTCTAAGTACAAGTAGTAATTTTGAATACAAAGTATTGTAAAAGATTAGTATAAGATGTAAACTAATTGTAAATTTGACATTCATATATACAATCCTTACTTTGGAGTGTAAAAACATTTAATATTGAAGTAAGAGGCGTATTAGTAATGGATAAAGAAAAATAAATATAACTAACATAGCCACTTACTCTACACCAATAAGAATTCAATTTATGCTTAAGTGTTTTCCTACAAGATAAACACCAAGAACTAGTTTCAAATATGAATATACATAAGATTTTATTCAAGACAAACGAATTATTTCAAATTGAGGAAAATATTGTTTTTCGGTCAAAATTACACACTTTATTTCGAATTATAAATCTTTTGAATTATTGTATTTTTAAATATGAGTTTTTTTTAGGAAGTTCACTTAGCAAGTTTGTGAAAATGTAAAGTAAATGTTAATAGAAGATTCCATATCCAAATATTTGGGATATGAAGTCATGGAATTGTACGAGTTAAGATGACAAAGATCCACGAGGAGGTTGTAGTGGTAGCAAGATGAATCAACCATCAAAGTATAGATAAGCATATAATACAATATCTTAGTCTAATATAATAGAAAGTAAGCAGACAGACGCAAAGAACCAAATTGAACTCACGTTATTCAAGAAAACAATATAAATGAATCTTCTTAATTTTAGCAATAATAATATAAATGAATCTTGTTAAGTTTGGCCATAACAATATAAATGAATTTGGCCATGTTTTATTGTGAAGCTTTTGAACAAATAGAAGGACCGCACTAGTCTTTAAGGCAGCTGGGTGGCGAAGTAGTCCCCAAAGCCACTCCCACCGCATTGGTACATATTGAATTTGCTGCGTTTGTAGCTGTTGAACTTATGTGAACATTTTCCAAAGTAATTCTTGTGCACGGAACTGTTTCGCTGCACGAAAAATTCACAGCCACATTCGTCGATGACGTTCCGTGGATGTTTTTAAAAGTGACATCCTTTATTTGTACTGCAGATGACTGCACACAACATCATCACAAACATTATTGCTGATTTCAAACTTCAAAACCAATATGTCCAAAAGATATTGTGATAACCGATATGTATGAAAATTATTGTGTTATATACTATTTGTCATTTCTATGCATTTAATATGGCGAAAAATTATATCAGAGACATGATTACTGATTCCAAACTTCAAAACCAATATCCAAAATTTGTTTATAATTGGAGTAGTTGTAACTAATGATGCTAAAAATAATTAATTTCCTATTTCAAGCGAATAGATACTAAAGGGAAAGAAATATTGTACTTTCGTGCTTATTATATGCACATACACCAGTATTTCAGAATTGACGACATATATGGGAACTATATACCCACAGACTTCAAACTGATATTTGAAGAACAACTGGAACAAAACACAATCTTAAAAGAGACAAAAGTACTATGATGCCCAATTAATTAAGATGCGTGTTGTATATGTTTTTCCCTCGGGTATGTTATGAAAACAACATGGAATTGTGCACAAAAGTTAGCTGATCACCTGAATTTTGCATGGCGAAGACGAATCACAATAATACTGATCAATGATAATCGGATTCTTGACATTATCAACAACTATGTCCTCAAATGTGATATTCCGTGCGTAGCCAGAACCACCCTGTATATTTAGAAAAATCATGAATTATGCTATAATCATGGTAGATAATGAAGATTAATATCAATTACAAATTGTAATGGATTGTTGTTGCATAGTGAAAATTTCAAGAGAAAATTTTAAAATCAATAGAAATAGTTAAAAGAGTCATACACATGCTAAACCAACCTGCCAAGTCTTGATTCTAGCTCCGTTGGATGTTCCGCTAAAAGTGATGTTTTGGACAAGAATGTCATCAATTTTGGCTGCTTCTCCATTTTCTCCCAGGCTTCCAATACTGCAGAAAATAAGAAGTACAATTAAAATTGCATTCTTAATGTCTCATCTGACTGTATTGTATTTTCTGCATGATAAGAGCAAAAATACATATCTCACCTGATGCCATGGCCTGGGCCACAATTTATATTTTTGACATTAATTGTAGATGAGCTCGATGAAATGTAAATGCAATCATCCCCTGGTATACAATATTTACAATCATAATTAGCATGTTTGTCAATTTGAAGTTTAGATAGGTAAAATTAAGGTTTGCAGTTATAGCAACGTTAAGATAGGTCTAAGCTAGACGGAAATATACTAAATTATTATTAAGCTATTGGATCTATGATAAATGGGTTTATGTGAATGAACAAATTAACGCAAAGCAGTGAAATTAATAGTTTCCAACCTGTCTCGATGACACAGTTGTTGATTTGGGCATTCTGAACTCTTTGTATATGGATACCATCAGTGTTCGAGCTATCCTCGGGAGCTTGTATCTGCAGCCCGCTTAGTTGGATATCCGAAGAGTCCACCACTGCGAGATGCATCTGTTGGCTATTGACAAATTGTAGATTTCTAATCAAAACATTCGAACATCCAGTGATAGACATTGCCTGTAAGACCAACGCATAATCCAAACCCATTGCATGAGAACAGCCGCCTTCAATTAAAATTTACAGAAAAATAAATAAAAAATAAACTATTTATAACATCGTGTCTCTCTTCAAGCAAATAAACAAGGTGATTAGGTTGGAAACAAACCGTCGAAGCCGCATCGAGGCAACCCTGCACACATGAACATTTCTGATGATTAATATAAATTGAAGCAGATGGTTTATACTTGTTGTATTGATGTTTAATGTTAAATGTTAAGAGTTGGAGAGATGAGTGCGGATGGTGCTAGTGGGTGGAGTCGTACGTGGATATTCAATGGAGGAGAGATGATGGAATATTAGAGAATGCGACACAATGGTGACAAAAAGACCAGGTGAAATAGAAATGCTTACTTGTTGTTCGTGCACTTTGCAGGACTTCGACCACCAAGCCTTGCCTTGACCATCAATGACACCACCACCTTCTATGGTCAACCCAGATATACCAGAAAATCGGAGCCACATACGACGTTCATTGCTATTCCATGCAGATTGTTGATTGGGTGCAACTATTGTTCCTGTAATCTGCAAGTAACCTATGTCAGCATACTTTGCGTCTATTGTCATCACAAGTAGACAACCCGACATCCAACTTTCTTACCTCTACTGAAATATGAGACTTGCAAGGACCAAGAAATGTCACTGGCGTAACTAGAAATTTCTTTCCCGACGGTACTTGGAACACTGCATCGGAAGGTGCCGTGCATGCTGCTTGCCATGCTTCTTGGAATGCCTAAAATAACAAGAAAATAACAATAAACACCGAGTTAATAACCACAAAAGAAGAAATAATGATAACAATATTAATAATTTAATTAGTCACATTTTCTTGTGGGGGGAAGAAAACATATTCTCATCAATAAGATTTAATTGGTTGTAAAGATCTTAATTAGATTACAAAGTATATATAATCTATTTTCCCAAATTTCAGTTAGAGTGAAAGGTATATGAAGGAACACGTATATTTTCTAAATTGGTTGTAAAAAATTTAATTAGATTACAAAGTAATAAAATATATCAAGGAACAAGTATGTTTTCTGGACGGTTAGAAGAAAGAAAAACCTATTCCCACTATAAAAACACTGCAGTGAGTCGAAGGGCAAGGGCAAGGGCAAGGTATGCTCAGCGCATCAAACTTTGCAGGAGTATCAAAAGAATATTGAACATATATAATAATTGATTAAAAGGTAGTCACCGTCCGATCATCGTTTAGACCGCTGCCATGTGCGCCGTAGTCCATGACATTGAAGATCGGTGAAGCGCTGGAATCACTTTTGGTCAGCACCACCTTTCTATGAGTAGCCCAACTTGAATCCACCATTAACAGGGCCATAAAAGCAACAGCTGAAGCGAATGTAGTCTGCAGATAATTTCTTTGTTAAAAGCGTCTTATCATTTTTTCACACACACAGACTGACTGCAGATAATTTCTTTGTTAAAAGCGTCTTATCATTTTTCCACACACATCATATTGTTTGCAACCTACAGAAGCATAGTGTGGTTTAGTCATTACCAATGATTTAAAAGCCATTGCGAAAATTTTGAAGCCGAACCTTTGTTGCAGCCTACAGGTGATCGAAACGTGTTTCATGGCAAGGAGAAGAGCGGGGATTTTATAGTGCTAAAAGCCATTTAAAACGTGTTCCTATTTCTTCTTTTCTTTCTATCTCAGGGAATCGATTTCGTCCGCTTTATTTTTTTCTGACCGCAATGTTCCCATCAAAATTGACTTAACTGTCACTGGGCATTGTGGAGACTGTGCTGCTGTAACATATCCAAATTCCAGTTTGATTGTTGTTCAATTTGTGATATCAAAATTCCAGTTTGATTGTTGTTCAATTTGTGATCGCTGACGTATTTATCTTTGGACCATGCAAGTCGGAATGATGGTAGAAGTACTTTCCCCGCATTATGCCATGCTGCGGAACCAAAAAACCACTGACCTTTGTGTACTATTCGAACATTCTCATTTTGCACGACTGTTGTTTATCTTAACGGAATGGCTGCGTGTGAGGGCAAGTGCTATTTCAGAGACTATAGCATAGTAAATGCTCTCTTAACAGAGTCTAAGGACAGTCTTGGGAGACGAGTTCTGACCGTCAACCCGTGTGCATCCTTTCCCGACGAACAGATTCCGATCGATGTCTCTGTATGTATTCGCATTCATCCACCATGACTTATGCATCCATGATGGATCCCAGAAATTGCGTTGATAGTACGCCATGCTTTGATAGGTTATGGCATGGAGCATACATGATTGTATACGCTCAAGTTTTTAAATTATGCGCGGGGTAATGAAATTCAAATTTGAATATGCCATCAGTGAACGAACTCAAATTTCTTGTTTATCAGAGGTTTGGAAAACTTCATCGTTCGTTGAATTTTGAGATGGGTGTCTCAGGAAGGCAATACATACTGCGCTTGTTCATTATTCATTTCTTTAGCTGCTTGGGATGGCTATGCAATCTTGCTGTCGCGCAGTCCGAGTTGGGTGAGGCTGTAACGGGGTCCACTAATTTTCCCGATCTGGGATTCGCTATAGTGGGAAATTTTTTGGTATTTGTTAGGAGCTTGTTAAGGGGAAGACTCGACCTGGAGCTGGGCGCCAGGGATGTTCTGGCAACCCTGAGAGGCCCCGAACTGTACCCGATAAATGCCGGGTTCGGACTGACTACCTACGCGCCAAGTCCAGAACCAGAAAATCGATTTGCAAAGGCTTCTGTGGTAATGTTGTCATACAACCCGCCCAATTCATCGATGAAGCAATTTATGAAGTATATCTGCAATGCCTATAAGGTGGACTCTATTCTACTTCAATGTTTTCCTTTAAAATCTCAATCTGCTGAACTCCTTCCTGGGATCTGTAATTGCAAGCTTCAGGATGGTGGATCTGAATGCAAATGCATTGTATTCTGGAATGTGCAAGACATCGTAAAGGTGCTTGATCAACGGATGCCCGGAAGTCTTAAACGACTATCTGATTCCCTATGCTTACTGCCATCTCCAGACTGCCTAGAAAATGGTTGCCATGGGTGGAAGGAAGAAAGGAAGAAAGAAAAGCAGGCAGTGGATGAAATATTTGAGTATGTTTCCAAGGGAGCCATGGAAAAGGAGCATCCTTGCATCTGCATTCCCCTTTCTCCATCAGGCTATGATTACTGGACAAAGCTGCTGAACAGATCTTTCGGAGCTACGGGAGAATCTGACCGTGCTTACAGCACTGCGTCTTTAATAGTGCCAAGGTTAACATAGATCGCACTCAACCTTCTACTCACTGTTTGGTTCAGGGTCGATGGCTTCTCCAGCTCTCTTGTGGCAAGAAGAGCAATTAAAGATTATGTGGTAGATAGTAAGGGAAGTGGGTTTGCCGCCGGTGCTTTTCTAACAAATGGTATGGCCCAAAACAACTACGAGTGCCGGGTGTTGAACTTTAGAGGTACTCGTTTGGGCGTTAGAACCTTGTCCTATATAGTAGGATCTTTCAACCTCTTTTGCTCCATATTTTGGGTGCTCTTTGTTTCTCTGCAACCTACAAACATTGGAAAATGGTACGATATGGGCTCTGAACCGCCTTCCAAATACAGTGTTATTGTTGCCATATTGGTAGGCATTGGTATTGCTTTGGGCATGGACTGCTTACATTTGTATTTGAGTAACCCAACCGTTAAGGTCGATGAACCCAAAGAGCCAACATCCACTGTTTCCCAAGAAGCAACAGCAGGTAAGGGTTTGTTTGCTCCAATAATTAATGTTTGGCGTCGTGTTAAGGTTTCGTTTCAGCCGATGCTCCAGTTTTGCCTTCCTCTCCTGGTTTGCATTCATCCCATACTCCAGTTTTGGGGTCGTCTTAAGGTTTGCCTTCATCCCATACTCCAGTTTTGGGGTCGTCTTAAGGTTCAGGATTTGATACTCCAGTTTTGGGGTCGTCTTAAGGTTTGCCTTCATCCCATACTCCAGTTTTGGGGTCATCTTAAGGTTCGGGATTTAATACTCCAGTTTTTGGGTTTGAAGAAGACTTTGCTGCGTCCAAAAGTTCTGGTTCGCGCGGTGATGGCTTTGGAATTGATATGTATTTTATGTGGTAGCTTGTTATAAGGAATTTTGGGCCCAAAATGTTTTGGTAGATGGGTATATGGTGCTTTACAAGTACTAGTTTGGGTAAAGTGGGCCACTGGAAGTTATCTTTTAGGCGAGTATCCACCAGAATATGATTCTCAATCTAAGGATGAGAATGGAATTCTGGTGTATTCCTCTGCATTCACTTATGATAATGGTATTCTTGTGTATTCATCTGCTTTCTGGCTCAATGCTCTTTTGGCAGGAGTCCGGTTTAAGTGGCACTATGCCACAGATTTGAACTCACTGAGTTGAGTCAAATCCAAGTGTCCATTGAATATAAGTGTATTGTACTTGGGTTTATATAATTAATGAAATGATAAGTTGGTTATGGATTTTATTTATGATGAGTAATTAGTAATTATTAATTGTTTTGTTAGGGTAATTATTAATGTTTTTTTTTTTCTTCTTTTCTTCAGTTAATATCTATACTCTTCATCAAAGATATATATACAAATTTTAATTATAAACAAATAAAATTGATTGAAAATTGACGGAGTTTTATATGTAATATTAATTATAGAAGTTACAAATTATTAATTATTATATTTGGTAGAAGATTTAAGGCTACAAGCAGAATTGACCTCATTATTTCTTATTAAAGAAATGCTTTAACACAACTAATTAAATTAACCCTCATAATTATATATATATATATATATATATATATATATAAAAAGTATTAATTATTAAATCTTCGAAAAAATTATGCTTTTATATTTATGTGAAGTGTTTAAAAAATAATAAGATAATTTTTTAAAAATAATAAACTGAAAAACAATAAAATATATTAATAAAATAAATATCATATGAAATAATCATTTCCATTAATGAAATTTAAAATAAGTGTTATAATAATTAATAGTTACTTATTCAATTAATCATTTTTTATTTAACATGTATGATGATAGATATTTGTAAGATTTGTTTTATAAAAGTGTTATAATAATTAATAGTTACTTATTCAATTAATCAATTTTTATTTAACATGTATGATGATAAATATTTTTAAGATTTGTTTTATATTCTTGAGTAGATGTTCAAGCTAATTTGAAAAAGTGTTATACTAATTGACAATTACTTATTTAACTGGTCATTTGTGGTTATATAGTGTATGAAGATAATATGACTTGTTTTGTATCCATAAATATATGTTAAAGAGTCAACATGATTATAACTCAATTTATTTACAGTTTATTTTTTTGAAGTTTTGATAATTATTCATCTAACATTTGGAGTTAAATTTTATGTGTGGAGATAAATAAGTGAGAAAACTTGTAAGTTTATAAAGTTACTATGAAAAATCCACAAAATAATACAGTGAATTTAGAAAATAATGTATTCGCAAAACATATCATAAATAACAAAATATTACAAGCAAGAACAATATTTATTACTAAAATTTGAAAAAAAATAGTATAATAATTAATAATTACTTATTTAATTAATTACTAATAATTTAATAGTATTGGAGAATAAATATCACTTAGCCTTGTTTGTATTTATAAATATATGTTAAAACATTTTAATGAATATGATTTATCTTTATACTCAGAGTATAATTATTTTCTAATTTATTCTCTTGGAGTTTCAATTAATGGCACTTTCAACATTTAGAATTAGATAACATAGGAGTGAATTTGTGAACATATTGTGAAATTACTTGAAGTGAAATTACTTTAATAAAGTAGAAATTTATTATGTGTAAGATTGTTGATGAGAGAAAACCACTCACAAAGTAGTTCAAGTAAGATTTGAAATAAAAAACTAAAACTAAAATGTACACTTGAAAAGTTAATATATATAAAATTCAAAATGTGATATATATTTTTATTTTTTATATAAAAATTATTTACACTATTGACTCAACAAATTGTTATTCTATTAAACATAAATTTAATCATATTATAAATTATGTTAAAATCTTTTAACAAACTTAGAAAATATGTGTACACATATATGATGTGACATTGAAGTGAAATGGAAAATATAATCATGAGTAGTATGAAATAAAATCTACAAAACCCAAGAAAACCTTGTACTTGTGAAAACTACAAAACCATGAAAACCTTGTAATTGTTGGCATTTATTTTTTCTTTTGGTAGAAATGTTCAAGTTTAAAGAATTATAAGAAAAACCTCATAAACATGGTATCATGAACAATATACATGAAACTATATAAAAATAATAATACAAGTTAAAACAAATATATAACTCATATTTAAATATAAAAAATATTGGTTTTTGGATTAAAATCACAATTCCCTTAATACACTATAAATGACCTACTACAAATAATGCAAATAATGTTAGAGTGGATCTTAAGGAGGAAGAGTTTTGCATTAATATTACAAAACATTTAGAACAACATATTTATTTTCAATTTTAAAGATATTAATAATTTTTTATTTTTCTTTTATGATTTTTTTTGCAATTAATTTATTATTATTATTATTATTATTATTATTATTATTTATGTGAAGAATTTTAATTTAATATTTAAAATTGGATTATTTAACTAAAAGTGGGTAGGAAAATATCATGTTCGTGATAGTGATAATGATTTCTCATTGTACTCTTAGTAATAGCTCAATGCACATATATTTAAACTCTAAGGACATCACTTAACATAAATATAACCATATTTTTAATCAATAAATGGTAATTTTATTAAGATACTAACGTTCTCATTGTTTATTCATTATCATAAGAAATTCCTAATGTGGTAGCATTAAAATAAAAAGCATAACACTAATAGAGCATACAATTGTCACATCAACACAAAGGTTTAGAGTGGGAAGCTCTATCACATCAAGAAAAACCCACTTTGAAAATCATCTTGATTAGATCACAAATAATATAGTATATGATTAGAGACGTGACCTTTATAACAAGTTACTATGACAGATATCTTTGTCCAAACCCAACAATTCATTATTCATCACATGATCACATATGACACTCATTTAACACTTACAATGTTGAGGATTCTTATGATACCTTAAATGCTTAAGGATCTTAGGACATTGAACCTAGGCCATTGAAAACACATAAGAGATTGAAGACATTAAGTAAAATTGGGAAACTGATGTTGTGTGATATGTAAACCATCATAGATATTGTTCTTTAGGATTTTATATAATATCCTAAGACTAAACCCACAATAAAGGGATTGGTCTTGACAAAAATAATACGGAAATAAAAGGTTTGGTACTTGTGTGCTCTCCAAAATTCCAAATTATATTGAGAACCAAAATAACATTGAATGAGAAAGTCCTCAAAGAAAGAAAATGGAAGAGATACCCAATATTGGTTCCATGTTGATATCTCTCTTTGTGTATCCTAGAATATAAGAAAGTAAGTCATTTTTCTTGAGTGGTCACACCAAACTAATTCAAAATGTATTCTTAAATTCTTCTTAGAACAAAATCACTTTAGATATAATGAAAAGTGAGCCTAAAACCACAGTATAAAATCATCAAACAACATCATCATGAAAGATAGAGTTCTAGGGATGGGGGAGTGAGTGCTACACGTCATCTTGTCACCATTAGCACATGACCGCAAATCCAGATCTCTCACTATCCGATGAACTCTTGCAAGCAATCCCCTACAATGTTGGAATAAAAACCATTCTGAAAACAACAAGAATCTTGGATTACGTTGCTAAAAAACCAATTTTGAAAAAGTGTCACACTTTTCCTAGCAACTATCTGTGTAAATGCAATTTTAATGATTGTAGCCTACGTAATTTGTCGCACTATTCTCCATTAAAAAGTTTGATAACCTTTTAATGTAGGTAAAAATAAAAATAAATTTCTAGAAGCCTTGTTGGGGAATATTATCTCAAGAAGAAGGATGTGAGCCCCTACCTATTTGAGCCTCATCCCATGGTTTATGAATCTATTCCCTCTCATTATGGAACCCTAATCCCCATATTTGTGGATCTTATCCTTAGAAAGAGGATCTCTAACCCTCTCCTCTTGTCTTATAAATTCACTAATAAACCATAGGGAAAATGGTTGACTTTTGATGTAAACTCCCTCTAATCGTATTTTCTAAAAAATCATGAAGCAAGATCTAAAAATTGGACAAGAGGATTAGTGTGGTTTTCCCTCACAATGGTCCAAATTTCAGCTCCTTGAACCTCCCAAAAGAAAATTTATAGTAGAAATGGAAACATGACATGTTTAAAGAAGAATTTAGGAAGCCTATCTTCCTCAAATAGTGACTTTAGAAAATCTAATACATATAAAAAGCTACAACCAAATAATATAAAATCTACAACCATGATAAATTTTTTGGAAAGTAAATGTATGTACATATAAACTTGTTCAAAAGAGAAATTAAATAATCTTTCATAAGAGATACTTATTTAGACTCAAGTATTTTACAATTTGGAACTGAAGAAGTGTGAGCCACCAAATATGGGCTTAGCTATGCTACAACCTTTCTCATAGTTGATCACCCTCAAGCTAGATCTTGAAGCCCTGAGATAAAAAAATAAAATCAAGGATTTTCAGGGCTACTCTTCTCCACACACAAGAGAGAATATAAGTGTTTTTCCTTTCCATTCATTGACCAAGCCCATAGAAGTTCACAAATGAAAATGAAAGTCTGCACAACACAAGGGAGTCCTCCTATGACCTATGTAGTCCCTCAGCCTTCCCTTCTTTAGTGCTCTTTGTGCCACATAGTCCTTAGAGCCATCTAGTCCAAAGGAAAAACACTACAACACATTCAACTTCTATTACAAAACATGTCACCAATTTTCATTCCAATTCAAATTTTTGATTCATAGGGAGAAAATGAGTGTATGAGAATAATAATAGATTAATTCTCAAAATAAAAAGGAAAAAGAATTCTTCTCCTTTGCTTTTCTCCATTTTATAAACACATATTGACCCTTCATCTTCTCAATCATCACATTAATGGAATTATTAATTCAAGGTATATATTTTACTCTCAAAGCATCATAATCTATTGGTTGTCTCTCTTGTTTAATTCTAATATATTTTATTAATAAAACAAAATATTACATCTCATAATAAACTTTCAACTCATAACATCAATGCTAACACCCTAACATTATTTGTCATTAATTACAAAAAATCAACAAAATAAAAAAAAAAAATGTCACAATACCCTACCCCTTAAAGAAAAGAAACATTGTCCTTAGTATTGTACCTCTTGCAAAACCAATATAGGAATAAAACAAATAATGCTTCCCAAGTGGCATCTTGTGCTTCATAATGCTTCCACTGTACTCTAAAATGCACAATGGTTTCGTTTTAAATTAGTATCTCTTTTTTCGTAGAACACATTGTGGTTCTCGATTGAAAAGATCCACTTAGACCACATTTAATCAATTACATGATTAAAATTATAAACATTAATATGATTAAAATCATAAACATATTTTTTAAGAAAATATATATAGAAGACATTATAAAATTTATTGTTATCACATACCCAAACTAACCAATGAGCAATTCTCATACAATTCCAAAAACATTCATTAAAACTAAACCTAGAGAAAAAGTCCATGTTTGATGACACAGTACATCACTTAAAACAGTACATCACTTAAAACCAAAACCGTAAAATTCATGCATCCCCTAAAAATATTGACAGGCATTGAGTGAAAGATTTTGAGCAAGAAACCCTCCATATAATGTGCGAGGGGCCTGTTCCTTCGAATTTTCCATGCAAGATCCCAAACGCATTCAAATGATAAGTTGAACATGGGCGGGGTCGGGGAAGAGACGGAGCCGAAAAGGTTGAACCTTTTGCCCGTTTTCCTAATCTTTAAAGAATTGCTACACACATTTCATTATTTCTTCCTCATGACTGTTTATTCCGAAATAGTAAGCAACATGTAGTAGCGAAACTTCAGAAGTATACCACAATTCTCTGGGCAGGGTTAATGTAAACACATAAGAATATATACCCCGAAATATCAGCGAAACTCAAGAAATATATCACAATGCCTGTGGACGGTGGATCATGGACCAGATGGTGCAAATTTTTTGATACAATATAGCGGTAGTCTCGTGAATTTTGATATATCTTTTTGGTTTAATTTATTTAAAATTTTGAAAATCACAAATTTGAGTCATAAATTTTTTATTATCTAAATGTTTCAAAGATTTCTCAAAATCTACATATAATCACAAGCTTATTTTAAATTTTTATTTTAAATAATAAAATTTAAGATATAGACAAAAACAAAAATTTAGCTTAAATTTAACAATTTTCTTTTGAAATTTCAAAAATATACCCTAATTCTGTGGGTGTCACAATATATACCTCGAAATATCAACAAAATTCAGTAAATATATGAGAATGCTTGTGGACAAGATGATGCAAAAAAAATTGATATAATATAGTCATAGTCTCTGCTATATGTGATTTTTGATATATTTTCTGATTCAATTTATTTAAAATTAAGAAAATCACAAATTTGAGTTGTAAACTCTTTACTAGTTATCTAAATGTTTCAAAGGCTTTGAACAATCTATATATAATTAAAAACTAATTTTAAACAACAAAATTTAAGATTTAGACAAAAAAATAATTTCCCTAAATTTAACAAAAACTTTAAAATATAACAGATTTAAAAATCTATATTTCGCAAATATTCCAGATCTGTATATAACACTAATAAGACTACTGCAAATCCATTCCAAACACCAAAAACTTTTGATATAATATATAGCTCTCTAGAACGTTAGAAATTAAGATCCAGTTGCAAACCCATCCCAAACACCAAAAACTTTTGATATAATATATATAGCTCTATAACGTTAGAAATTAAGATCCCGCTGCAAACCTATTTGAGGCGTGTAGCGATGGAGAAAACATCGAAACATTTAAAGAGAGCTATTTCTCCAATAGCACAGACCCTGCACTTCCCTTCCATGGCAACGAGAATTTTGGGCTTCTATTCTTCTGCCTGGACAAGATCTTGGGGGCAGGCGATATAAAGCCAGTGAGGAAACAGATGTGGGGCAGCAGTTGGAGCGGTTTGTATCGTGTACCAGTTTCGAACCACGTTCTTATGCATTGTTCTGTGTATGTGCTTCGGCAACAAGCGGGCTGAGGAGACCCTGTTATCTGTACAGGGCATCATGTCGGAGCTCTCCCTGATCAACTGACGAAATCGATAATGGGCATGGTTCGCATAGAGGTTTGGATTTTTGAAGGAAATGAGGGCGGGGTTGATTTTCCAGAATGAATTCAAATTTGAATTTCATTACCCCCAAATTGGAGGTGCGGAAGCATCTCTTGATCTTTTCCAGCACAATCGCTTGGTTCTGTTTCGACAGATGCCCTAATCAGGTTTCATTCTGCGGGCACCAATCACGTTACAATTCTGTTTGATTAGCCCTTGTGATTTTGTAACATTCATAACGTTACTCTTATCAGGGGGGCAATTCAACTCTCTTCGAGCCCTTGTGTTTTCGGATTGATGAATGCTCCTGCAACCTTCATGAGGCTAATGGACGAGATTGAAGTTCCTAGTAGTAGCAACTGATAAACCTACACGTGGTAGCTTGTGGGGCCATGATGTAATCAAGTTGAAGATTGTAATAAAAAGAAGATTAGCGTCTTGTGTATATGTAGTTCATGTGCTTGAGGTTTATGATGTTATGTTCTACATGATTGAGTTGTGTTATTGATCCATGAAAAATTGTTAAAGTGATTAAAAAGTGAAATTTGTGAAGAATTGTATAATTTGGCCACACTACTAATTCATCCCCCCTCATAGTAGTGTCCTAGTTTCCATTGTTTCTAAAAATTTGTATTGAAGCTAGCCTCCTTCAGGATCAGTTTAATAGTTAGAAGGAAGATCAAGGATCATGGAGAACTAGGACCTGATTACCTCAGTTGGAGTTCCATTTTTGAATGGCTCAAATTATACAAATTGGAAGGTAAGGATGAGAATCTTCTTGCAACATCTTGATTTAGATGCATCACATCTTCCGTATATGCCCAGTTTCCGTATATGCGCACATCTTCCGTATATGCCCAGTTTCTGTATATGCGCACATCTTCCGTATATGCCCAGTTTCCGTATATGCGCACATCTTCTGTATATGTCCAATTTCCGTATATGCGCACATCTTCCGTATATGCCCAATTTTCGTATATGCGCACATCTTCCGTATATGCCCAGTTTAGTTTCCGTATATGCGCACAACTTCCGTATATGCCCAGTTTCCGTATATGCACACATCTTCTGTATATGCCCAGTTTCCGTGTATGCACACATCTTCCGTATATGCCCAGTTTCCGTATATGCACACATCTTCTGTATATGCCCAGTTTCCGTATATGCGCACATCTTCCGTATATGCCCAGTTTCCGTATATGCACACATCTTCCGTATATGCCCAGTTTCCGTATACACCCAGTTTCCGTATATGCACACATCTTCCGTATATGCCCAGTTTCTGTATATGTGCACATCTTCCGTATATGCCCAGTTTCCGTATATGCGCACATCTTCCGTATATGCCCAATTTCCGTATATGCACACATCTTCCGTAGATGCCCAGTTTCCATATATGCGCACATCTTCCGTATATGCCTAGTTTCCGTATATGCCCAGTTTCCGTATATGCCCAGATCTTCCATATATGCCCAGTTTCCGTATATGCCCAGATCTTCTGTATATGCCCAGTTTCCATATATGCGCACATCTTCCGTATATGCCCAGTTTCCGTATATGCGCACATCTTCCGTATATGCCCAGTTTCCGTATATGCGGACATCTTCCGTATATGCCCAGTTTCCGTATATGCGGACATCTTCCGTATATGCCCAGTTTCCGTATATGCGGACATCTTCCGTATATGCCCAGTTTCCGTATATGCACATCTTCCGTATATGCGCACATCTTCCGTATATGCCCAGTTTCCGTATATGCGCACATCTTCCGTATATGCCCAGTTTCCATATATGCGCACATCTTCCGTATATGCACAGTTTCCGTATATGCCCAGTTTCCGTATATGCACACATCTTCCGTATATGCCCAGTTTCCGTGTATGCACACATCTTCCGTATATGCCCAGTTTCCGTATATGCACACATCTTCCGTATATGCCCAGTTTCCGTATATGCGCACATCTTCCATATATGCACACATCTTCCGTATATGCCCAGTTTCCGTATATGCACACATCATCTGTATATTCCCACATCTTCCGTATATGCCCAGTTTCCGTATATGCGCACATCTTCCGTATATGCCCAGTTTCCGTATATGCTCACATCTTCCGTATATGCCCAGTTTCCGTATATGCGCACATCTTCCGTATATGCCCAATTTCCGTATATGCGCACATCTTCCGTATATGCCCAGTTTTCGTATATGCGCACATCTTCCGTATATGCCCAGTTTAGTTTCCGTATATGCGCACATCTTCCGTATATGCCCAGTTTCCGTATATGCACACATCTTCTGTATATGCCCAGTTTCCATGTATGCACACATCTTCCGTATATGCCCAGTTTCCGTATATGCACACATCTTCTGTATATGCCCAGTTTCCGTATATGCGCACATCTTCCGTATATGCCCAGTTTCCGTATATGCACACATCTTCCGTATATGCCCAGTTTCCGTATACACCCAGTTTCCGTATATGCACACATCTTCCGTATATGCCCAGTTTCTGTATATGTGCACATCTTCCGTATATGCCCAGTTTCCGTATATGCGCACATCTTCCGTATATGCCCAGTTTCCGTATATGCACACATCTTCCGTATATGCCCAGTTTCCATATATGCGCACATCTTCCGTATATGCCTAGTTTCCGTATATGCCCAGTTTCCGTATATGCCCAGATCTTCCATATATGCCCAGTTTCCGTATATGCCCAGATCTTCCGTATATGCCCAGTTTCCATATATGCGCACATCTTCCGTATATGCCCAGTTTCCGTATATGCGCACATCTTCCGTATATGCCCAGTTTCCGTATATGCGGACATCTTCCATATATGCCCAGTTTCCGTATATGCGGACATCTTCCGTATATGCCCAATTTCCGTATATGCGCACATCTTCCGTATATGCCCAGTTTCCGTATATGCACATCTTCCGTATATGCGCACATCTTCCGTATATGCCCAGTTTCCGTATATGCGCACATCTTCCGTATATGCCCAGTTTCCATATATGCGCACATCTTCCGTATATGCCCAGTTTCCGTATATGCGCACATCTTCCGTATATGCCCAGTTTCCGTGTATGCACACATCTTCCGTATATGCCCAGTTTCCGTATATGCACACATCTTCCGTATATGCCCAGTTTCCGTATATGCGCACATCTTCCGTATATGCACACATCTTCCATATATGCCCAGTTTCCGTATATGCGCACATCTTCTGTATATTCCCACATCTTCCGTATATGCCCAGTTTCCGTATATGCGCACATCTTCCGTATATGCCCAGTTTCCGTATATGCTCACATCTTCCGTATATGCCCAGTTTCCTTATATGCACACATCTTCCGTATATGCCCAGTTTCCGTATATGCACACATCTTCCGTATATGCCCAGTTTCCGTATACACCCAGTTTCCGTATATGCACACATCTTCCGTATATGCCCAGTTTCTGTATATGTGCACATCTTCCGTATATGCCCAGTTTCCGTATATGCGCACATCTTCCGTATATGCCCAGTTTCCGTATATGCGCACATCTTCCGTATATGCCCAGTTTCCGTATATGCGGACATCTTCCGTATATGCCCAGTTTCCGTATATGCCCAGTTTCCGTATATGCGCACATCTTCCGTATATGCCCAGTTTCCGTATATGCCCAGTTTCCGTATATGCCCAGATCTTCCGTATATGCTCAGTTTCCGTATATGACCAGATCTTCCGTATATGCCCAGTTTCCGTATATGCGCACATCTTCCGTATATGCCCAGTTTCCGTATATGCGCACATCTTCCGTATATGCCCAGTTTTCGTATATGCGCACATCTTCCGTATATGCAGACATCTTCCGTATATGCCCAGTTTCCGTATATGCGACATCTTCCGTATATGCGCACATCTTCCGTATATGCCCAGTTTCCGTATATGCACATCTTCCGTATATGCGCACATCTTCCGTATATGCCCAGTTTCCGTATATGCGCACATCTTCCGTATATGCCCAGTTTCCGTATATGCGCACATCTTCCGTATATGCCCAGTTTCCGTATATGCACACATCTTCCGTATATGCCCAGTTTCCGTATATGCGGACATCTTCCGTATATGCCCAGTTTCCGTATATGCGGACATCTTCCGTATATGCCCAGTTTCCGTATATGCGGACATCTTCCGTATATGCCCAGTTTCCGTATATGCACACATCTTCCGTATATGCCCAGTTTCCGTATATGCGCACATCTTCCGTATATGCCCAGTTTCCGTATATGCGGACATCTTCCGTATATGCCCAGTTTCCGTATATGCGCACATCTTCCGTATATGCCCAGTTTCCGTATATGCGCACATCTTCCGTATATGCCCAGTTTCTGTATATGCGGACATCTTCCGTATATGTCCAGTTTCCGTATATGCGCACATCTTCCGTATATGCCCACATCTGCGCAGATACGGAAACTGGGCATATAAGGAAGATGTCCGCATATACGGAAACTGGGCATATACGGAAGATGTGCGCATATACGGAAACTGGGCATATATGGAAGATGTGCGCATATACGGAAACTGGGTCAGTATCGTGCAAATCCCATGCCTCGGATTTTTGTTTAGTTTGAGCGACTTTGTGAGCATACTTGTTTAAATCAGCTGTTCCACTCTTTGGGAAATTCATGGTGGTGCAGTAACCAGAATCGATCTAAACTCCCACTTTAGTGGAGTTTTATAGAAGAAAGGAACATAGACCCTTCGGCCAGCGCACAAAACCCTGTAACAAATTATGAACATAAAGAAATTTCAGCCATTCAACAATGGCATTGCCCATTGTCTCATCTTGTAACTGTATAGCAAACAAAAAATGTTAACTACTTACCAATAGCTTGCCTATTAAAGGAAAACAGAGTGACATCAAGCACTTTGTATTGAATCTGATTATCAAAACAGTCTCTGCAATGAAGAAATTGGCTTTCTCTGAACTGAACAAACCATGAATCATCAATGGGCGACCGTAATCTCTGCTAAGTGGTCTACTCATTTGAAAAGATGAAGTTTGACTTACAGGAGAAGCTTCTGACATGATTCTCCTAGGTGTAAAATCAAAAGGAGTTTGTAAATGAGGAATGCCTTTACCTAAAATTTTTAATGGATTTGAATACCAAGGATCTAGTAAAAAAGGTTCAAAAGGAAGACCTTAAAAAATTAACTAATCACCAGTAGTAAGAAGAGGATATAAAATATTTTCCTCTTCTCCTTCAGTAATATTTTTAATACATAGAAGATCGGGAGGTAGACCAGTTGTAATAATATTTCTTTTAGATGCAACTTGTAGAGGTCTAGGAGTTATATCAACTGAAGGTGACTTAGGTTCAAAAATGTCTTATTCAGGTTCTTCAACGTTTATTTTGGTAAATTATGTTTGTAAATTTCTATTGATATCTGATTCACCCTGAATCATCTCAGGTCCTAGGGTTTCAATAACTTTAGGTTCAGATTGAACTATCTCTAATTCTATCCTTTGTAGTTGAGTTACTTCAAATTTTGTCGTTTAAAGTTCTGCAACACCCGATGTTTCAGGTTTGTTTGATGTTCCAGATTCTATTGATTTTAATTTTTGTTCATTGATTTGTTCCAATTGACCAGGTGTGTATTAAGAGGGTAAACCTCACATTCTATGTGAATGTCTTGGTAATTCTGCCATAGTGAATTTTATTAAAGATTTGTTCCAAATTTTAATCAACTAATTAAATAACCAAAATCAAATAAATGGGTAACTAGGTATAAAAGGACTACCAAGCCCTTGTGAACTACGGAATATTGTTTCCAGTACATGTAGGCAATGTCCGTGAATGTTGTGTTTAGTGTATCACAGATGACAGGGAGACCGACTCGGTTAGCTATGGATGGTATGCAACCTAGAGGGGGTCTTCCGATATACTCGAGAATACGTGGAAGCTAAGTCTATATTAATTTCTTTTACTATGTCCTATATAATAAGTAGCGTTCTGATATAATTTTTATATGAGTAGCGCCATCTAATATATTTAAGGGTACACGGAGAATGATCCTATATACTTAGGTACATGGAATAATTACTACCCACAAAATGTAACATAGAAAATTAAAGACAAATTTTACGTTTATAAACATCAAAACATCTTCTAACCTATAACCACACTAATGTTCAGTTGATTTAATGTTTGATTGATTTTCAAGTTCCTCTTTTCATTAAAGTTGATTTAATATTATGTGATGTAAATGGTATAAATATTTCAATTCTAATCTAATGCAGCCAATATGAGAAAATGTATTCTTTAATTAAATGAAATTCTATCTATGGGAAGGATAAAGTTATTTTGGCATTCCAACAAAATGCAAAAAATCAACTTTCACCACATTTCTTTTCACCAAATGTAGAAATTTCACTTTCAGATTTCAATTCATCAAATAACACAATAATAGCAAGAAACTCTTTTCAATCACAAAAAACCCTCAACTTCAAAATACTATAGAGAAAACCAAGAAACTCTTAAGAATAATAATTTCAAATTGATGTAATGAGTATCAAATCACTGTAAGCAGAATTCAGTGTTGTTTTATAAAAAAGGAATAATCACTATTCTTTTCAATTCAATAAAAACAACCAACTGTGATCAAAAGTTCTCGCTTTGAAAAACTCTAACTTTTCACCTATGCTAATGAGTCTTTGGAAGCATGTATACATAAGTATTTAATTTGACCTATTGAGAGAAGGAAGTAAGACTCGCACTAACCCAACAATGACCAACCTTTATTTTGATAAGTCAACAGATCAAACTCTAAACCCTAGTTTGCAAAGATAAGTAATTTTTCAAAATGAGCATCCAAAACATCAAATCAAAATACAATTGACTTCTTCATAATGTAAATAGACCCAAGAAATCATAACAAGAAAAATTCTTCAAACCCAAATGGAAAAAACCCCATCTTATTCAAATTTTTTGAGTGTGTCACAAGTAAGCTATTAATACCAGTGTGGTGTCGCATTATTGCTAATATTAAATTTCCAAACTATCGCTCTAGTGTTGCTAAACAGAAAATCATGACAATCGATAAAAATAAATAAAATTAAAAAATGTAGCCACAGATCCAAAAAATTAACTTTTCAAGCATCTAAATACAGTTAATCAAGGTAGTGGAATATAATTAGAGAACACAAGAAGGCATACAGAAGAACAAAAAAATTCCCCATTATGGTCACCAATTTGTTAGGCGAACAAATCTCGTCTTATGGAAAAGGAAAGATCTCCCTAGACTCAATGACAAAATCTAGTAACAAGCAAGAAAACTAGTTTCCCTAGGTCCATTTATATTAAATAATAAGCAAGAGCAATGAAGTATTAAATCCATACCTTTCAAACGAAATGCCTGATGAAGATCCTCACTATGGTTTGATGCAACTTCCCAATGCTCAGAATTCAAACCTACAAACACAATAACAAAGAAAGGATTAAAGGCATATGATATATAAATGATTCAATACAACCTATACTAGTGATCAAGGAGACTAGTACTTAATATCATAACCAATGGAAAATGAAAGTAAACATCCAATATATTAGATCCAATGGAAAATATAGTGAGAAAGAAATACTTTTTTGTATTATGATTGAATGAAAAGGATTGATAAAACCTAGCCTTGATGTTGGAAAATCTTCTTCCAATAGTCTCCAATCCTCCCTTAAGTGACAAGATTTCAACCTCAAATTGACAACATAAGTTTACATCAAAAGTCAACCATCTTCCCTATGGTTTATTAGTGAATTTATAAGACAAGAGGAGAGGGTTAGAGATCCTCTTTCTAAGGATAAGATCCACAAATATGGGGATTAGGGTTCCATAATGAGAGGGAATAGATTCATAAACCATGGGATGAGGCTCAAATAGGTAGGGGCTCACATCCTTCTTCTTGAGATAATATTCCCCAACAAGGCTTCTAGAAATTTCTTTTTATTTTTACCTACATTAAAAGGTTATCAAACTTTTTAATGGAGAATAGTGCGACAAATTACGTAGGCTACAATCATTAAAATTTCATTTATGCAGATAGTTGCTAGGAAAAGTGTGACACTTTTTCAAAATTGGTTTTTTAGCAACGTAATCCAAGATTCTTGCTGTTTTCAGAATCGTTTTTATTCCAACATTGTAGGGGATTGCTTGCAAGAGTTCATCGGATAGTGAGAGATCTGGATTTGCGGTCATGTGCTAATGGTGACAAGATGACGTGTAGCACTCACTCCCCCATCCCTAGAACTCTATCTTTCATGATGATGTTGTTTGATGATTTTATACTGTGGTTTTAGGCTCACTTTTCATTATATCTAAATTGATTTTGTTCTACGAAGAATTTAAGAATACATTTTGAATTAGTTTGGTGTGACCACTCAAGAAAAATGACTTACTTTCTTATATTCTAGGATACACAAAGAGAGATATCAACATGGAACCAATATTAGGTATCTCTTCCATTTTCGTTCTTTGAGGACCTTCTCATTCAATGTTATTTTGGTTCTCAATATAATTTGGAATTTTGGAGAGCACACAAGTACCAAACCTTTTATTTCCCTATTATTTTTGTCAAGACCAATCCCTTTATTGTGGGTTTAGTCTTAGGATATTATATAAAATCCTAAAGAACAATATCTATGATGGTTTACATTCACACAACATCAGTTTCCCAATTTTACTTAATGTCTTCAATCTCTTATGTGTTTTCAATGGCCTAGGTTCAATGTCCTAAGATCCTTAAGCATTTAAGGTATCATAAGAATACTCAACATTGTAAGTGTTAAATGAGTGTCATATGTGATCATGTGATGAATAATGAATTGTTGGGTTTGGACAAAGATATCTGTCATAGTAACTTGTTATAAAGGTCACGTCTCTAATCATATACTATATTATTTGTGATCTAATCAAGATGATTTTCAAAGTGGGTTTTTCTTGATGTGATAGAGCTTCCCACTCTAAACCTTTGTGTTGATGTGACAATTGTATGCTCTATTAGTGTTATGCTTTTTATTTTAATGCTACCACATTAGGAATTTCTTATGATAATGAATAAACAATGAGAACGTTAGTATCTTAATAAAATTACCATTTATTGATTAAAAATATGGTTATATTTATGTTAAGTGATGTCCTTAGAGTTTAAATATATGTGCATTGAGCTATTACTAAGAGTACAATGAGAAATCATTATCACTATCACGAACATGATATTTTCCTACCCACTTTTAGCTAAATAATTGAATTTTAAATATTAAATTAAAATTCTTCACATAAATAATAATAATAATAATAATAATAATAATAAATTAATTGCAAAAAAAATCATAAAAGAAAAATAAAAAATTATTAATATCTTTAAAATTGAAAATAAATATGTTGTTCTAAATGTTTTGTAATATTAATGCAAAACTCTTCTTCCTTAAGATCCACTCTAACATTATTTGCATTATTTGTAGTAGGTCATTTATAGTGTATTAAGGGAATTGTGATTTTACTCCAAAAACCAATATTTTTTATATTTAAATATGAGTTATATATTTGTTTTAACTTGTATTATTATTTTTATATAGTTTCATGTATATTGTTCATGATACCATGTTTATGAGGTTTTTCTTATAATTCTTTAAACTTGAACATTTCTACCAAAAGAAAAAATAAATGCCAACAATTACAAGGTTTTCATGGTTTTGTAGTTTTCACAAGTACAAGGTTTTCTTGGGTTTTGTAGATTTTATTTCATACTACTCATGATTATATTTTCCGTTTCACTTCAATGTCACATCATATATGTGTACACATATTTTCTAAGTTTGTTAAAAGATTTTAACATAATTTATAATATGATTAAATTTATGTTTAATAGAATAACAATTTGTTGAGTCAATAGTGTAAGTAATTTTTATATAAAAAAATAAAAATATATATCACATTTTGAATTTTATATATATTAACTTTTCAAGTGTACATTTTAGTTTTAGTTTTTTATTTCAAATCTTACTTGAACTACTCTGTGAGTGGTTTTCTCTCATCAACAATCTTACACATAATAAATTTCTACTTTATTAAAGTAATTTCACTTCAAGTAATTTCACAATATGTTCACAAATTCACTCCTATGTTATCTAATTCTAAATGTTGAAAGTGCCATTAATTGAAACTCCAAGAGAATAAATTAGAAAATAATTATACTCTGAGTATAAAGATAAATCATATTCATTAAAATGTTTTAACATATATTTATAAATACAAACAAGGCTAACTGATATTTATTCTCCAATACTATTAAATTATTAGTAATTAATTAAATAAGTAATTATTAATTATTATACTATTTTTTTTCAAATTTTAGTAATAAATATTGTTCTTGCTTGTAATATTTTGTTATTTATGATATGTTTTGCGAATACATTATTTTCTAAATTCACTGTATTATTTTGTGGATTTTTCATAGTAACTTTATAAACTTACAAGTTTTCTCACTTATTTATCTCCACACATAAAATTTAACTCCAAATGTTAGATGAATAATTATCAAAACTTCAAAAAAATAAACTGTAAATAAATTGAGTTATAATCATGTTGACTCTTTAACATATATTTATGGATACAAAACAAGTCATATTATCTTCATACACTATATAACCACAAATGACCAGTTAAATAAGTAATTGTCAATTAGTATAACACTTTTTCAAATTAGCTTGAACATCTACTCAAGAATATAAAACAAATCTTAAAAATATTTATCATCATACATGTTAAATAAAAATTGATTAATTGAATAAGTAACTATTAATTATTATAACACTTTTATAAAACAAATCTTACAAATATCTATCATCATACATGTTAAATAAAAAATGATTAATTGAATAAGTAACTATTAATTATTATAACACTTATTTTAAATTTCATTAATGGAAATGATTATTTCATATGATATTTATTTTTTTAATATATTTTATTGTTTTTCAGTTTATTATTTTTAAAAAATTATCTTATTATTTTTTAAACACTTCACATAAATATAAAAGCATAATTTTTTCGAAGATTTAATAATTAATACTTATATATATATATATATATATATATATATATATATATATAATTATGAGGGTTAATTTAATTAGTTGTGTTAAAGCATTTCTTTAATAAGAAATAATGAGGTCAATTCTGCTTGTAGCCTTAAATCTTCTACCAAATATAATAATTAATAATTTGTAACTTCTATAATTAATATTACATATAAAACTCCGTCAATTTTCAATCAATTTTATTTGTTTATAATTAAAATTTGTATATATATCTTTGATGAAGAGTATAGATATTAACTGAAGAAAAGAAGAAAAAAAAAAACATTAATAATTACCCTAACAAAACAATTAATAATTACTAATTACTCATCATAAATAGAATCCATAACCAACTTATCATTTCATTAATTATATAAACCCAAGTACAATACACTTATATTCAATGGACACTTGGATTTGACTCAACTCAGTGAGTTCAAATCTGTGGCATAGTGCCACTTAAACCGGACTCCTGCCAAAAGAGCATTGAGCCAGAAAGCAGATGAATACACAAGAATACCATTATCATAAGTGAATGCAGAGGAATACACCAGAATTCCATTCTCATCCTTAGATTGAGAATCATATTCTGGTGGATACTCGCCTAAAAGATAACTTCCAGTGGCCCACTTTACCCAAACTGGTACTTGTAAAGCACCATATACCCATCTACCAAAACATTTTGGGCCCAAAATTCCTTATTACAAGCTACCACATAAAATACATATCAATTCCAAAGCCATCACCGCGCGAACCAGAACTTTTGGACGCAGCAAAGTCTTCTTCAAACCCCAAAACTGGAGTATTAAATCCCGAACCTTAAGACGACCCCAAAACTAGAGTATCAAATCCTAAACCTTAAGACGACCCCAAAACTGGAGTATGGGATGAAGGTAAACCTTAAGACAACCCCAAAACTGGAGTATGGGATGAATGCAAACCAGGAGAGGAAGGCAAAACTGGAGCATCGGCTGAAACGAAACCTTAACACGATGCCAAACATTAATTATTGGAGCAAACAAACCCTTACCTGCTGTTGCTTCTTGGGAAACAGTGGATGTTGGCTCTTTGGGTTCATCGACCTTAACGGTTGGGTTACTCAAATACAAATGTAAGCAGTCCATGCCCAAAGCAATACCAATGCCTACCAATATGGCAACAATAACACTGTATTTGGAAGGCGGTTCAGAGCCCATATCGTACCATTTTCCAATGTTTGTAGGTTGCAGAGAAACAAAGAGCACCCAAAATATGGAGCAAAAGAGGTTGAAAGATCCTACTATATAGGACAAGGTTCTAACGCCCAAACGAGTACCTCTAAAGTTCAACACCCGGCACTCGTAGTTGTTTTGGGCCATACCATTTGTTAGAAAAGCACCGGCGGCAAACCCACTTCCCTTACTATCTACCACATAATCTTTAATTGCTCTTCTTGCCACAAGAGAGATGGAGAAGCCATCGACCCTGAACCAAACAGTGAGTAGAAGGTTGAGTGCGATCTATGTTAACCTTGGCACTATTAAAGACACAGTGCTGTAAGCACGGTCAGATTCTCCCGTAGCTCCGAAAGATCTGTTCAGCAGCTTTGTCCAGTAATCATAGCCTGATGGAGAAAGGGGAATGCATATGCAAGGATGCTCCTTTTCCATGGCTCCCTTGGAAACATACTCAAATATTTCATCCACTGCCTGCTTTTCTTTCTTCCTTTCTTCCTTCCACCCATGGCAACCATTTTCTAGGCAGTCTGGAGATGGCAGTAAGCATAGGGAATCAGATAGTCGTTTAAGACTTCCGGGCATCCGTTGATCAAGCACCTTTACGATGTCTTGCACATTCCAGAATACAATGCATTTGCATTCAGATCCACCATCTTGAAGCTTGCAATTACAGATCCCAGGAAGGAGTTCAGCAGATTGAGATTTTAAAGGAAAACATTGAAGTAGAATAGAGTCCACCTTATAGGCATTGCAGATATACTTCATAAATTGCTTCATTGATGAATTGGGCGGGTTGTATGACAGCATTACCACAGAAGCCTTTGCAAATCGATTTTCTGGTTCTGGACTTTGCGCGCAGGTAGTCAGTCCGAACCCGGCATTTATCGGGTACAGTTCGGGGCCTCTCAGGGTTGCCAGAACATCCCTGGCGCCCAGCTCCAGGTCGAGTCTTCCCCTTAACAAGCTCGTAACAAATACCAAAAAATTTCCCACTATAGCGAATCCCAGATCGGGAAAATTAGTGAACCCCGTTGCAGCCTCACCCAACTCGGACTGCGCGACAGCAAGATTGCATAGCCATCCCAAGCAACTAAAGAAATGAATAATGAACAAGCGCAGTATGTATTGCCTTCCTGAGACACCCATCTCAAAATTCAACGAACGATGAAGTTTTCCAAACCTCTGATAAACATGAAATTTGAGTTCGTTCGCTTATGGCATATTCAAATTTGAATTTCATTACCCCGCGCATAATTTAAAAACTTGAGCGTATACAATCATGTATGCTCCATGCCATAACCTATCAAAGCATGGCGTACTATCAACGCAATTTCTGGGATCCATCATGGATGCATAAGTCATGGTGGATGAATGCGAATACATACAGAGACATCGATCGGAATCTGTTCGTCGGGAAAGGATGCACACGGGTTGACGGTCAGAACCCGTCTCCCAAGACTATCCTTAGACTCTGTTAAGAGAGCATTTACTATGCTATAGTCTCTGAAATAGCACTTGCCGCGTGTGAGTCGCTCCCTTTGACTAATACAGTTTGCGTCATTCAGTTGCGTCACTGGCGTAGAATGCGCGAAAGTCTTTGCATGTATGTATCTTTGTTCGTTGAAATATAGTTCATGTTGTAAACATGCATTTTGTTTTTTGTTTTGGCGGGTGTGCATTAAATTGCTTAATTGCATTAATTATAGTTCAGAGATTTCTCAGGAAAGGCCAAGATCAACATCATTTAGGCTCTTAAGTTTGTATCATTATAAATAGTTTAGCTTAAGAAACAAATAGAATAAAGTGTAAATCTTTTGATGCGCAAATAATTTAGTAAGTTATTCATATTTTTATTTTTTTTCACTTTTCATTTACTCTATGGAAAATTCATATACATAAAAGGATAAAACTCATGTTGTAGTTAAAAAATGATTTGTAATTTTATTTTTTTATTATCTAATTTTGAAAGTACTATGAAAGACACCATTAAACATATAATGTATTTATTAATTTGTTTTTTAATTAATCTGATTTTCTAATTTTTAATTATATGAAACTGATATATATATTTTGACAAGTAACTACTATACTTTAACACGTAACTATTAGTAAACTTGTGGGATCTATAGATTTCATGTCAACTCCAACCAAAAAAATTCAATTCGAAAAATGGGTTAACGAAACTCACAAACCAGCAACCGTGAAACCTGCATATTGCTGAATTGCATGAACCAACCACCATGAATATTCAATTTTAAAAGCCACGTTAACAAATATTCGGAAGTTGCAAACCAACAACCGTGCACATTTCTGAATTGTACGAACCAACAACCAAAAGGCTCCATTTTATGTGCGACGTTTTCGTAATCAGGAAATCAGTCTAGTCGTCTCATTGTGTCGTTGTCCGTCTTCTTCTGCGTACTTAACAATAACAACAGTTGTTGTCAACGAACTGCTCGTACTTATCCATTTTGTGGTCAATACGAGCGCCAAGTATTTTCTTTCTGAGAAAAGTTGAGAGAGAGAGAAAGAGAATGTGGGTGCAATCGCAGGTGTGGCGGAAATATAAGTTTTTCTTCATCCACGTAGAGCTGCAGGACGACCCAGAGATAATAAAACTGCCGACTCTAATTACAAACGTCCCATTTTCTTCATTGCTACAACCGACTATGCCCCAAATCCTCCTGTTGTTGCGCTATAAACGTGTCAAACCTGATCTACTCTGAAATGAATGCTCAAACCGAGCGCTCAATTCCGCAGTCGACCCGCGCTATAAACGTGTAAAGCCTAAATCAACTAGTCTGAATGAATGCAATTTTTGTGTTTTACAACTCTTCCTAACCGAGCGCTCAATTTCGCAGGGGACCATACAGAATCTAACCTCCTGTTAAACCCATCTTCTAAAATTCCTCCATCCACGCATGCCTGCGTCAACTCATACATTTTTCTACACAAACTTTTCTTTTCCTTTCAATTTTGTACAAATCTCGAAATTTCTCCGGTGGGAAAAAAGTATTAAAAAAATTAGTGTTTGGAAAATATAATTAGGTGGGTAGATCTGTTTAATTAGGTGGGCATAGATAGTTAGGTTGACCGATGTGTTTATATGGAAAAAAAATAACTATTTAATTATTATATTTTTAATACTAACACTAAAATAATTAATATTAATTATAAAATAAGTTATTATCTCTTTTTTTCCCAAGTATGCATCATGTGAACATGAGTTATGTTTATTTAAACATGTGAATTCTAAACTATGATTCTGGTTAAATTATTCTTGTGTAGGAGCTTATCTTCCTCTTCTACACTGTAATATATTTGTTAATTCAAGATCAATACAATTGCAATGGATAGTAACGTCAGTGATGATGGATGTTTACGAATTCATTCAAGAACTTATCTAACAAACATATGGAAACATTGTTTGGTTTTTAAAGTATACAAAAGTGAATTGTATTTTCATTTTAATTTCAACCAGAAGAACTTGCACTTTGAATTAATAAACTTCATTGGCTTTTTTATTTCTCTTTATTTGAACTGAGTTGAGCCTCAACAACACTGGATGGAAGAACAATAACCAATGGAATGCTAGTATTCCTTTACATATTTGTAATATTTCCATAATAAACCCCCTTGCTATCTATTCACTTTTTCTACCCTAAGATAAGATGTTTATACCATTATATATGGTTTAGTTGGAAAGATAGTTTGAATATTACGTACATTTTTTCATGCACAAATTATTTGGTAAGTTATTAATATTTTCAGTTTGATATTATGATACTTCAGTTTGTGTCATTATGTATGGTTTATTTTAAAAATTAGTTCTACTATCGTGTAGATTTTTTATGCATAAATGATTTAGCTAGTTATTAATATTTGAAGAATGGTTAGAAAGAAGAGGATACACTCAAATTATTCTTAAAAGGGACCAGAGTATTGTGATCCCAGTTTAATTAATTAAGATGTCTACTATATATGTATTTCATTTAACCACATTGAGAAAATACATAAATACCTACTTGTAAAAAAAACTGTATGCATTTTCAATCACCATCTTTGTAAGAGATTTTCACAAGTGGGCATGATCAGAAAATGCATGACATATTTTGTACTTCATAGATTAACATGACTAAAATGACTTTTCCTCCCTCGCTTTGAGGGACCAAATTTGAAAGGCATTTTGCCAGTGTTTGAGGTTCATAATTTTTTAATGCTCGTCTCTCTTGATGTGTTTGAAACTATGTAAAACATGACAACCATTTTCCCAGTATTTGAGGTTTAGAATTTTTTAATGCTCGTCTCTCTTGATGTGTTTGAAACTATGTAAAACGTATTTTTGATGTTTTAGCTTTTTGTAGAAAACGTCATTAATACCCTATTAAGGAAATCCAAGGAACTAGAAATAGATATAATTTCATAGAAACTACGGCATGTTACAAGCATTAGCAAAGGGAGTAGACATGTCATAGTGCTCACCCATCTCATGAGTCACAAGGAATTTTTCAAATATTTTCCTTGCCTCAAATCTATTGGCCAAGCGCTTAACTAAACAAGAAATGTATAAATGAAATTGAATGCAAAGACATAAGCAAAAAAACACAAGATTTTATGTGGTGAAAGCTTGACAGGGTGTCAAGGAAACATCCACGGGGCAAGGGATTGGATTATTTATTCAATCAAAAATTATTTCCCACGCTTACTTTAGTTTGGGCATTCATCAGTTATATAAGAGCCTCCTTCATTACATAACTGGAGCCTCCTTCATTACATAACTGCTGCTTCAGTATAAAATTAACTTACCAGTAACTAATACAATTTACACATATTTACTTAATTAGTTGTCAAATTCCAACAAACTCCACCTTGACAACAATTTTCCTAATCCCTTGCCCATGCCCATTCATCATCTCTTCTGCAAGCCAAGAGAAGCTAAACACCATTGCAGCTTCTCTACTGTAACTGGCTTCGTGAATATGTGTGCATAATACTCCCGTGTATGGACCTTCTTGAGAGCTATTTTTTCGCCATCAATCACATGTCTCAGAAAATGATACCTTACATCAATGTGCTTGGTATTTCCTTGATAAGCTGGATTTGTAGCCAAGTGAATAGCACTCTGACTGTCACATAGTACATTCACTTTCTCCTGCGTCCTTCCAATCTCATAAAGTAGACCCTTTAACCATATTTCTTCTTACTGGCATCTGAAGCAGCTATATATTCTGCTTTGGTAGTGGACAACGCAAACGTTTCTTGAAGCTTTGACATCCAACTAATTGCTCCACCCGCAAGAGTAGAGACATAAGCTGTAGTAGATCTCCTTTTGCCCAAATCACCTGCATAATCAACATCCACGTATCCGCAGACTGTTCCTCCACTGCCATTAAAGATGGTGCAATGATCACTTGTGCCTCTTAAATATCAAAGCACCCATTTCACTGCTCGCCAATTTTCTTCACCTTGATTTGCCATGAACCTGTTGACAACTCCAACTGCATGTGAAATGTCAGGTCTTGTAGATACCATCGCATACATTAAGTTGCCTACAACATTCGCATATGGTACATGAGACGTATACTGCTTTTCTTCATCAGTTCTAGGACTCAAAACTGAAGAAAGCTTAAAATGGGAAGCTAATGGAACATTAACAGGTTTCACACTGTTCATACTTAACCTTTCAAGTACTCTTTCCACATACTCCTGCTGTGATAACCAAATCTTACCATTTTTTCTGTCTCTGTGTATCTCCATGCCCAAGATATGTTTTGCTACTCCAAGATCCTTCATATCAAACATCCTAGAGAGATAATCCTTTAACTTGTTGATCTCTTCCATGCTTTTGCTTGAAAAAAGAATATCCTCAACATACAAAAATAAGATAATGAATGTGCCACTGAAACTCTTGAAGTATACACAATGATCATACTCACTTCTAATAAAGTTCTGGCGCACCATGAAGGAGTCAAACTTCTTGTACCATTGCCCGGGAGACTGCCTTAGGCCATACAATGATTTCTTGAGCTTGCAAACTAATCTTTTGTTGCGACCTTGTACAAAACCTTTTGGATATTCCATATATATCTCTTCATCCAAATCACCATGTAGAAAAGTTGTTTTAACATCTAACTGTTCTAACTCAAGGTTAAGTAATGCAGTTGGTGCGAACACAGTACGAATAGAGACAAGTTTTACAACTGGTGAAACAATCTCATGAAAGTTAATACCTTCAACCTAAGAATACCCTTTTGCTACTAGTCTCGCCTTATACCTTTCGATACTCCCATCAACTTTCCATTTGAAGACCCATTTGCATCCAAAAACACTTCTCCATTCGGGAAGTTCTACAAGATTCCAGGTATTGTTCTTGGCTAAGGAATCCATTTCTTCTTCCATAACCATTTTCCATTTTTCGTTATCCATATCATCTACTACTTCTTGATAACAACAAGGTTCCCCATCTTCAGTAATTAAATCAAAAGATGAAGCAAAATCTTCATACCTTTTGGAAGTTTTTCTTTCCCTTGTAGACCTTCTTAGAGTGGCTGGTTGCTGAACTGGTTTAGAAACTTGAACAACTTCCTTTGTGTCTTCAACAAATTTTCCTCCAAAATTCTCTCCTTCTTTTCGACTTTCAAAAAACGGTCTAGCCTCCATCTGAATTTGTTGATTTGGCGATACCTGTTCCTGTTCAATTCTTTCAACATTTGATTTTAGAAGAGAAGATTCATCAAATGTTACATCTCTACTAATGACTATCTTTCGCGACGTAGGATCCCATAACCTATATCCTTTCACCGCATAGTCATACCCAACAAAGACATAAAATTTCGATTTTGGGTCTAATTTTGAACATTGATTTTTAGGAATAAGAGCATAGGCATCACAACCAAATATCCTTAAATGTTAATAATCACAAGACTGACCTGACCAAACTTCTTCAGGAATTTTACAATTAATTGCTATTGAAGGTGATCTGTTAACTAAATAACAAGCAATGGATATTGCTTCTATCCACAACTCCTTTTGCAGGTTAGCATTGTTGATCATGCTTCTGCCTCTTTCCATAAGAGTCTGATTCATACGTTCAACAATACCATTTTGCCGAGGAGTATAAACATCAGTTTTGTGTTTAACAATTCCTTCATCCTTACAATATTGTTCAAATTCTAGAGAAGTAAATTCACCACCATTTTCAGTTCTTAAAATTTAATTGATTTGCGTGTTCCTCTCTCTACCATTGCTTTAAATTATTTAAAGACACTGAATACATCAACTTTCTTTTTCAGCATAAAGACCCAAACTTTATGGGAGAAATCATCAATAAATGTTAAAAAATATAAAGCACCTCCATATGATATAACAGGAGATGGTCCCCACAGATCAGAATGAATATAGTCCAAAATTTCTTTACTATTATGACTTCCATTTTTAAACCTCTGTTTACATTGTTTTCCATACACACAGAGTTTACAGAAATCCAACTTCAAGGATTTCAAATCAGGAAGTAATTTACGGTTCATCAGTACCTGAAGACCTTTCTCGCTCATGTGATCCAACTGCTGGTGCCATAGGCGAGAACCTTCTTCTTCTTTCTATGACACAATCGCTGCTTCACTGACTTGAGTACTTCCGTTGAGTCTGTAAACGTTAGCACTAGTTAATGTTCTAACGGTGTTATCATACATTTTAATCCCGATATTTCCCATCCCAACAGTGTGACATGATAATTTATTACCCATAAACACAGAACTACCATTTACGACTTTATATGAAGTGAACCAATTTCTATGTGGACACATGTGATGAGAAGCACCAGAGCTTAACATCCAACTTTCAAAATCCTGAGAGACATTACATACATGTAAAGTTTCATCTACCATACATAATTCTTCAGCAGATAAAACTTCGTCTATCATACCTGAATCAACCTGATTTGCTTCCTTCTTTGGTTATCAGAATCTTTTCGTTTACGAAAGTCTTTCTTGAGGTGTCCAATTTTATTGCAGTGCCAACATTTTGCCGTACATTTTTTCCCTTTGATTTTGATCTAGAAGACCCCCTTGTTTTTTCTCCTCTCTCCTTTGACTATCATGGCTTTTGGTGCAGTTGTTTCAGTACTGGATTTCCTCTATACTTCTTCAGATAAGAGAGCTACCACAATTGATTTAAATTTCAAAGAATTTGCAGTGCTCAAATTGATTGAAGTTACTAAGTGGTCCCACGACTCGTGCAGAGAACACAACAAGGTTATATCTTTGTCTTGTTCCTAAATTTTAACTTCCATATCTGATAATTGGAATATAATTGTATTAAAAATATTTAAATGTTTTGCAACTTTTATAAACTCCATCTGTAGACTATACAATTGTCTTTTCAAATAAATTCTACTGGTTAATGATTTTGTGATATATAGTTTTTCCAGTTTTTCCCATAAACTTGCAACTGTACTCTCTTCAAAAATGTTGAAGAGAACTTCATCCGCCAGGCATAACCTGATGGTACTGAGAGCTCAAGCATCCAAGTCCTCCCAGTCTGAATCTATCATGCTAGCAAGTTTCTTATTTTCCCCTTCTAATGCTTTGTGCAACCCTTGTTGCACCAACAAATCCCTAACTTTCAGTTTCCATAGAGCGAAGTTGTTCTTGCCGATGAATTTCTCCACCTTGAACTTTGCATTCGTCATCTTCGACATTTCTCTCCTCATAGGGTTTCAGTATTTCAACAAAATAAAAATTTGATTTGTCTTCTTCCAACAAGGGTTTTCCAAGTTTTCTTTTTTTAATTTTTCCTACTTCAATTTTCTAAAAAATTTCACAAATTCCCAACCAAAATTCAGAATTTTACTGTCCCATTTTTTTTTTCTCTTCACATTGACTTAGAAAACCTACAACAGTTTTTCTGGAAGAATTCCCTTTCCTCAGCTCTTCAATGAAATAAAATCCTTTTATGGAAATAAATGAAATCCTTTTCTCAAAAAAATTCGCAAATTCCCCTTCTTTTATTTAATTTACTTCACAGACTTCAAACCCTGAGATTTCCTCAAATACTCAGAAATTTTTATATTTAAAACTTCAAACAACTAAACAGATCTTCAAAAATATTCTGATTTTATTTTTTGAATAAATACCCAGAATTCTGATTGAAGGCTTTCTTCTGAGCTTCTCCTCCTGACTTCAAATTCGGGCTTTATGTGCATTCTTAGTGGTTTGTATGCAGGGACAGGGGGTCGACAGCTGCAAGTGGCGGCATCTCTCTCCAGCAACAACACGACTTCACCTCTATAGGATTCTTTCCAACATGGCTTCTCTCCCTCCAGCGTGCACGACTTCAATGTATAGGGTTTTCCAAAAGAACACACCGATTTCTTTTCCTTCAGCGACCGCTCCTTGTTGGACTGGCGGATTAAACAAGAAATGACGGGAATGAACCCTGTTCCCTTCAATCTTTCTTGGCTTAGACTGTAGATGAGCTTCTCTACTTCCTCACCGAGTTCAATGACCCTTGCCTAGGTCGGAATCTAAGCGAAAGCTTCACCGACTTCCATAAGAAAGGATCATGCACACTGGTAGCAACAGTGACAGATTTGGATGTTTCAGTTTCATTCATCGAAGATGATGTTGTTTTCGTAGAAATAGAATGCCCCTGCAAACATGGCGTGTTTTGGATATAATGCAGAGACTGAGCAGCCTCCATCTGGACACTTATTCTGTTTCAGTCTTCCACATCTGATAAAATCTTTGTTGCTGTACTCAAAGCTAAAATTTAGGAAATGTTTGGTGTAAATGACACAACCTTCCTTTGATACCATGCAGCACCTTCGAGGGCTCCCAATTTTCATGCAACACTGATACCACGCGGCGTCTTCGAGGGCTCCCAATTTTCACGCAGCGTCTCTCTTTCACCTTTTCTTATGCAGCGTCTCTCCTCGAGGGCTCCCCAATTTTCTCAACTCAAATCAATAGCTCTGATACTAATTGTTGGCCAAGGGGTTAATTAAACAAGAAATGTATAAATGAAACTAAATGCAATGACACAAGTAAAAAAACATAAGATTTTACATGGTAAAACCTTGACAGGGTGTCAAGGAAACATCGACGGGGCAAGGGATTGAACTCTTTATTCAATCAACAATTATTTTGCACGATTACAATAGTTCAGGCATTCATCAGTTATATAAGAGCCTCCTCCATTACATAACTTCTGCTTCGGTATAAAACTAACTTGGCAGTAACTAATACAATTTACACATATTTACTTAATTAGTTGTCAAATTCCAACAAAATCATAATTGGATTCTCCATGGAAATACTTGGAATTTGGATCCATTCAACTAGGATGATCACTAAATACCCTAACTTTGATTGATTAGGGTGATGTAGGCCAATCCATAGTTTTAAAGCATCTTCGTTAATTTTTTTTGCACACAACACAACTATAAATGAATGGTGATGTAAATAATTTGATATCCAAATTGCATTTTTGCAATTTCTAACCTGTGCTCAGATCAAATTCTGAAACCAACCAGGCTATAAACGAACCAAACTGTTCCAAATACCAAAGGGAGAGAAAAGGCATCAAAGCCACACCGATTGTTCTTTTAAACTGAATCATTTACTCATTAAAATAAATAGAAAAACATTTGCATGTCAAAGAACAAATTTCATTTCAAAGATCAAATTATTTTAAGATAGGGAGTGCGACCGTACTGACAGTATTTAGTGTTGCAACCATTTGTAAGTGTAATAGATGTTTCTCTTTATATATATATATATATATATATATATATAATATATATATAGATATATATAGATATATATATATATATATATATAATCGAAAATTAAAAATATTAGAATATCAAATTTGAATAACGAATATAGTATGATTTTTTCATAACATTGAATTTATTTATACATTAACAATAATATTTTAAACCATCAAAAATAAAAATCTCATTCCAAATGTAATTTCTAACTTAAAAGGCAATAAATATCAAATTGGACAGCCCATTATATTCCATATTCTCACTCCAATTTCCCAGTCATCAATGCTGACCCTAATTGATGTGTACACTATTATAATTATAATATTTTAATGGAGTTTATGCTTAGATAGAGTCCTTATTCACAACATGGTCTCCTCGAAATAAACTAAACATCCTAAAATTGTTTAGTCAAAATATTTGTTTCTTCCTCGAAAGCAAATATATTATCAAATATACGAAGATTCTCTTTAATTCCAGTAATAAAATGACAGTCGAAGAAAAGAACTACATGTGAATCAAACTACAGATGGGTCACCACATACTTACAGAATGCCGTGAAGAAATGAAATTAGGTGATTCAATGAATATTGACATAAATTAGAGAGGATTATGGATGAGGATTTAAAGGAAATGCGTGAGATAGAACAAATATTTGGTTGATTAAAAAAAAGTATTAATTTTGATAGGAAGTCACTCTCTTGATGTTTACAATAATAAATATAAGTTCCAATAACTAGATGAACTCTCGAGACTTGCACCTACAAGTGAACCCTTAGTTCTGTAAGTTAGGTAGCAAATCCATGCAAAGTCGTTTATATTTTACTTCTCTCAAAACGCTTATTGAACTCTTGTTTCAAATCATTTACTTAGGTATTCCTTCCTTTTAACATTCATGTAGTTAATTCATTTTTTACAATCAACACAACACTATTTTCTCTTCTATCTTGCTCCTTGATGATTAGTGCTGAGACCACTATAAACATAGGACACCATTGAATTTTCATACAACATTTATGTACAAACATATCAACAAAATTAAGTTATTTTCAATATCGAATTATTGCATGCTTTTCTATATTATTTATGAATTTTCATTATTTTAAATAAATTTAATATTAAACATCATTAAAATTAATATTGTTTTACTTACAATAAAAGCCAATGAAACCTCAGAATACTTCCCCGCATTTGATGGATACTAAACCATATAAATCTAGGTAAATTGTGAAGTGTGATTACAGGGGTCGACACTAGATAATCAAAGACAATAAAACCTATGATCAACAACAACTAAAAACAATATCAAAAAATTCCATATGTAACTATTGAGAACTTAAGCTAACATTTGAGAATAAAACAAATTTTGTATTTATTATCATTTAATATTAAACATCATTAAAATTAATATTGTTTTACTTACAATAAAATCCAATGAAACCTCACAATACTTCCCCGCATTTGATGGATACTAAACCATATAAATCTAGGTAAATTGTGAAGTGTGATTACAGGGGTGGACACTAGATAATCAAAGACAATAAAACCTATGATCAACAACAACTAAAAACAATATCAAAAAATTCCATATGTAACTATTGATCACTTAAGCTAACATTTGAGAATAAAACAAATTTTGTATTTATTATCATATTTTTCAAAAATAAAATGTACATTTTATAAAAATATAATATCTCTATTTAATATTATTGAATTATTATTGATATTTAAATTATCTCTTACAATAATTTTATTTTTAGCATATAAGTTAGGGCTTGGAAAATCTTCTTTTATTTATGAAGGCAATTATACCTTGTTGAACAAAAAAAAAAAATCTCTTAAATTAATTTTATGATGCTAATTATTACAAATTGATTTTCATTTCTCAAAATAAAAATGTATAATATATATATTTTTAATGTATTGTATTTCTATTTAAATATAATAAGAAACTTTATTTTTTACAAAATTTCAATAATAAATTATCTTTAATTGTTGTCTATCATAATGATTATACATTTATATTCATCAAATTATTATTTTTTAAAATTATATATATAATCCGTACGCAGGTTTTAATATTTAGGCTCTTGATATGTTCGAGATTTAATAGTTAGGCTCTTGAGATGTTCATGGCTCACCTGGTTCTTCTAGTGGCATATCCAATCTAGGTTGCATATGCGATTTTGTGGTTCTGGCCGAAATCTATTTAGGCCTATGCATGTGAGATTGGTTTAAGGTCTCTCTCTTTCTTCAACATTTCTGGATATTGTATGACCTATGCCTATGGTAAGTTCTTATCTCTTAGGGCCCTGACAGGTAACCGATGGCGGTTCTAGGTTTTGTTTAAGATGTGCCTCTTAACAATGTTTATCATGACAGGTGCTCCAGTAGAGGGCATTCCCTGGCCACTCGGGGTTGCTCATTTGTCTTTCAGTTAAGTGTTTGCAGGTTGATAGTTTGGTATTTTGAAGTCAACCGCATGGCTCGTGCAACAACTCGAAATAGCAGAGCCACCTGTGGCTACAATGGTCGTGGGAAATAGGTTAAATCACAACCTTTTAATTTAGGTTCCTCCTCTGGTAAACCCTGTGGACGGAAGCCCACCTCTAGGATAATTGAGGACACAGTGAGGGCATACCATGCAGGCTTGACCCCGGTATGCCAACTTATAGCTGAATGGGACGATGTGCTTGATGAGAAAGCAGGTATTCTCGATCCAAATTTGGAAGAATGGAAAGATTTGGTTCTAGACCCAGGCCACTCCCTGGGTCGCACCTCCCAATACAAGTAGACACTACACTTGTATTGGATGATGAAAAGCCTCTTGAGGAAAGAATTGGGACATATCCCCTTAGGATCGGTCACGTAGGTCTTGGCAGTTGTGGATTATAGTCAATATTTTCAGTAGTTAAAATTTCAGCTACAGTGGCAAAGTGGTCGCCTCAGTCGCAATGAGAGGCACATCCCTTGCATACCGCAATTTGAACTCCCCAGATCGACTGCTAAAGATCTGGCCCTAGTTGATTCTGCGGAAGATCTTACAATAATAAATAAATTATAGACATAATTTACTAATTATACATAAATGATCTCTAATCATTATATTATTATGGTTATATATTTATACTCATCAAATTATTACTTTTTATAACTATAATAATTTTACTAAATATACATAATTTTTTTATCATTATAATAGGCATATGATTATCAAAACCTTTTCACTTCGAACTATCTTTTGTATGATTTTTCATTTATTTCTCGCTTCTATGATTTAAGATTTTTCAAAAGGACTTTTTATGTAACATTAAAGATAACAAAATAAATTTGAACAATATATATTTATAATATATATCATTTAATTCAAAATTATTATTATTGATTTTAAATCTATATGAATATAGATTTATTTTAATGCTCAAACTATTATGTATACAAGTAGTAACTTTGAATATAAAAGAATCTAAAAACATTGTAAACTATTAGTATGTGATATAAACTAACACTGAATTTGGAATTTATAACTACAATTTTTTAGTTTTGAATACAAAAACATTTAATATGGGAGTAGGAAACGTACATATATCAAACTAATTAGATGTATTGGTAATGGACACGGAAAAATAAATATAATTAACGTAACCACTCATTCTATACTAATAGGCGTTCGAGTACTAGAATCCATTTTCAAATATGAAGATACATAATATTTTACTCAATAGAAAATAAATTATTTCAAATTGAGGAATCCCTAATCGGGGTGTGAGTTGAGTAAGAAAGAATTGTGGGATTTAGGCCACAGTAATCATGTTAATGATGGTAATAAATGACGGGGGGTGGTGTGGATAACCCTACACATTTAAACTCGTGCATGGAAATCTTGGGAATATTAACGAGCATAGGTGGTGGCATATGACGACGAACGAGGTCAGTTGCGCAGTTGGTATAATATTTATCAAAATTTCAGCATGAAAGAGCTAGAAACTCTTAGCAGGTAAGAAGCAGCCAAGGTTGAGGGCATCAGGCATTACATGGGGAGTGCCATGGGTAGTTTACTAGGCTAGTGTTCGAGTGACCCTGCCACATTGCCTTCTCTCTCGTGGGTACATTTTAGTCAACCCATCTCTTTCTATTATATATTTAGTGATATGTATCAATGTAAAAAAACTTTCTTATGTTTGTCTTTTTATCTAAATATTCCAGTTACGTGGCTCTTTGTTGGGCATTATGTTTTCTTGTAACCCTTCAATCTGCAGATCTGTTGATTCATGGAATCCCTCCTGTCCATTCCTAAATTTAAATCCCAAACGTGAGTAGGGAGGTTCGAGTCTTCTTCGTTTATGCTCCTTTGTTAGTAGCATGAGGCTTGGGCATGGGGGGTTTCTGGTGCATGTGGAGTCGTTTGGATGATGCCAACAATAGTCAAATATCTCTGTAAAGGGTAGCTTCGAGTCTAAATAATTTAAGGTCAATGGGAACTTGGTCCAACCGAGTGATAGGTTACAGTCGAGGAAGAAGGTGGTTGACTCTTCCTTTATGAATGGGGTCTCTCAGCCCTTGATGTAATGAAGAGGTCAAGGCCCAGGGTCACACTCTGCAAGATAAGCCTCACATGTGGTCCTGGGATAAGCCCCATCGAAGATGGACTAGTTTGGCAGAGATCATCCTTGTTCAACATCCCGAGAGGAAATTATGGGTCAGATTTATTGAAATGTTATCTATTCGTTGTTGTCTATTAGTTCTCACAGGAAAGCTCCACCCTCAGGAAACCAAGCCTCATATCTCTCTCTCCATTGGAGCTCGCCTATGTGATCAACGACCATGGGCCGATGACTCTGGGTCTTTTATTACAAGGAAACTTAGGAAGGTTTTTATAATGGGCCTTTGTGCAACGACGGTACACTTGTTATCCCTCCGAAGTCATGGCTTAACCCAAAGTCAGGGGCGTGGTCAAGGAATCGATTAGAACAGGTCCACCAACGCCCGGTGCATGGTAGTATTGATCGTTTTTCGTAATGTAGCAGGTAGGAGTCTAAGTGGTCCCAATACAATCAAAGCCTACATAACAATAATATTGTAGGGCACAACAATAACAATAGTGGGCTTCTATGTGGCACAATAGTAACAATATGGGCACTACATGGGTACATCAATATAAATAAGGGGTATAACTACAATAGTAATGGGGTAATCACTAGTATTATAGGGACCCAACATGCCCCTCTCCTTCAAAAAAGTGTTGTCCTCAACGCTTGAGTAGTTCTGGATACTTCTGCATAAAATTCTCATCCTCCCATGTGGAATCTTGAGTGGATAAGTTCTTCCACTTGATAAGATACTCTGAAATTGATCGATTTCGTAGCTGTCGAGTTCTTGTTTCTGTGACTGCTTCCGGTTCCAATATAATTTTTCCTTCCTCGTCAAGTTCTGGCAATATTGTTTGAACTGGGAGCTTGTCGCCTATAACCTTCTTTAAACATGAAACATGGAAAACTGGGTGCAATCGAGAAGCTGCAGGAAGCTCCAATTTGTATGCCATAGTACCAATCTTTTGCAACACCTTGTACGGACCATAATACTTTGGTGATAATTTATTATCCTTCTTAGCTTGCTTGAGGGACATTTGCTTATATGGTTGTAGCCGTAGGAATACCCAATCACCTACATCAAAACTTCTTTCACTGCGATGTTGATCTGCCTGTTGTTTCATTCTATTTTGTGCCAACACGAGGTTATCCTTTAAGAGTTGGAGGACTTGTTGTTGATGTTCGATGTGATGTTCCACTGCCTGAACCTTAGAATTTTCTCTTAAATATGATGTGATGGATGGTGGTTGATACCCATAAAGTGCCATAAATGGGGTCATTTTTGTTGCTGTATGGAAGGAAGTGTTATACCACCATTCAGCCAGAGGCAACCATTTGACCCATTGTGTCTGTTTATCAGATACAAAGCAACGAAGATATCCTTCCAAACATTTGTTTACTATCTCAGTTTGCCCATCAGATTGAGGATGATAAGATGAGCTATGAGCTAACTGAGTACCAAGACAAGAAAATAATTCTGTCCAAAAATTTCCAGTGAAAATGGGATCTCTGTCACTTACAATAATCTTTGGGTTTCCATGTAGCTTTTGAATTGTTTCCATAAATGCAGTAGAAACTGTACTGGCTTTAAATGGATGTGATAATGCACAAAAGTGTGCATACTTGGTAAGTCTGTCAACTACCACCATGATGACACTCTTTCCCTCAGACTTGGGTAAACCTGTGATAAAATCCATTGAAACCTCCTCCCAACGTTGGCTTGGAATGGATAAAGGTTGTAATAGACCCGGTGTCTTAATTGTTTCAACTTTATTTTGTTGGCAAACCAAACATTCCGCCACAAACTTTTGAATATCTGATTTAAGGCCATCCCAAAAAAATTCCTTCTTAACCCTGTGGTAAGTTTTTAAAAATCCTGAGTGCCCTCCTAAGGGAGAAGTGTGCAATTCCATAAGAATCTTTTGTTTTAGCTGGGAATTCTTACAGAGGTATAAGCGATCTTTGTACCATAACGAATCATTTTTCCAGCTAAATGTATCAGACGTACTGGAATCTTGTTGTAGCTTTCGAATAAGTGCCCACACTTCTTCGTCATTCTTCCATTCCTCCCTTGCTTCGTTTATCCAATCTGGTTGGATAATAGAAATGGCGCACAACAATGCTTCCACATCCTCATCCTTTCTTGAGAGTGCATCTGCCACCACATTTTGCTTCCCTTTTTTGTAGATGATTTCAAAGTCATAACCCAACATCTTTGTGACCCACTTTTGTTGCTCTTCAGAGGATAATCTTTGTTCTAAAAAGTATTTAAGGCTATCATGATCCGTTTTTACCTTGAAGTGTCTTCCCATTAGGTAGGGTCGCCATTTCTTAAGTGCATGGAGTATTGCCAACATTTCCTTCTCATAAATAGCTTTGCTTAAAAACTTTCCCTTGATTGGACGACTTTCAAAAGCAATGGGTCTTTCATCTTGCATTAGAACAGCACCAATTCCATTTCCTGAAGCATCACATTCCACAATAAAGGTTTTTGTGAAGTCCGGTGTAGCTAAGACCGGTGCTTGGCACATTGCCTCTTTAAGATGTTCAAAGGCCTTTGTTGCTTCCGGAGTCCATGAAAATGCATCTTTCTTCAATAATGTTGTTAGAGGTGCTGCTATTCTCCCATAATTCTTAACAAACTTGCGATAATACCCTGTCAACCCAAGAAATCCTCGCAGATGCTTTATGGATGTGGGGATTTTCCATTCCTTAATGGCTTTAATTTTGCTAGGGTCTACCTTAACTCCTTCATGAGATACAATATGACCCAAATATTCCACCTCCTGGACTCCAAAGAAACATTTGGATCTTTTTGCATATAATTGTTTCTCCTCCAATAGTTGTAGCACCCTGTCAACATGTTCAACATGATCCTTCCAAGACTTGCTGTAGATTAGTATATCATCAAAAAATACTAACACAAATTTTCTAAGGAATGGTTTGAAAATTGAATTCATCAAACCTTGAAATGTTGAAGGTGCATTGGTAAGGCCAAAAGGCATGACCAAAAATTCATAATGACCCTCATGAGTTCTAAATGCCGTTTTCGGAATGTCTTCAATCTTCATTCTGATTTGATGATATCCTGAACGAAGATCCAACTTGGTGAAGTAAATTGATCCATGCAATTCATCCAGTAATTCATCAATGACAGGAATGGGGAACTTATCTTTAATAGTGAGCTTGTTGAGCTCCCTATAATCCGGACACATGCGCCATGATCCATCCTTCTTGTGCACCAATACTACTGGAGCAGAGAAAGAACTTTGACTCGGTTGAATTATACCAGCCTCTAGCATTTCTGCAACCATACGTTCAATTTCACTTTTTTGGACATAGGGATATCTGTACGGCCTGATGTTTGGAGGAACACTTCCTGGAATCAGATGAATAGCATGATCATGATCACGCATAGGTGGGAGACCTTTGGGAGTCTCAAATACCTTGGAATGATTGTCCAGGACTTTTTGGAGATCTGGAGAAATAGATGATTCCAATGTGGAAACATCTAGCGAACATAATTGTGCAATTACACCTCTTTGCTCCTTTTTTAGAAGCTTTGTCATACCATTAGAGCTGATTATCTTTCCTGGTTTCCCTGCAATACCCCTTAATTCAACTTCCTTTCCTTCCACAGAAAATTTCATGAAAAGTTCTTGAAAATTAAAAGCTATTGTACCCAAGGATTGTAGCCATTGGACTCCTAGTACAACATCAGCACCTCCCATTGGAATGGAAAGCATTGGGCTAGTCAATACATATTCTCCCATGGATAGCTTGATATTATGGCACTTTCCAGAGCAATTTATTGTTCCTCCATTTGCAATCATCACTTGACACTCTGGTGCTGGATATAGGAAGCAATTCAATTCTTTTGCTACCCTACAATGAATAAAATTGTGGGTGCTTCCTGAATCAATCAACACTATTACCTTTTTCTTCTTGATTTGTCCTTCTATCTTGATGGTTTGAGGAGTGGTAATTCCCGCCAATGCATTACAAGATATGGTCGGATTTATTTGTTCTTCATCTAGGCTTTGTTCCTGGAGTATATCCTCTTCTTTTGACCTTTCTTGCTCCTTTTCTTCTTCCTCTTCACAATCTATGTAGAATAATTTCTTCTCAGCACACTTATGACCTTTGTGTATTTGCTATCACAATTGTAACAAAGCCCTTTTGCTCTTTTTTCTTCCAATTGTTGTGGTGTCAACCTTGTAGGTTGTGGAAGACTATGGGCAACAACACTTCCGTCTTTATAGTTGTGAGTGGTATGCTTCCTAGTTGCCATAATTTTGCTTTCCATTTTTCTTGCTAACCTGAATGCCTTCTCTAATGAATCAGGTTCCCAAAGGCGAACATCATGTTGGATATTATCCTTTAAAGACCCTATGAACACATCAATCCTATGCTCCTCTGGAATATCTTTTACCCTTATGTTCAATTTTTGGAACTCCTCAATGTGCTCCATTATTGAACCCTTTTGTTTGAGACTTATCAATTGGCTAAAAAAAGTGTTGCTTTTTGTATCCTCATAATGTGCTATCAATTCTTCCGTAAAAATTGCCCAAGTGATAAATTGTTTACGAGAGCAAAGCCATTGATACCATACAAACTGATTTGGTTCCAAATATAAAGTTGCCATACGTACCTTTTGTGTGTTTTGCACATTATTGAGATCGAAGAATTGCTCCATCTGTAATATCCATGTGGCGGGATCCTTGCCATCAAACTTCCTCATATCGATTTTTGGAATATGGTGGGTCTTCGATCCAACATTAGAGTCTATGGAATCATGATTAACATTTCTTTTGTTCTCATCATGAGTTTCCTTTACAACCTTTTCACCATTAGTAAGTATTTCTTGTAGAAAACTTGTCAAATCTGTCTTCAAATCTGCCATGTCTGTCTTCAAATCTGTCTTCAAACTTGCCATGTCTTTCTTCAAATCCGTCTTCAAATCAGTCTTCAAATCATCCATCTTAGCTTCCATGCCCTTTATCTTAGCATCTGTTAGCTTTTGTGAGCGTGACATTTGTTGCACTTGTTCTTGTAATTTTGATATATCATGTAGCATTTCTTCCTCTTCTTCATGAGTCATGCTAGAGCTTTCAGGTTCCTTACTAGGTGTTTGCATTTTCTTTCCTCGGGGCATCAGTTACCGATAATAATGCTTTACTATGCCCTTTGAATTCCTTCAAACCAAGCTTATGCAAAAATAAAAAAAAAAACTACACACCTTTTTTTTTACTTTGTAGAAGCCTGATATTGAATCTGATGTATCTCTGTAATTTCGAATCATCCAATTCTGAAATTGTGACCTGTAGTAGCTTTCTATGTCCTCTTTCCAATGCCACTAGTCTGAACCAAATTGGATTCTCCAAGAAAGAGTTATGCACAATCTCCCACAGTGACCTGATTATAGACTGTTTCAGTAGAGCGAACTTGTATGAAGTGCCACGTGTCACTGTTTCAACCTTTGACTCTGAAAAATATATAAAGAAAACTACAGTCCGTCCTCTTTTTGTAACTTCTTACGAAATTTCAATCCGATGCTCAGAAAGAAAGTTATGACGATTTTCCCCAGGTCACCTGTTTTGAGTGTAATTCAGGAGTCTGCAAAAAGACCAACTTCCTCAGATCATATCTCCGCAAATATTGCGCGAAAAGATCTAAAATTCGGACCCAAGGTTCAGCGCCAATTCTTCTCAAATGGGTTTTTTTTGCGACTTCTGAAACGTCACAGAAAAAAAGTTATAGCGAAAATGCCACGATGACCTGTTTGGAGCAGCGAAACCCTAGAATCCAAAGCTCTGATACCAAATGTTATGAAACCAGCTCAAGAAAAGATAGAAAAGAAAGATCAACGCCTTAGAATTCAGCCTCTTCGAGGGGGCAACCTCCTTTACATTACATAAATGAACAATTCTTGGATGATACAAATGAAAATACCTCCTTTCTATATATAGGAGTCTAAGTGGTCCCAATAAAATCAAAGCCTACATAACAATAATATTGTAGGGCACAACAATAACAATAGTGGGCTTCTATGTGGCACAATAGTAACAATATGGGCACTACATGGGTACATCAATATAAATAAGGGGTATAACTACAATAGTAATGGGGTAATCACTAGTATTATAGGGACCCAACATAACACATACAGAATTGGCACTCCTTTACGGTATAGAAACGTAATTAGTGAATGGTAAGAGGAAAATTGAGCTGAGATTGATCTCAAAGAGGAGGAGATTCTAGCTTATTTTGGTGATCGTTTAACAGAAACAAGCCACATGTGTGGTAAATGAACCTTGTTAATGCAAACTTTTCATATCTATTGGATGATGAAGAATTTTTTGGCTAAGGCATTAATGTTGCCACTTATACGTATCCTAGGGCCCTAAGAAGATATTCAACCAATTCAGAGGGTAGTTCAACTGATTCATTGTGAAATCCAGCAGCATAATGCACATATAGCACACATTAAAAAACATATACAATGCAGGCCTTCGACAGAACAACGTGGATCTAATGCAATATATCCAACTCTGATTGAATATTCAGATGATTAATACCTCCTAGATGCATAGGAAGGTTTTTATGGCATTATTGTGTAGGCTAGTTCATATTATAGGATATAAAGGCAAATACATTTATTTAGCGTTGCTGGGAAAACTTAGACATTTTTGTTTTTGGACTTGTTATAATGCAACCAAATGGTCAACATACTTGGTTTCCCAATGGGTAGGTTGAGACCATTTGGACATGGACACATTCAAGTAATAGTACCGAATTTCAAATATGAAGATACATAATAACTTATTCAATATAAAACATATTATATCAAATTGAGGAATCCTTGATCAAGGTCCGAGTTAATCAAGAAACCACTATGGGATTTGGGTCACAGTAATCATGTTAATGATGGTCATAAACAACAGGGGTTGGCGTGGCTAGCCCCTCACATGTAACCTCATGCAAGGGAAGCTTGGGCATATCAATGAGGAGAGATGGTGGCATATGACAATGAATAAGGCCAGTTACATAGTTGGTATAATATTTATCAAAATTTCGAGATGAAAAAGCTGGAAATTTTGCAGGTAATCAGGAGTTTCGATTGAGGGAAATGGCCATTGTGTGCGGAGTGTAAAGGGAGGTTTAAAAGGATAGTGTTCGAGAAACCTCACCACACTTCCTTCACTCTCGTGCATATGTTCCAGTGGGCCCATATCTTTCTATTATGTCTTCAGTGATGTCTATCAACGTCAAATCGCTTTGGTCTGTTTGTATTGTTCTCTCTATTTTGGTTTGGGAATATTCTAGTTATGTGCCTATTTGTTTGGAATTTTGTATTATGGTAACCCTTGCGTCCACGGGACTACTTCCCCTCCACCAACAACCATTCTCCAAGTGTCCTCACAGGATTGGACCACATGCCAACTATATAACCAAGTCAACCTAATGATGTCAGCACCACATAAGCGTATGGATTTCCATGTGCCAACCATACATTTATAATTAACCCTACACATTGAATTTTTTATGCTCCTTTGTTAGTAGATTTAGGCTTGTGCATGGGGGTTTTCTTGTGCATGCGGAGTCGTTTAGGCGATGCCAAGAGCATTCAAATATATTTGAAATGGGTCGCTTCGGTTCTGAAGAATTTAAGGTCAATGGGAAGTCAACCCAAATGGGTGATAGGTTACATTCGAGGAGGAAGGTGGCTGAGTCTTCATTTACGCATGGGGTCTCTCAGCCCTCAATTTAACGAAGAGGTAAAGTTCCAGGATCACACTCTGCAAGATAAGCTTGATATGTTGTCTTGGGATAAGCCCCATCGAAGATGGAATGGTTTTGCTAAGATCATCCTTGTGCAACATCATCAGAGGAAATTATGGGTCAAATTTATTGAAATTTTATTTGGTCATTGTTCTTTGTTAGATCTCGTAGGAAAGTTCCACCCTTGGTACAACAAGCCCCATATCGCCCTCTCTCTCCACTCGATCCTCCCTATGTGATCATCCAACTGTGGGCCAAGGGTTTTAGGAATTTTATTGTATGAAAACATAGGAAGGTTTTCATAAGGGACGTTTGTGCAACAATGGAACGTCCCTCATCGCTCTAAAACCATGGGTCGAACTCAATCAGGGGGCGTGGTAAAGGACATGCTTTGAACAACCACACAAAGGGTCATTGGTGTGGTAGTATTGATCATTTGGGTAATGTAGCAGCTAACACATACAGAGTAGGAACTCCTTCACGGGCCAGAAATATAATTAGTGAATGGAGGGAGGAAATTAGAGTTGAGATGGATCCCAACGACCAAGAGATTTTTGCTAACTTTGGTGATATTTTACCATAACCACGTGAGACGCATGGTAGACGAACCTTGTTAATGAAAAATCTTCATATCTATTAGATGATGAAGGCTTTGTTGGCTAAGGCATTAATGTTGCCACTTACAGGTATCCCAGAGCGCTTAGAAGATATTCAAGAAATTCATAGGGAAGTCCAACTAATTGAGTGTCAAATCCAGCGGCAGAATGCAAGTGTGGCATGCATTGAAAGACATATTTCGTGCATGCCTGTGAGACAACAACCAAGATCTAGTGCAAAATATCCATATCCAGTTGAATCTTCAGATGATTAATGCCTCTTAGATGCAGAGGAAGGATTTTTTGGCGTTATTGTGTAGGTTGGTCGATATTAAAGAATATAAAGACAATTATCTGCTGGAAAAGCTTATGCATTTCCATTTTTGGACTGGTTATAATACAACGAGATGGTGAAGATATCGGGTTTCCTAATGGGCAGGTTGAGGCCATTTGGACACGGATGCTTATGTTGTAATACCTATTATAGTTTGAAGTAATAGAAAGGCACCACCCAAACATACAAAAACAAATTAAGGAAATTAATTTTCCAATTGTACGCTGTATTTATTTATAAATATTTTAAATTATTAATAATCTTAAATATATATATATAATATATATATATATATATATATATATATATATATATATATATATATATATATATATATATATTAGCTTTTTATATCAAACAATAAAAAATATGAAACTTTTGTTAAATATAATAATAATTTATATTTGTAAGTGTTTCAATATTTTTAAATACAAGTTTTTGTTTGGAAGTTATGTGAATATATAAAGTAAATGTTAATACAAGATTTTATGTTTAAATCTTCGAGATATTAACCCATGGAATTGTACTGAGTTAAGTTGGCAAAGATCAACCTAGAGATTATAGTGGTATAAAATCAACCATTATATATATATATATATATATATATATATATATATATAAAGTAAGTAAACACAAAGAACCAAATTAAACAACCATTAAACTAAAATAAAAATATAAAACATTCTTGTTAAAATTTACCATAACAATATAGAAATTTAATTTGAATTTGAGTAAATTTGGTCATAACAAAATAAATGAATTTTCCCATTAAATATATGCTTTAGAAGAAATAAAAAGGACCTCACTAGTTTTCAAGGGAGCTGGGTGGCGACGTAGTTCCAAATCCATTCCCAACTCATATATTGATTTAGCCTTATTTAGGGTCGTTGACATTATCTAAACATTTGTCAAAGTAATTCTTGTGCACACAATTATTTACTTGCACATAAAATTCACCGCCACATTGGTCTATGCCATTATGTCGATTCTTTTATAAGTGACATCTTGTATTTGTACTGTAAATGCATAAAGAAAACTATATGCGACAACCTGTATTTGTACTATAAAATCATAAAATTCACAGCTACATTTTTCAAATGGATGCTTTTATAAGTGACATAATGTATTTGTACTCTAAAATCATAAAATTCAGAGTCACATTTTTCAAATGGATGCTTCTATAAGTGACATCATGTATTTGTATTGCAAATGGTTGCACGCAACGCCATCACAAACATTATTACTAATTCCAAACTTCAAAACCAATATGCTCAAAAATCATTGTCATATATTTCGATTGAGTTTGTCATATATATATATATATTAGGAACAAGTAATCTATTTGAGAAGAAAATTGTAAACAATGTCTCAAAATATAGGAATAAGTAATCTATGTGAGAAGAAAATTGTAAACAATGTCTCAGAATATAAGAGTAGGCGTGAAATGGTGATTGCAAATGATTCTTTCGTGTGTTAATGATGTAATAGCTAAGCTGATGGCGTCTCACAAGGGTGATGTAAATTAAAAAAAGGAGGTATAAATATCAAATGTTATTTGAGTGAATTTTAGAGATATGCTACAAAAGTTTCGATTATATATATTTGGATAGTGTTTATTTCAATCCTAAAATTTTAATATTATCTATTAAATTATTAATATCATCAATTAATTGTTTTGTAGGAGCTCATCTAATTTTTTATTTTACAACTTGTAATTTATTTATTAATATCAATATAATTTTAATAGTTATCAATATCAGTAAGAATGTTTACAATTTCATTTTGTATCCATCAAATTATTTTGTGATTTGTTCATATTATCTTCTTTAATAGTTAAAAAAAAATATTTAAGCGCTTAACCTTGTCTCCTCATAATTGTGAAAACTTTTTATATATAAATAATTTAGTAAACTATTAATAATTTTACTATTCTTTTTTTGCTTAAGCAAGAGACGGTCCTTCTATTAACTTAGGTAAAAAATATTTTACACAGGTTACAACAGACGCACAGAGGCACAAACTCCCACAAAGGGAGAGTGAAAATACCCAAAGTACACATAAAACCCTCCAAAAATCAAACAGAAACAAGGCCTAGACTGCCCTGGAACCAAAAGTGGGCAAGTGGATCCAAAGTCTGTTGATCTGTCTTCTAACAATCCGACAGTCAAAATTCAACCCACGCGGAGGCGAAGCTCGCAAAAAAACCCTTAAGTTGCATGATCAACGCTGACTGTTGATCTTTTCCTTCTGATCCTACGGCTGGTGTCCATATCGCTCGGCTTAAAAGCCCGCTGAATACCGCGCGTTGAAGGCGGTTTGCTTTTCCGGTCCTCCACCATGTGTTGCTTCCTGAGTGGAATCGCTGACTTTTCATTAAAAAAGTCTTTGGTTTGGATGGCGCTTGATGATGGTGGTAAATCATTAGTGGTTTTATCCTTTCAGGCCCACCAATTTGCACGCCAAAAGGTGGCCGTTGATCTTCCCTCTTTGGATCTGACGGCCACAAACCAAATTGGACCGCACATCCTCTCGCGGATTACCCAACGATTTTACTATTCATATATAAAATCATCCTTATGATTATTTATTTAATTTTTAATTTATTTTCAAGCTTCTTTTTATTCATCTGTCATTATTTATTTTTATTATTTCATTGCATGTTTAACATAATTTGATATTTATCATGATTAGTAACTCTAGATACTTTCATTCTCGTAAAATAATAATTTTTAACTAATTTTCAACAGTTTTTTTTTTTTCAATGTGAAGAGTAGCTATTTTTAATTATAATTCTAAATATTTTGAAAATATCATATTCATATATTTAAAGTAACTAGATATTTTATATAATATAAATTTTAATTAAACCCATACGGTGTAGTGTTTTTTCATGGTACCTGATGTGTTTTTTCATGGTACCTGATGTTGTAAAGGTTATAAGTTTGATACTCTCTCGACTGGTGTGGTTGAGGAATCCATTCGTGCTTAGGGCTGGTGTGGGTAAGGATAGGTCTAGTGTGCCCCACGATGAGTAGATTAGGCATGCTAGTCATCTTAGGACTCACATAAGTGTGCTCTCTCTCTCTCTCTATAATTTGATTATTAACTTGCAAACTAAAAACATATTATCTCTCTCTATAATTTGATTATTAACTTACAAACTAAAAACGTATTATCAAAATTTAGCTATTTTCGATATTGAAGTATTGCATTATTTTCTCTATTATTAGGCATTTTCATTTTTTCAAATAAATTTATTATCAAAATTTATTAAATTCTTATTTTTTTTTTTTTTTACCTGGAACGAAAGTAGGGGAAACTGGGAGCACTTCATCGTGAATGTTAAATTGAATGGCAAGTCATGTTTGCGGGACACAAGGTAATTAAAGAGTCAAACCTAGAACCAACAACAACAAGAACCTCGTGTCTAGGTCTACACCACTTGGACTAACTGTTGAGAATAAACCAATTTTTATTGATTTATTATAATCATTTTAAAACCTAAAATAAACCTTTTATAAAAAATAAAGTTATTATCATTAAATTTTTATTCGTCTTTATAATTATCTTTTATAATATTTTTTTATTGATTATAATTGCGTGTTTGATATTTTTCCTTTTATTTATTAAAGTGATTATAATTGAGTTTGATATTTGTTCATTTATTTATTAAAATATTCATAAATATTAGATCAAAAAGAATAATTTTAAATCAATTTTATGATGTAAGTTATTACAATTTGTTTTTTTCTCATAACAAAATATACAATATATATTTTTAATATAATCCACTTCGTTTTTCCCCAAATTCTCAATAATAATGATGATTATACAATTAAACAATTATATTCATCAAGTTATTATTTTTTAAAATTATATATTTAATTTTACTAAATACATTATGTATATTTTAATGGTTTTATCACTATAAAAAGTATATGACTATGGAATGCATTTTACCTGAAACCACGATTTGAATGTTTTGTCATTTTTCTTCTCTCCATTTATGATTTAATATTCTTTTAACAATTTTTCTTATAACATTTAAGATAACATAATGAATTTCCAAAATATATATTTGAATTATATATCATTTAATTCAAAATTATTACTATTCATTTTAAACATGTATGAATCTAAATGTATTTTAATGCTCAATCTATTATATATTGAGGAGGAGTGAATTCTAAGTACAAGTAGTAATTTTGAATACAAAGTATTGTAAAAGATTAGTATAAGATGTAAACTAATTGTAAATTTGACATTCATATATACAATCCTTACTTTGGAGTGTAAAAACATTTAATATTGAAGTAAGAGGCGTATTAGTAATGGATAAAGAAAAATAAATATAACTAACATAGCCACTTACTCTACACCAATAAGAATTCAATTTATGAATAAGTGTTTTCCTACAAGATAAACACCAAGAACTAGTTTCAAATATGAATATACATAAGATTTTATTCAAGACAAACGAATTAATTCAAATTGAGGAAAATATTGTTTTTCGGTCAAAATTACACACTTTATTTCTAATTATAAATCTTTTGAATTATTGTATTTTTAAATATGAGTTTTTTTTAGGAAGTCCACTTAGCAAGTTTGTGAAAATGTAAAGTAAATGTTAATAGAAGATTCCATATCCAAATATTTGGGATATGAAGTCATGGAATTGTACGAGTTAAGATGAAAAAGATCCACGACGAGGTTGTAGTGGTAGCAAGATGAATCAACCATCAAAGTATAGATAAGCATATAATACAATATCTTAGTCTAATATAATAGAAAGTAAGCAGACAGACGCAAAGAACCAAATTGAACTCACGTTATTCAAGAAAACAATATAAATGAATCTTCTTAATTTTAGCAATAATAATATAAATGAATCTTTTTAACTTTGGCCATAACAATATAAATGAATTTGGCCATGTTTTATTGTGAAGCTTTTGAACAAATAGAAGGACCGCACTAGTCTTTAAGGCAGCTGGGTGGCGAAGTAGTCCCCAAAGCCACTCCCACCGCATTGGTACATATTGAATTTGCTGCGTTTGTAGCCGTTGAACTTATGTGAACATTTTCCAAAGTAATTCCTGTGCACGGAACTGTTTCGCTGCACGAAAAATTCACAGCCACATTCGTCGATGACGTTCCGTGGATGTTTTTAAAAGTGACATCCTTTATTTGTACTGCAAATGACTGCACACAACATCATCACAAACATTATTGCTGATTTCAAACTTCAAAACCAATATGTCCAAAAGATATTGCGATAACCGATATGTATGAAAATTATTGTGTTATATACTATTTGTCATTTCTATGCATTTAATATGGCGAAAAATTATATCAGAGACATGATTACTGATTCCAAACTTCAAAACCAATATCCAAAATTTGTTTATAATTGGAGTAGTTGTAACTAATGATGCTAAAAATAATTAATTTCCTATTTCAAGCGAATAGATACTAAAGGGAAAGAAATTGTACTTTCGTGCTTATTATATGCACATACACCAGTATTTCAGAATTGACGACATATATGGGAACTATATACCCACAGACTTCAAACTGATATTTGAAGAACAACTGGAACAAAACGCAATCTTAAAAGAGACAAAAGTACTATGATGCCCAATTAATTAAGATGCGTGTTGTATATGTTTTTCCCTTGGGTATAATATGAAAACAACATGGAATTGTGCACAAAAGTTAGCTGATCACCTGAATTTTGCATGGCGAAGACGAATCACAATAATACTGATCAATGATAATCGGATTCTTGACATTATCAACAACTATGTCCTCAAATGTGATATTCCGTGCGTAGCCAGAACCACCCTGTATATTTAGAAAAATCATGAATTATGCTATAATCATGGTAGATAATGAAGATTAATATCAATTACAAATTGTAATGGATTGTTGTTGCATAGTGAAAATTTCAAGAGAAAATTTTAAAATCAATAGAAATAGTTAAAAGAGTCATACACATGCTAAACCAACCTGCCAAGTCTTGATTCTAGCTCCGTTGGATGTTCCGCTAAAAGTGATGTTTTGGACAAGAATGTCATCAATTTTGGCTGCTTCTCCATTTTCTCCCAGGCTTCCAATACTGCAGAAAATAAGAAGTACAATTAAAATTGCATTCTTAATGTCTCATCTTACTGTATTGTATTTTCTGCATGATAAGAGCAAAAATACATATCTCACCTGATGCCATGGCCTGGGCCACAATTTATATTTTTGACATTAATTGTAGATGAGCCCGACGAAATGGAAATGCAATCATCCCCTGGTATACAATATTTACAATCATAATTAGCATGTTTGTCAATTTGAAGTTTAGATAGGTAAAATTAAGGTTTGCAGTTATAGCAACGTTAAGATAGGTCTAAGCTAGACGGAAATATACTAAATTATTATTAAGCTATTGGATCTATGATAAATGGGTTTATGTGAATGAACAAATTAACGCAAAGCAGTGAAATTAATAGTTTCCAACCTGTCTCGATGACACAGTTGTTGATTTGGGCATTCTGAACTCTTTGTATATGGATACCATCAGTGTTCGAGCTATCCTCGGGAGCTTGTATCTGCAGCCCGCTTAGTTGGATATCCGAAGAGTCCACCACTGCGAGATGCATCTGTTGGCTATTGACAAATTGTAGATTTCTAATCAAAACATTCGAACATCTAGTGATAGACATTGCCTGTAAGACCAACGCATAATCCAAACCCATTGCATGAGAACAGCCGCCTTCAATTAAAATTTACAGAAAAATAAATAAAAAATAAACTATTTATAACATCGTGTCTCTCTTCAAGCAAATAAACAAGGTGATTAGGTTGGAAACAAACCGTCGAAGCCGCATCGAGGCAACCCTGCACACATGAACATTTCTGATGATTAATATAAATTGAAGCAGATGGTTTATACTTGTTGTATTGATGTTTAATGTTAAATGTTAAGAGTTGGAGAGATGAGTGCGGATGGTGCTAGTGGGTGGAGTCGTACGTGGATATTCAATGGAGGAGAGATGATGGAATATTAGAGAATGCGACACAATGGTGACAAAAAGACCAGGTGAAATAGAAATGCTTACTTGTTGTTCGTGCACTTTGCAGGACTTCGACCACCAAGCCTGGCCTTGACCATCAATGACACCACCACCTTCTATGGTCAACCCAGATATACCAGAAAATCGGAGCCACATACGACGTTCATTGCTATTCCATGCAGATTGTTGATTGGGTGCAACTATTGTTCCTGTAATCTGCAAGTAATCTATGTCAGCATACTTTGCGTCTATTGTCATCACAAGTAGACAACCCGACATCCAACTTTCTTACCTCTACTGAAATATGAGACTTGCAAGGACCAAGAAATGTCACTCGCGTAACTAGAAATTTCTTTCGCGACGGTACTTGGAACACTGCATCGGAAGGTGCCGTGCATGCTGCTTGCCATGCTTCTTGGAATGCCTAAAATAACAAGAAAATAACAATAAACACCGAGTTAATAACCACAAAAGAAGAAATAATGATAACAATATTAATAATTTAATTAGTCACATTTTCTTGTGGGGGAAGAAAACATATTCTCATCAATAAGATTTAATTGGTTGTAAAGATCTTAATTAGATTACAAAGTATATATAATCTATTTTCCCAAATTTCAGTTAGAGTGAAAGGTATATGAAGGAACACGTATATTTTCTAAATTGGTTGTAAAAAATTTAATTAGATTACAAAGTAATAAAATATATCAAGGAACAAGTATGTTTTCTGGACGGTTAGAAGAAAGAAAAACCTATTCCCACTATAAAAATACTGCAGTGAGTCGAAGGGCAAGGGCAAGGGCAAGGTATGCTCAGCGCATCAAACTTTGCACGAGTATCAAAAGAATATTGAACATATATAATAATTGATTAAAAGGTAGTCACCGTCCGATCATCATTTAGACCGCTGCCATGTGCACCGTAGTCCATGACATTGAAGATCGGTGAAGCGCTGGAATCACTTTTGGTCAGCAGCACCTTTCTATGAGTAGCTCAACTTGAATCCACCATTAACAGGGCCATAAAAGCAACAGCTGAAGCGAATGTAGTCTGCAGATAATTTCTTTGTTAAAAGCGTCTTATCATTTTTTCACACACACAGACTGACTGCAGATAATTTCTTTGTTAAAAGCGTCTTATCATTTTTCCACACACATCATATTGTTTGCAACCTACAGAAGCATAGTGTGGTTTAGTCATTACCAATGATTTAAAAGCCATTGCGAAAATTTTGAAGCCGAACCTTTGTTGCAGCCTACAGGTGATCGAAACGTGTTTCATGGCAAGGAGAAGAGCGGGGATTTTATAGTGCTAAAAGCCATTTAAAACGTGTTCCTATTTCTTCTTTTCTTTCTATCTCAGGGACTCGATTTCGTCCGCTTTATTTTTTTCTGACCGCAATGTGCCCATCAAAATTGACTTAACTGTCACTAGGCATTGTGGAGACTGTGCTGCTGTAACATATCCAAATTCCAGTTTGATTGTTGTTCAATTTGTGATCGCTGACGTATTTATCTTTGGACCATGCAAGTCGGAATAATGGTAGAAGTACTTTCCCCGCATTATGCCGTGCTGCGGAACCAAAAAAACACTGGCAAGGGCTAACCAGCCATATATTGAGTCATAAATGCCCTTGCCAGCTATGTATGTGGTGCACGTCAGGCAGGATGGCATAAGATGGCATACATAACTCCGGCGGGCGACCTCGCGTTTCCGGTGACATACGCGGGACCCACCAACGAGGGCCCGCCCGCCCCGTCTCGTTTTTGACTACGGCGACCCTCCCGTCTCGTTTTTGACTACTAGCAAGGAGCCCGTTAGTCGGCTGAGGGGAGCGCCGTCCTGGTACGAGGAAGAAGAACCCATGGTGGCTTCACGTATGCAAAGCCTGAGGTTGGTCGTCCCAGGAGGTCAGCGGCTGGACACGCCCGTTTTGTTAGAAGAGGCCGCAGACTACATCGTGGCGCTTAACATGCAGGTTCAGGCCATGAAGACACTCGCAAACTGCTACACAAATTCGAGTGCTCATGCTCCTTGTCATGTTTAGAAACAATGTCACAAGGTGCTCTTGCTCCTTGACAGGCATTTTGCAGGTGGCTAGTTATATTTATGCCCAGGAGATAAACAAAAACATAGGGGCGTTTGAAAAGACACGGGTCATTAGTGAAATTAGATTTCTGTAAATCTTATGTCTTCAATAATGGAGACGAATGTACTGCGGCTGCTCCTTTGCTTATCCATTGTTAATTCTGCTCTTTAAATCTGTAAGTGTATGTACCTTTGGCTGCTAACAAACTAAAACTCCACATTCTGGATTTCTCTGTCTTCTTGATACCTTTCAGATGCTATGGCCGGTGGAATTGAAGCCTAAATCTATAGGCTTGCTTTTTTCTTTATTGTGCAACAGGGAATGTTCAGTGTGTGATTTGTGTATCAGATTTTTGTTGCATTGTGTCTCTGCGTTTCCGTATGAAGCTGACAGTAAAATGTAGATTCGCTGTGTAATGTTCAGGATTATCAACGAAATAGTTTCTTTCAAATCCTAATAGTTTTTTTCGAATAGAAATCTTAATAGTTATTTTCAAATCCAAATTTATCAATATGGGAATTCACTAAAAATATGAATTCACCAAAATCGGAATTCAATTAAAAAATAATTGGAATTCACATTTTTTTTAATTAATTCACTAAAAAAATTATGAATTTCAATTCACTACAATGTGACCTACGATTTAAATTTAAAATACATTTTTTAAACTATTTTCTGAACATACAATTTAAGTAATACATTTCTGAAATGGATTCAGCTGTTTTGAAAATACATTTTAGAATTTATAGATGATTGCAGCCATTCTAAAAATATATTTTTTTAAATTCATAAATGGATTCAGCCTTTTAAAAAAAAAAATTGGGATGTTGAAATTATGCAGATTAAACATTTCAAATTTATGTTTTTAAAAATCTCAAACAGGGTTTCATTAAAATTAACCAAAAAAAATGTTAAGGAAAAAAATATATTTAAATTTAAGTTTTTAAAACTCTAGATCAGATTTTGATTAAAATTAACCACAAAAAATGTTGTGAATTTTTTTTGGAAAATAGATCAGATTTGAATTAAAATTAATCAGAAAAATGTTGTGAAAAAAACCTTTTAAACATAAGTTTTTAAAAATCTCAATCAGATTTTGATTAAAATTAATCAGAAAAATGTTACAAAAAATCTTTAAAACCCTGACCAGATTTTGATTAAAATTAAAAAAAAAAATATAATGAAAAAGAATAATTATTTCATCTATAAAATAAACTACACCATTACTATCATTTTATCTAATTATATATACATTCTGTAAAATTATATATACTGAAATCAATTTTGAAAAATCATGTATACAGAAATCAATTTTCAATCTTCCAAGTTGACGGTCCAGTGCCAGTTAATGCAGTTGTTTTTTGCATCATCTTGTATTTAGATTGATGTGCCTTACTTTTGTGGACGATGATAAGAGCAAAGCATTTTAATCCTTCAATTTTAGAGCTATAAAGTATTTTGGACATAAATATATATCGGATTATATATATTTAGAGTTGTTCTGTATTTTTGAATTGATTAATTTGAATTTTTGATTGTGATTAATCGCACGATGCATTTCAACTTTAAATTTTCTAGCGAAGTAAGGAAGAAATAAATGTATTTAATGATATATATTATTCAATTTCATATTATCTACTATTAATATTATTACATTTGATCTTTGTAAGGAAATTAACATTATTACATTGTTAAATACATATAACTTAATTAATTACTTAATTAATTATTTTTAGATCAATTTAAAACTACTAAATTTTAGATATTAAATGTATATTTAAAATAAATAACAAATATTATATCACATTATCCTTACTCTCTTTGTTCACTTAATTATAACACTCCAATCTAATTAATTATAAAAGGATAAGCAAAGGAGCAGCCGCAGTACATTCGTCTCCATTATTGAAGACATAAGATTTACAGAAATCTAATTTCACTAATGACCCGTGTCTTTTCAAACGCCCCTATGTTTTTGTTTATCTCCTGGGCATAAATATAACTAGCCACCTGCAAAATTCCTGTCAAGGAGCAAGAGCACCTTGTGACATTGTTTCTAAACATGACAAGGAGCATGAGCACTCGAATTTGTGTAGCAGTTTGCGAGTGTCTGCATGGCCTGAACCTGCATGTTAAGCGCCACGATGTAGTCTGCGGCCTCTTCTAACAAAACGGGCGTGTCCAGCCGCTGACCTCCTGGGACAACCAACCTCAGGCTTTGCATACGTGAAGCCACGATGGGTTCTTCTTCCTCGTACCAGGACGGCGCTCCCCTCAGCCGACTAACGGGCTCCTTGCTAGTAGTCAAAAACGAGACGGGAGGGTCGCCGTAGTAAAAAACGAGACGGGGCGGGCGGGCCCTCGTTGGTGGGTCCCGCGTATGTCACCGGAAACGCGAGGTCGCCCGCCAGAGTTATGTATGCCATCCTATGCCATCCTGCCTGACGTGCACCACATATATAGCTGGCAAAGGCATTTATGACTCAATATATAGCTGGTTAGCCCTTGCCAAAAACACTGACCTTTGTGTACTATTCGAACATTCTCATTTTGCACGACCGTACTTATCCATTTTGTGGTCAATACGAGCGCCAAGTATTTTTCTTTCTGAGAAAAGTTGAGAGAGAGAGAAAGAGAATTTTTTTCTTTCTGAGAAAAGTTGAGAGAGAGAGAAAGAGAAAGTTGAGAGAGAGAGAAAGAGAATGTGGGTGCAATCGCGGGTGTGGCGGAAATATAAGTTTTTCTTCATCCACGTAGAGCTGCAGGACGACCCAGAGATAATAAAACTGCCGACTCTAATTACAAACGTCCCATTTTCTTCATTGCTACAACCGACTACGCCCCAAATCCTCCTGTTGTTGCGCTATAAACGTGTCAAACCTGATCTACTCTGAAATGAATGCTCAAACCGAGCGCTCAATTCCGCAGTCAACCCGCGCTATAAACGTGTAAAGCCTAAATCAACTAGTCTGAATGAATGCAATTTTTGTGTTTTACAACTCTTCCTAACCGAGCGCTCAATTTCACAGGGGACCATATAGAAATCTAACCTCCTGTTAAACCCATCTTCTAAAATTCCTCCATCCACGCATGCCTGCGTCAACTCATACATTTTTCTACACAAACTTTTCTTTTCCTTTCAATTATGTACAAATCTCGAAATTTCTCCGGTGGGAAAAAAAGTATTAAAAAAAAAATTAGTGTTTGGAAAATATAATTAGGTGGGTAGATCTGTTTAATTAGGTGGGCATAGATAGTTAGGTTGACCGATGTGTTTATATGGAAAAAAAAATTCCTTCTAAATAATTATTACGCCCATGATAACTATTTAACTATTATATTTTTAATACTAACTATAAAATAATTAATATTAATTATAAAATAAACGGTTAAGATTTATCTAGAAAGTTATTATCTCTTTTTTGCCCAAGTATGCATCATGTGAACACGAGTTATGTTTATTTAAACATGTGAATTCTAAACTATTATTCTTGTGTAGGAGCTCCTTATATTCCTCTTCTACATTGTAATATATTTGTTAATTCAAGATCAATACAATTGCAATGGATAGTAAGGTCAGTGATGATGTTTACAAATTCATTCAAGAACTTATTTAACAAACATATGGAAACATTGTTTGGTTTTTAAAGTATACAAAAGTGAATTGTATTTTCATTTTAATTTCAACCAGAAGAACTTACACTTTGAATTAATAAACTTCATTGGCTTTTTTATTTCTCTTTATTTGAACTAAGTTGAGCCTCAACAACACTGGATAGAAGAACAATCACCAATGGAATGCTAGTATTCCTTTACATATTTGTAATATTTCCATAATAAACCCCCTTGCTATCTATTCACTTTTTCTACCCTAAGATAATATGTTTATACCATTATATATGGTTTAGTTGGAAAGATAGTTTGAATATTACGTACATTTTTTCATGCACAAATTATTTGGTAAGTTATTAATATTTTCAGTTTGATATTATGATACTTCAGTTTGTGTCATTATGTATGGTTTATTTTAAAAATTAGTTCTACTATCGTGTAGATTTTTTATGCATAAATGATTTAGCTAGTTATTAGTATTTGAAGAATGGTTAGAAAGAAGAGGATACACTCAAATTATTCTTAAAAGGGACCAGAGTAATGTGATCCCAGTTTAATTAATTAAGATGTCTACTATATATGTATTTCATTTAACCACATTGAGAAAATACATAAATACCTACTTGTAAAAAAAACTGTATGCATTTTCAATCACCATCTTTGTACGAGATTTTCACAAGTGGGCATGATCAGAAAATGCATGACATATTTTGTACTTCATAGATTAACATGACTAAAATGACTTTTCCTCCCTCGCTTTGAGGGACCAAATTTGAAAGGCATTTTGCCAGTGTTTGAGGTTCAGAATTTTTTAATGCTCGTCTCTCTTGATGTGTTTGAAACTATGTAAAACACGACAACCATTTTCCCAGTATTTGAGGTTTAGAATTTTTTTGATGCTCGTCTCTCTTGATGTGTTTGAAACTATGTAAAACGTATTTTTGATGTTTTAGCTTTTTGTAGAAAACGTCATTAATACCCCATTAAGGAAATCCAAGGAACTAGAAATAGATATAATTTCATAGAAACTACAGCATGTTATAAGCATTAGCAAAGGGAGTAGACATGTCATAATGCTCACCCATCTCATGAGTCACAAGGAATTTTTCAAATATTTTCCTTGCCTCAAATCTATTGGCCAAGCGCTTAACTAAACAAGAAATGTATAAATGAAATTGAATGCAAAGACATAAGCAAAAAAACACAAGATTTTATGTGGTGAAAGCTTGGCAGGGTGTCAAGGAAACATCCACGAGGCAAGGGATTGGATTATTTATTCAATCAAAAATTATTTTCCACGATTACTTTAGTTTGGGCATTCATCAGTTATATAAGAGCCTCCTTCATTACATAACTAGAGCCTCCTTCATTACATAACTGCTGCTTCGGTATAAAATTAACTTACCAGTAACTAATACAATTTACACATATTTACTTAATTAGTTGTCAAATTCCAACAAACTCCACCTTGACAACAATTTTCCTAATCCCTTGCCCATGCCCATTCATCATCTCTTCTGCAAGCCAAGAGAAGCTAAACACCATTGCAGCTTCTCTACTGTAACTGGCTTCGTGAATATGTGTGCATAATACTCCCGTGTATGGACCTTCTTGAGAGCTATTTTTTTGCCATCGATCACATGTCTCAGAAAATGATACCTTACATCAATGTGCTTGGTATTTCCGTGATAAGCTGGATTTGTAGCCAAGTGAATAGCACTCTGACTGTCACATAGTACATTCACTTTCTCCTGCGTCCTTCCAATCTCATAAAGTAGACCCTTTAACCATATTTCTTCTTACTGGCATCTGAAGCAGCTATATATTCTGCTTCGGTAGTGGACAACGCAAACGTTTCTTGAAGCTTTGACATCCAACTAATTGCTCCACCCGCAAGAGTAGAGACATAAGCTGTAGTAGATCTCCTTTTGCCCAAATCACCTGCATAATCAACATCCACGTATCCGCAGACTGTTCCTCCACTGCCATTAAAGATGATGCAATGATCACTTGTGCCTCTTAAATATCAAAGCACCCATTTCACTGCTCGCCAATGTTCTTCACCTGGATTTGCCATGAACCTGCTGACAACTCCAACTGCATGTGAAATGTCAGGTCTTGTAGATACCATCGCATACATTAAGTTGCCTACAACATTCACATATGGTACATGAGACGTATACTGCTTTTCTTCATCAGTTCTAGGACTCAAAACTGAAGAAAGCTTAAAATGGGAAGCTAATGGAACATTAACAGGTTTCACACTGTTCATACTTAACCTTTCAAGTACTCTTTCCACATACTCCTGCTGTGATAACCAAATCTTACCATTTTTTCTGTCTCTGTGTATCTCCATGCCCAAGATATGTTTTGCTGCTCCAAGATCCTTCATATCAAACGTCCTAGAGAGATAAGCCTTTAACTTGTTGATCTCTTCCATGCTTTTTCTTGAAAAAAGAATATCCTCAACATACAAAAATAAGATAATGAATGTGCCACTTAAACTCTTGAAGTATACACAATGATCATACTCACTTCTAATAAAGTTCTGGCGCACCATGAAGGAGTCAAACTTCTTTTACCATTGCCCGGGAGACTGCCTTAGGCCATACAATGATTTCTTGAGCTTGCAAACTAATCTTTTGTTGCGACCTTGTACAAAACCTTTTGGCTATTCCATATATATCTCTTCATCCAAATCACCATGTAGAAAAGTTGTTTTAACATCTAACTGTTCTAACTCAAGGTTAAGTAATGCAGTTGGTGTGAACACAGTACGAATAGAGACAAGTTTTACAACTGGTGAAACAATCTCATGAAAGTTAATACCTTCAACCTGAGAATACCCTTTTGCTACCAGTCTCGCCTTATACCTTTCGATACTCCCATCAACTTTCCGTTTGAAGACCCATTTGCATCCAAAAACACTTCTCCATTCGGGAAGTTCTACAAGATTCCAGGTATTGTTCTTGGCTAAGGAATCCATTTCTTCTTCCATAACAATTTTCCATTTTTCGTTATCCGTATCATCTACTACTTCTTGATAACAACAAGGTTCCCCATCTTCAGTAATTAAATCAAAAGATGAAGCAAAATCTTCATACCTTTTGGAAGTTTTTCTTTCCCTTGTAGACCTTCTTAGAGTGGCTGGTTGCTGAACTGGTTTAGAAACTTGAAAAACTTCCTTTGTGTCTTCAACAAATTTTCCTCCAAAATTCTCTCCTTCTTTTCGACTTTCAAAGAACGGTCTAGCCTCCATCTGAATTTGTTGATTTGGCGATACCTGTTCCTGTTCAATTCTTTCAACATTTGATTTTAGAAGAGAAGATTCATCAAATGTTACATCTCTACTAATGACTATCTTTCGCGACGTAGGATCCCATAACCTATATCCTTTCACCGCATAGTCATACCCAACAAAGACATAAAATTTCGATTTTGGGTCTAATTTTGAACATTGATTTTTAGGAATAAGAGTATAGGCATCACAACCAAATATCCTTAAATGTTAACAATCACAAGACTGACCTGACCAAACTTCTTCAGGAATTTTACAATTAATTGCTATTGAAGGTGATCTGTTAACTAAATAACAAGCAATGGATACTGCTTCTATCCACAACTCCTTTTGCAGGTTAGCATTGTTGATCATGCTTCTGCCTCTTTCCATAAGAGTCTGATTCATACGTTCAACAATACCATTTTGCCGAGGAGTATAAACATCAGTTTTGTGTTTAACAATTCCTTCATCCTTACAATATTGTTCAAATTCTAGAGAAGTAAATTCACCACCATTTTCAGTTCTTAAAATTTAATTGATTTGCGTGTTCCTTTCTCTACCATTGCTTTAAATTATTTAAAGACACTGAATACATCAACTTTCTTTTTCAGCATAAAGACCCAAACTTTATGGGAGAAATCATCAATAAATGTTAAAAAATATAAAGCACCTCCATATGATATAACAGGAGATGGTCCCCACAGATCAGAATGAATATAGTCCAAAATTTCTTTACTATTATGACTTCCATTTTTAAACCTCTCTTTACACTGTTTTCCATACACACAGAGTTTACAGAAATCCAACTTCAAGGATTTCAAATCAGGAAGTAATTTACGGTTCATCAGTACCTGAAGACCTTTCTCGCTCATGTGATCCAACTGCTGGTGCCATAGGCGAGAACCTTCTTCTTCTTTCTATGACACAATCGCTGCTTCACTGACTTGAGTACTTCCGTTGAGTCTGTAAACGTTAACACTAGTTAATGTTCTAACGGTGTTATCATACATTTTAATCCCGATATTTCCCATCCCAACAGTGTGACATGATACATTATTACCCATAAACACAGAACTACCATTTACGACTTTATATGAAGTGAACCAATTTCTATGTGGACACATGTGATGAGAAGCACCAGAGCTTAACATCCAACTTTCAAAATCCTGAGAGACATTACATACATGTAAAGTTTCATCTACCATACATAATTCTTCAGCAGATAAAACTTCGTCTATCATACCTGAATCAACCTGATTTGCTTCCTTCTTTGGTTATCAGACTCTTTTCGTTTACGAAAGTCTTTCTTGAGGTGTCCAATTTTATTGCAGTGCCAACATTTTGCCTTACATTTTTTCCCTTTGATTTTGATCTAGAAGACCCCCTTGTTTTTTCTCCTCTCTCCTTTGACCGTCCTCTGGCTATCATGGCTTTTGGTGCAGTTGTTTCAGTACTGGATTTCCTCTATACTTCTTCAGATAAGAGAGCTACCACAATTGATTTAAATTTCAAAGAATTTGCAGTGCTCAAAATGATTGAAGTTATTAAGTGGTCCCACGACTCGTGCAGAGAACACAACAAGGTTATATCTTTGTCTTGTTCCTAAATTTTAAATTCCATATCTGATAATTGGAATATAAGTGTATTAAAAATATTTAAATGTTTTGCAACTTTTATAAACTCCATCTGTAGACTATACAATTGTCTTTTCAAATAAATTCTATTGGTTAATGATTTTGTGATATATAGTTTTTCTAGTTTTTCCCATAAACTTGCAACTGTACTCTCTTCAAAAATGTTGAAGAGAACTTCATCCGCCAGGCATAACCTGATGGTACTGAGAGCTCAAGCATCCAAGTCCTCCCAGTCTGAATCTATCATGCTAGCAAGTTTCTTATTTTCCCCTTCTAATGCTTTGTGCAACCCTTGTTGCACCAACAAATCCCTAACTTTCAGTTTCCATAGAGCAAAGTTGTTCTTGCCGATGAATTTCTCCACCTTGAACTTTGCATTCGTCATCTTGGACATTTCTCTCCTCATAGGGTTTCAGTATTTCAACAAAATAAAAATTTGATTTGTCTTCTTCCAACAAGGGTTTTCCAAGTTTTCTTTTTTTAATTTTTCCTACTTCAATTTTCTAAAAAACTTCACAAATTCCCAACCAAAATTCAGAATTTTACTTTCCCGTTTTTTTTTTTCTCTTCAGATTGACTTAGAAAACCTACAACAATTTTTCTGGAAGAATTCCCTTTCCTCAGTTCTTCAATGAAATAAAATCCTTTTATGGAAATAAATGAAATCCTTTTCTGAAAAAAATTCGCAAATTCCCCTTCTTTTATTTAACTTACTTCACAGACTTCAAACCCTGAGATTTCCTCAAATACTCAGAAATTTTTATATTTAAAACTTCAAACAACTAAACAGATCTTCAAAAATATTCTGATTTTATTTTTTGAATAAATACCCAGAATTCTGATCGAAGGATTTCTTCTGAGCTTCTCCTCCTGACTTCAAATTCGGGCTTTATGTGCATTCTTAGTTGTTTGTATGCAGGGACAGGGGGTCGACAGCTGCAAGTGGCGGCATCTCTCTCCAGCAACAACACGACTTCACCTCTACAGGATTCTTTCCAACATGGCTTCTCTCCCTCCAGCGTGCACGACTTCAATGTATAGGGTTTTCCAAAAGAACACAACGATTTCTTTTCCTTCAGCGACCGCTCCTTGTTGGACTGGCGGATTAAACAAGAAATGACGGGAATGAACCCTGTTCCCTTCAATCTTTCTTGGCTTAGACTGTAGATGAGCTTCTCTACTTCCTCACCGAGTTCAATGACCCTTGCCTAGGTCGGAATCTAAGCGAAAGCTTCACCGACTTCCATAAGAAAGGATCATGCACACTGGTAGCAACAGTGACAGATTTGGATGTTTCAGTTTCATTCATCGAAGATGATGTTGTTTTCGTAGAAATACAATGCCCCTGCAAACATGGCGTGTTCTGGATATAATGCAGAGACTGAGCAGCCTCCATCTGGACACTTATTCTGTTTCAGTCTTCCACATCTGATAAAATCTTTGCTGCTGTACTCAAAGCTAAAATTTAGGAAATGTTTGGTGTAAATGACACAACCTTCCTTTGATACCATGCAGCACCTTCGAGGGCTCCCAATTTTCACGCAACACTGATACCACGCGGCGTCTTCGAGGGCTCCCAATTTTCACGCAGCGTCTCTCTTTCACCTTTTCTTATGCAGCGTCTCTCCTCGAGGGCTCCCCAGTTTTCTCAACTCAAATCAATAGCTCTGATACTAATTGTTGGCCAAGGGGTTAATTAAACAAGAAATGTATAAATGAAACTGAATGCAATGACACAAGTAAAAAAACACAAGATTTTACATGGTAAAACCTTGACAGGGTGTCAAGGAAACATCCACGGGGCAAGGGATTGAACTCTTTATTCAATCAACAATTATTTTGCACGATTACAATAGTTCAGGCATTCATCAGTTATATAAGAGCCTCCTCCATTACATAACTTCTGCTTCGGTATAAAACTAACTTGGCAGTAACTAATACAATTTACACATATTTACTTAATTAGTTGTCAAATTCCAACAAAATCATAATTGGATTCTCCATGGAAATACTTGGAATTTGGATCCATTCAACTAGGATGATCATTAAATACCCTAACTTTTATTGATTAGGGTGATGTAGGCCAATCCATAGTTTTAAAGCATCTTCGTTAATTTTTTTTGCACACAACACAACTATAAATGAATGGTGATGTAAATAATTTGATATCCAAATTGCATTTTTGCAATTTCTAACCTGTGCTCAGATCAAATTCTGAAACCAACCAGGCTATAAACGAACCAAACTGTTCCAAATACCAAAGGGAGAGAAAAGGCATCAAAGCCACACCGATTGTTCTTTTAAACTGAATCATTTACTCATTAAAATAAATAGAAAAACATTTGCATGTCAAAGAACAAATTTCATTTCAAAGATCAAATTATTTTAAGATAGGGAGTGCGACCGTACTGACAGTATTTAGTGGTGCAACCATTTGTAAGTGTAATAGATGTTTCTCTTTATATATATATATATATATATATATATATATATATATATATATATATATATCGAAAATTAAAAATATTAGAATATCAAATTTGAATAACGAATATAGTATGATTTTTTCATAACATTGAATTTATTTATACATTAACAATAATATTTTAAACCATCAAAAATAAAAATCTCATTCCAAATGTAATTTCTAACTTAAAAGGCAATAAATATCAAATTGGACAGCCCATTATATTCCATATTCTCACTCCAATTTCCCAGTCATCAATGCTGACCCTAATTGATGTGTACACTATTATAATTATAATATTTTAATGGAGTTTATGCTTAGATAGAGTCCTTATTCACAACATGGTCTCCTCGAAATAAACTAAACATCCTAAAATTGTTTAGTCAAAATATTTGTTTCTTCCTCGAAAGCAAATATATTATCAAATATACGAAGATTCTCTTTAATTCCAGTAATAAAATGGCAGTCGAAGAAAAGAACTACATGTGAATCAAACTACAGATGGGTCACCACATACTTACAGAATGCCGTGAAGAAATGAAATTAGGTGATTCAATGAATATTGACATAAATTAGAGAGGATTATGGATGAGGATTTAAAGGAAATGCGTGAGATAGAACAAATATTTGGTTGATTAAAAAAAAGTATTAATTTTGATAGGAAGTCACTCTCTTGATGTTTACAATAATAAATATAAGTTCCAATAACTAGATGAACTCTCGAGACTTGCACCTACAAGTGAACCCTTAGTTCTGTAAGTTAGGTAGCAAATCCATGCAAAGTCGTTTATATTTTACTTCTCTCAAAACGCTTATTGAACTCTTGTTTCAAATCATTTACTTAGGTATTCCTTCCTTTTAACATTCATGTAGTTAATTCATTTTTTATAATCAACACAACACTATTTTCTCTTCTATCTTGCTCCTTGATGATTAGTGCTGAGACCACTATAAACATAGGACACCATTGAATTTTCATACAACATTTATGTACAAACATATCAACAAAATTAAGTTATTTTCAATATCGAATTATTGCATGCTTTTCTATATTATTTATGAATTTTCATTATTTTAAATAAATTTAATATTAAACATCATTAAAATTAATATTGTTTTACTTACAATAAAAGCCAATGAAACCTCAGAATACTTCCCCGCATTTGATGGATACTAAACCATATAAATCTAGGTAAATTGTGAAGTGTGATTACAGGGGTCGACACTAGATAATCAAAGACAATAAAACCTATGATCAACAACAACTAAAAACAATATCAAAAAATTCCATATGTAACTATTGAGCACTTAAGCTAACATTTGAGAATAAAACAAATTTTGTATTTATTATCATTTAATATTAAACATCATTAAAATTAATATTGTTTTACTTACAATAAAAGCCAATGAAACCTCGGAATACTTCCCCGCATTTGATGGATACTAAACCATATAAATCTAGGTAAATTGTGAAGTGTGATTACAGGGGTGGACACTAGATAATCAAAGACAATAAAACCTATGATCAACAACAACTAAAAACAATATCAAAAAATTCCATATGTAACTATTGATCACTTAAGCTAACATTTGAGAATAAAACAAATTTTGTATTTATTATCATATTTTTCAAAAATAAAATGTACATTTTATAAAAATATAATATCTCTATTTAATATTATTGAATTATTATTGATATTTAAATTATCTCTTACAATAATTTTATTTTTAGCATATAAGTTAGGGCTTGGAAAATCTTCTTTTATTTATGAAGGCAATTATACCTTGTTGAACAAAAAAAAAAAATCTCTTAAATTAATTTTATGATGCTAATTATTACAAATTGATTTTCATTTCTCAAAATAAAAATGTATAATATATATATTTTTAATGTATTGTATTTCTATTTAAATATAATAAGAAACTTTATTTTTTACAAAATTTCAATAATAAATTATCTTTAATTGTTGTCTATCATAATGATTATACATTTATATTCATCAAATTATTATTTTTTAAAATTATATATATAATTCGTACGCAGGTTTTAATATTTAGGCTCTTGATATGTTCGAGATTTAATAGTTAGGCTCTTGAGATGTTCATGGCTCACCTGGTTCTTCTAGTGGCATATCCAATCTAGGTTGCATATGCGATTTTGTGGTTCTGGCCGAAATCTATTAAGGCCTATGCATGTGAGATTGGTTTAAGGTCTCTCTCTTTCTTCAACATTTCTGGATATTGTATGACCTATGCCTATGGTAAGTTCTTATCTCTTAGGGCCCTGACAGGTAACCGATGGCGGTTCTAGGTTTTGTTTAAGATGTGCCTCTTAACAATGTTTATCGTGACAGGTGCTCCAGTAGAGGGCATTCCCTGGCCACTCGGGGTTGCTCATTTGTCTTTCAGTTAAGTGTTTGCAGGTTGATAGTTTGGTATTTTGAAGTCAACCGCATGGCTCGTGCAACAACTCGAAATAGCAGAGCCACCTGTGGCTACAATGGTCGTGGGAAATAGGTTAAATCACAACCTTTTAATTTAGGTTCCTCCTCTGGTAAACCCTGTGGACGGAAGCCCACCTCTAGGATAATTGAGGACACAGTGAGGGCATACCATGCAGGCTTGACCCGGTATGCCAACTTATAGCTGAATGGGACGATGTGCTTGATGAGAAAGCAGGTATTCTCGATCCAAATTTGGAAGAATGGAAAGATTTGGTTCTAGACCCAGGCCACTCCCTGGGTCGCACCTCCCAATACAAGTAGACACTACACTTGTATTGGATGATGAAAAGCCTCTTGAGGAAAGAATTGGAACATATCCCCTTAGGATCGGTCACGTAGGTCTTGGCAGTCGTGGATTATAGTCAATATTTTCAGTAGTTAAAATTTCAGCTACAGTGGCAAAGTGGTCGCCTCAGTCGCAATGAGAGGCACATCCCTTGCATACCGCAATTTGAACTCCCCAGATCGACTGCTAAAGATCTGGCCCTAGTTGATTCTGCGGAAGATCTTACAATAATAAATAAATTATAGACATAATTTACTAATTATACATAAATGATCTCTAATCATTATATTATTATGGTTATATATTTATACTCATCAAATTATTACTTTTTATAACTATAATAATTTTACTAAATATACATAATTTTTTTATCATTATAATAGGCATATGATTATCAAAACCTTTTCACTTCGAACTATCTTTTGTATGATTTTTCATTTATTTCTCGCTTCTATGATTTAAGATTTTTCAAAAGGACTTTTTATGTAACATTAAAGATAACAAAATAAATTTCAACAATATATATTTATAATATATATCATTTAATTCAAAATTATTATTATTGATTTTAAATCTATATGAATATAGATTTATTTTAATGCTCAAACTATTATGTATACAAGTAGTAATTTTGAATATAAAAGAATCTAAAAACATTGTAAACTATTAGTATATGATATAAACTAACACTGAATTTGGAATTTATAACTACAATTTTTAGTTTTGAATACAAAAACATTTAATATGGGAGTAGGAAACGTACATATATCAAACTAATTAGATGTATTAGTAATGGACACGGAAAAATAAATATAATTAACGTAACCACTCATTCTATACTAATAGGCGTTCGAGTACTAGAATCCATTTTCAAATATGAAGATACATAATATTTTACTCAATAGAAAATAAATTATTTCAAATTGAGGAATCCCTAATCGGGGTGTGAGTTGAGTAAGAAAGAATTGTGGGATTTAGGCCACAGTAATCATGTTAATGATGGTAATAAATGACGGGGGGTGGTGTGGATAACCCTACACATGTAAACTCGTGCATGGAAATCTTGGGAATATTAATGAGCATAGGTGGTGGCATATGACGACGAACGAGGTCAGTTGCGCAGTTGGTATAATATTTATCAAAATTTCAGCATGAAAGAGCTAGAAACTCTTAGCAGGTAAGAAGGAGCCAAGGTTGAGGGCAGCAGGCATTACATGGGGAGTGCCATGGGTAGTTTACTAGGCTAGTGTTCGAGTGACCCTGCCACATTGCCTTCTCTCTCGTGGGTACATTTTAGTCAGCCCATCTCTTTCTATTATATCTTTAGTGATATGTATCAATGTAAAATAACTTTCTTATGTTTGTCTTTTTATCTAAATATTCCAGTTACGCGGCTATTTGTTGGGCATTATGTTTTCTTGTAACCCTTCAATCTGCAGATCTGTTGATTCATGGAATCCCTCCTGTCCATTCCTAAATTTAAATCCCAAACGTGAGTAGGGAGGTTCGGGTCTTCTTCGTTTATGCTCCTTTGTTAGTAGCATGAGGCTTGGGCACGGGGGGTTTCTGGTGCATGTGGAGTCGTTTGGATGATGCCAACAATAGTCAAATATCTCTGTAAAGGGTAGCTTCGAGTCTAAATAATTTAAGGTCAATGGGAACTTGGTCCAACCGAGTGATAGGTTACAGTCGGGGAAGAAGGTGGTTGACTCTTCCTTTATGAATGGGGTCTCTCAGCCCTTGATGTAATGAAGAGGTCAAGGCCCAGGGTCACACTCTGCAAGATAAGCCTCACATGTGGTCCTGGGATAAGCCCCATCGAAGATGGACTAGTTTGGCAGAGATCATCCTTGTGCAACATCCCGAGAGGAAATTATGGGTCAGATTTATTGAAATGTTATCTATTCGTTGTTGTCTATTAGTTCTCACAGGAAAGCTCCACCCTCAGGAAACCAAGCCTCATATCTCTCTCTCCATTGGAGCTCGCCTATGTGATCAACGACCATGGGCCAATGACTCTGGGTCTTTTATTACAAGGAAACTTAGGAAGGTTTTTATAATGGGCCTTTGTGCAACGACGGTACACTTGTTATCCCTCCGAAGTCATGGCTTAACCCCAAGTCAGGGGCATGGTCAAGGAAGCGATTAGAACAGGTCCACCAACGCCCGGTGCATGGTAGTATTGATCGTTTTTCGTAATGTAGCAGGTAACACATACAGAATTGGCACTCCTTTACGGTATAGAAACGTAATTAGTGAATGGTAAGAGGAAAATTGAGCTGAGATTGATCTCAAAGAGGAGGAGATTCTAGCTTATTTTGGTGATCGTTTAACAGAAACAAGCCACATGTGTGGTAAATGAACCTTGTTAATGCAAACTTTTCATATCTATTGGATGATGAAGAATTTTTTGGCTAAGGCATTAATGTTGCCACTTATACGTATCCTAGGGCCCTAAGAAGATATTCAACCAATTCAGAGGGTAGTTCAACTGATTCATTGTGAAATCCAGCAGCAGAATGCACATCTAGCACACATTAAAAAACATATACAATGCAGGCCTTCGACAGAACAACGTGGATCTAATGCAATATATCCAACTCTGATTGAATATTCAGATGATTAATACCTCCTAGATGCATAGGAAGGTTTTTATGGCATTATTGTGTAGGCTAGTTCATATTATAGGATATAAAGGCAAATACATTTATTTAGCGTTGCTGGGAAAACTTAGACATTTTTGTTTTTGGACTTGTTATAATGCAACCAAATGGTCAACATACTTGGTTTCCCAATGGGTAGGTTGAGACCATTTGGACATGGACACATTCAAGTAATAGTACCGAATTTCAAATATGAAGATACATAATAACTTATTCAATATAAAACATATTATATCAAATTGAGGAATCCTTGATCAAGGTCCGAGTTAATCAAGAAACCACTATGGGATTTGGGTCACAGTAATCATGTTAATGATGGTCATAAACAACAGGGGTTGGCGTGGCTAGCCCCTCACATGTAAACTCATGCAAGGGAAGCTTGGGCATATCAATGAGGAGAGATGGTGGCATATGACAATGAATAAGGCCAGTTACATAGTTGGTATAATATTTATCAAAATTTCGAGATGAAAAAGCTGGAAATTTTGCAGGTAATCAGGAGTTTCGGTTGAGGGAAATGGCCATTGTGTGCGGAGTGTAAAGGGAGGTTTAAAAGGATAGTGTTCGAGAAACCTCACCACACTTCCTTCACTCTCGTGCATATGTTCCAGTGGGCCCATATCTTTCTATTATGTCTTCAGTGATGTGTATCAACGTCAAATCGCTTTGGTCTGTTTGTATTGTTCTCTCTATTTTGGTTTGGGAATATTCTAGTTATGTGCCTATTTGTTTGGAATTTTGTATTATGGTAACCCTTGCGTCCACGGGACTACTTCCCCTCCACCAACAACCATTCTCCAAGTGTCCTCACAGGATTGGACCACATGCCAACTATATAACCAAGTCAACCTAATGATGTCAGCACCACATAAGCGTATGGATTTCCACGTGCCAACCATACATTTATAATTAACCCTACACATTGAATTTTTTATGCTCCTTTGTTAGTAGATTTAGGCTTGTGCATGGGGGTTTTCTTGTGCATGCGGAGTCGTTTAGGCAATGCCAAGAGCATTCAAATATATTTGGAATGGGTCGCTTCGGTTCTGAAGAATTTAAGGTCAATGGGAAGTCAACCCAAATGGGTGATAGGTTACATTCGAGGAGGAAGGTGGCTGAGTCTTCATTTACGCATGGGGTCTCTCGGCCCTCGATTTAATGAAGAGGTAAAGTCCCAGGATCACACTCTGCAAGATAAGCTTGATATGTTGTCTTGGGATAAGCCCCATCGAAGATGGAATGGTTTTGCTAAGATCATCCTTGTGCAACATCATCAGAGGAAATTATGGGTCAAATTTATTGAAATTTTATCTGGTCATTGTTCTTTGTTAGATCTCGTAGGAAAGTTCCACCCTTGGTACAACAAGCCCCATATCGCCCTCTCTCTCCACTCGATCCTCCCTATGTGATCATCCAACTGTGGGCCAAGGGTTTTAGGAATTTTATTGTATGAAAACTTAGGAAGGTTTTCATAAGGGACGTTTGTGCAACAATGGAACGTCCCTCATCGCTCTAAAACCATGGGTCGAACTCAATCAGGGGGCGTGGTAAAGGACACGCTTTGAACAACCACACAAAGGGTCATTGGTGTGGTAGTATTGATCATTTGGGTAATGTAGCAGCTAACACATACAGAATAGGAACTCCTTCGCGGGCCAGAAATATAATTAGTGAATGGAGGGAGGAAATTAGAGTTGAGATGGATCCCAACGACCAAGAGATTTTGGCTAACTTTGGTGATATTTTACCATACCCATGTGAGACGCATGGTAGACGAACCTTGTTAATGAAAAATATTCATATCTATTAGATGATGAAGGCTTTGTTGGCTAAGGCATTAATGTTGCCACTTACAGGTATCCCAGAGCCCTTAGAAGATATTCATGAAATTCATAGGGAAGTCCAACTAATTGAGTGTCAAATCCAGCGGCAGAATGCAAGTGTGGCATGCATTGAAAGACATATTTCGTGCATGCCTGTGAGACAACAACCAAGATCTAGTGCAAAATATCCATATCCAGTTGAATCTTCAGATGATTAATGCCTCTTAGATGTAGAGGAAGGATTTTTTGGCGTTATTGTGTAGGTTGGTCGATATTAAAGAATATAAAGACAATTATTTGCTGGAAAAGCTTATGCATTTCCATTTTTGGACTGGTTATAACACAACGAGATGGTGAAGATATCTGGTTTCCTAATGGGCAGGTTGAGGCCATTTGGACACGGATGCTTATGTTGTAATACCTATTATAGTTTGAAGTAATAGAAAGGCACCACCCAAACATACAAAAACAAATTAAGGAAATTAATTTTCCAATTGTACGCTGTATTTATTTATAAATATTTTAAATTATTAATAATCTTAAATAAATATATATATATATATTAGCTTTTTATATCAAACAATACAAAATATGAAACTTTTGTTAAATATAATAATAATTTATATTTGTAAGTGTTTCAATATTTTTAAATACAAGTTTTTGTTTGGAAGTTATGTGAATATATAAAGTAAATGTTAATACAAGATTTTATGTTTAAATCTTCGAGATATTAACCCATGGAATTGTACTGAGTTAAGTTGGCAAAGATCAACCTAGAGATTATAGTGGTATAAAATCAACCATTATATATATATATATATATAGAAAGTAAGTAAACACAAAGAACCAAATTAAACAACCATTAAACTAAAATAAAAATATAAAACATTCTTGTTAAAATTTACCATAACAATATAGAAATTTAATCTGAATTTGAGTAAATTTGGTCATAACAAAATAAATGAATTATCCCATTAAATATATGCTTTAGAAGAAATAAAAAGGACCTCACTAGTTTTCAAGGCAGCTGGGTGGCGACGTAGTTCCAAATCCATTCCCAACTCATATATTGATTTAGCCTTATTTAGGGTCATTGACATTATCTAAACATTTGTCAAAGTAATTCTTGTGCACACAATTATTTACTTGCACATAAAATTCACCGCCACATTGGTCTATGCCATTATGTCGATTCTTTTATAAGTGACATCTTGTATTTGTACTGTAAATGCATAAAGAAAACTATATGCGACAACCTGTATTTGTACCATAAAATCATAAAATTCACAGCTACATTTTTCAAATGGATGCTTTTATAAGTGACATAATGTACTTGTACTCTAAAATCATAAAATTCAGAGTCACATTTTTCAAATGGATGCTTCTATAAGTGACATCATGTATTTGTATTGCAAATGGTTGCACGCAACGCCATCACAAACATTATTACTAATTCCAAACTTCAAAACCAATATGCTCAAAAATCATTGTCATATATTTCGATTGAGTTTGTCATATATATATATTAGGAACAAGTAATCTATTTGAGAAGAAAATTGTAAACAATGTCTCAAAATATAGGAATAAGTAATCTATGTGAGAAGAAAATTGTAAACAATGTCTCAGAATATAAGAGTAGGCATGAAATGGTGATTGCAAATGATTCTTTCGTGTGTTAATGATGTAATAGCTAAGCTGATGGCGTCTCACAAGGGTGATGTAAATTAAAAAAAGGAGGTATAAATATTAAATGTTATTTGAGTGAATTTTAGAGATATGCTACAAAAGTTTCGATTATATATATTTGGATAGTGTTTATTTCAATCCTAAAATTTTAATATTATCTATTAAATTATTAATATCATCAATTAATTTTTTTGTAGGAGCTCATCTAATTTTTTATTTTACAACTTGTAATTTATTTATTAATATCAATATAATTTTAATAGTTATCAATATCAGTAAGAATGTTTATGTAATTTCATTTTGTATCCATCAAATTATTTTGTGATTTGTTCATATTATCTTCTTTAATAGTTAAAAAAAAATATTTAAGCGCTTAACCTTGTCTCCTCATAAATTGTGCAAACTTTTTATATATAAATAATTTAGTAAACTATTAATAATTTTACTACTCTTTTTTTGCTTAAGCAAGAGACGGTCCTTCTGTTAACTTAGGTAAAAAATATTTTACACAGGTTACAACAGACGTACAGAGGCACAAACTCCCACAAAGGGAGAGTGAAAATACCCAAAGTACACATAAAACCCTCCAAAAATCAAACAGAAACAAGGCCTAGACTGCCCTGGAACCAAAAGTGGGCAAGTGGATCGAAAGTCTGTTGATCTGTCTTCTAACAATCCGGCAGTCAAAATTCAACCCACGCGGAGGCGAAGCTCGCAGAAAAACCCTTAAGTTGCACGATCAACGCTGATTGTTGACCTTTTCCTTCTGATCCTACGGCTGGTGTCCATATCGCGCGGCTTAAAAGCCCGCTGAATACCGCGCGATGAACGCGGTTTGCTTTTCTGGTCCTCCACCATGTGTTGCTTCCTGAGTGGAATCACTGACTTTTCATTAAAAAAGTCTGTGGTTTGGATGGCGCTTGATGATGGTGGTAAACCATTAGTGGTTTTATCCTTTCAGGCCCACCAACTTGCACGCCAAAAGGTGGCCATTGATCTTCCCTCTTTGGATCTGACGGCCACAAACCAAATTGGACCGCACATCCTCTCGCGGATTACCCAACGATTTTACTATTCATATATAAAATCATCCTTATGATTATTTATTTAATTTTTAATTTATTTTCAAGCTTTTTTTTATTCATCTGTCATTATTTATTTTTATTATTTCATTGCATGTTTAACATAATTTGATATTTATCATGATTAGTAACTCTAGATACTTTCATTCTCGTAAAATAATAATTTTTAATTAATTTTCAACAGTTTTTTTCTTTTTTCAATGTGAAGAGTAGCTATTTTTAATTATAATTCTAAATATTTTGAAAATATCATATTCATATATTTAAAGTAACTAGATATTTTATATAATATAAATTTTAATTAAACCCATAGGGTGTAGTGTTTTTTCATGGTACCTGATGTTGTAAAGGTTATAAGTTTGATACTCTCTCGACTGGTGTGGTTGAGGAATCCATTCGTGCTTAGGGCTGGTGTGGGTAAGGATAGGTCTAGTGTGCCCCACGATGAGTAGATTAGGCATGCTAGTCATCTTAGGACTCACATAAGTGTGCTCTCTCTCTCTCTCTCTCTCTATAATTTGATTATTAACTTGCAAACTAAAAACATATTATCTCTCTCTATAATTTGATTATTAACTTACAAACTAAAAAACGTATTATCAAAATTTAGCTATTTTCGATATCGAAGTATTGCATTATTTTCTCTATTATTAGGAATTTTCATTTTTTCAAATAAATTTATTATCAAAATTTATTAAATTCTTATTTTTTTTTTTTTTACCTGGAACGAAAGTAGAGGAAACTGGTAGCACTTCATCGTGAATGTTAAATTGAATGGCAAGTCATGTTTGCGGGACACAAGGTAATTAAAGAGTCAAACCTAGAACCAACAACAACAAGAACCTCGTGTCTAGGTCTACACCACTTGGGCTAACTCTTGAGAATAAACCAATTTTTATTGATTTATTATAATCATTTTAAAACCTAAAATAAACCTTTTATAAAAAAATAAAGTTATTATCATTAAATTTTTATTCGTCTTTATAATTATCTTTTATAATATTTTTTTATTGATTATAATTGCGTGTTTGATATTTTTCCTTTTATTTATTAAAGTGATTATAATTGAGTTTGATATTTGTTCATTTATTTATTAAAATATTCATAAATATTAGATCAAAAAAAATAATTTTAAATCAATTTTATGATGTAAGTTATTACAATTTGTTTTTTTCTCATAACAAAATATAGAATATATATTTTTAATATAATCCACTTCGTTTTTCCCCAAATTCTCAATAATAATGATGATTATACAATTAAACAATTATATTCATCAAGTTATTATTTTTTAAAATTATATATTTAATTTTACTAAATACATTATGTATATTTTAATGGTTTTATCATTATAAAAAGTATATGACTATGGAATGCATTTTACCTGAAACCACGATTTGAATGTTTTGTCATTTTTTTTCTCTCCATTTATGATTTAATATTCTTTTAACAATTTTTCTTATAACATTTAAGATAACATAATGAATTTCCAAAATATATATTTGAATTATATATCATTTAATTCAAAATTATTACTATTCATTTTAAACATGTATGAATCTAAATGTATTTTAATGCTCAATCTATTATATATTGAGGAGGAGTGAATTCTAAGTACAAGTAGTAATTTTGAATACAAAGTATTGTAAAAGATTAGTATAAGATGTAAACTAATTGAAAATTTGACATTCATATATACAATCCTTACTTTGGAGTGTAAAAACATTTAATATTGAAGTAAGAGGCGTATTAGTAATGGATAAAGAAAAATAAATATAACTAACATAGCCACTTACTCTACACCAATAAGAATTCAATTTATGCTTAAGTGTTTTCCTACAAGATAAACACCAAGAACTAGTTTCAAATATGAATATACATAAGATTTTATTCAAGACAAACGAATTATTTCAAATTGAGGAAAATATTGTTTTTCGGTCAAAATTACACACTTTATTTCTAATTATAAATCTTTTGAATTATTGTATTTTTAAATATGAGTTTTTTTTAGGAAGTTCACTTAGCAAGTTTGTGAAAATGTAAAGTAAATGTTAATAGAAGATTCCATATCCAAATATTTGGGATATGAAGTCATGGAATTGTACGAGTTAAGATGACAAAGATCCACGAGGAGGTTGTAGTGGTAGCAAGATGAATCAACCATCAAAGTATAGATAAGCATATAATACAATATCTTAGTCTAATATAATAGAAAGTAAGCAGACAGACGCAAAGAACCAAATTGAACTCACGTTATTCAAGAAAACAATATAAATGAATCTTCTTAATTTTAGCAATAATAATATAAATGAATCTTGTTAACTTTGGCCATAACAATATAAATGAATTTGGCCATGTTTTATTATGAAGCTTTTGAACAAATAGAAGGACCGCACTAGTCTTTAAGGCAGCTGGGTGGCGAAGTAGTCCCCAAAGCCACTCCCACCGCATTGGTACATATTGAATTTGCTGCGTTTGTAGCCGTTGAACTTATGTGAACATTTTCCAAAGTAATTCCTATGCACGGAACTGTTTCGCTGCACGAAAAATTCACAGCCACATTCGTCGATGACGTTCCGTGGATGTTTTTAAAAGTGACATCCTTTATTTGTACTGCAGATGACTGCACACAACATCATCACAAACATTATTGCTGATTTCAAACTTCAAAACCAATATGTCCAAAAGATATTGCGATAACCGATATGTATGAAAATTATTGTGTTATATACTATTTGTCATTTCTATGCATTTAATATGGCGAAAAATTATATCAGAGACATGATTACTGATTCCAAACTTCAAAACCAATATCCAAAATTTGTTTATAATTGGAGTAGTTGTAACTAATGATGCTAAAAATAATTAATTTCCTATTTCAAGCGAATAGATACTAAAGGGAAAGAAATTGTACTTTCGTGCTTATTATATGCACATACACTAGTATTTCAGAATTGACGACATATATGGGAACTATATACCCACAGACTTCAAACTGATATTTGAAGAACAACTGGAACAAAACGCAATCTTAAAAGAGACAAAAGTACTATGATACCCAATTAATTAAGATGCGTGTTGTATATGTTTTTCCCTCGGGTATGTTATGAAAACAACATGGAATTGTGCACAAAAGTTAGGTGATCACCTGAATTCTGCATGGTGAAGACGAATCACAATAATACTGATCAATGATAATCGGATTCTTGACATTATCAACAACTATGTCCTCAAATGTGATATTCCGTGTGTAGCCAGAACCACCCTGTATATTTAGAAAAATCATGAATTATGATATAATCATGGTAGATAATGAAGATTAATATCAATTACAAATTGTAATGGATTGTTGTTGCATAGTGAAAATTTCAAGAGAAAATTTTAAAATCAATAGAAATAGTTAAAAGAGTCATACACATGCTAAACCAACCTGCCAAGTCTTGATTCTAGCTCCGTTGGATGTTCCGCTAAAAGTGATGTTTTGGACAAGAATGTCATCAATTTTGGCTACTTCTCCATTTTCTCCCAGGCTTCCAATACTGCAGAAAATAAGAAGTACAATTAAAATTGCATTCTTAATGTCTCATCTGACTGTATTGTATTTTCTGCATGATAAGAGCAAAAATACATATCTCACCTGATGCCATGGCCTGGGCCACAATTTATATTTTTGACATTAATTGTAGATGAGCCCGACGAAATGGAAATGCAATCATCCCCTGGTATACAATATTTACAATCATAATTAGCATGTTTGTCAATTTGAAGTTTAGATAGGTAAAATTAAGGTTTGCAGTTATAGCAACGTTAAGATAGGTCTAAGCTAGACGGAAATATACTAAATTATTATTAAGCTATTGGATCTATGATAAATGGGTTTATGTGAATGAACAAATTAACACAAAGCAGTGAAATTAATAGTTTCCAACCTGTCTCGATGACACAGTTGTCGATTTGGGCATTCTGAACTCTTTCTATATGGATACCATCAGTGTTCATTTTTAACATGGGTATTCATTTTTAACATCACTTGGTGCTCATTATCTTTTAATAAATGCTTCTTCCTTCCCACGAAATCTTACATAAACTCAAGTCAAAATTTAAAAAACATGCCTAAAATACCAAAAGGCTCCATTTTATGTGCGACGTTTTCGTAATCAGGAAATCAGTCTAGTCGTCTCAGTGTGTCGCTGTCCGTCTTCTTCTGCGTACTTAACAATAGCAACCGTTGTTGTCAACGAACTGCTCGTACTTATCCATTTTGTGGTCAATACGAGCGCCAAGTATTTTCTTTCTGTTTGATTGTAGAGAAAAGTTGAGAAAGAGAATGTGGGTGCAATCGCAGGTGTGGCGGAAATATAAGTTTTTCTTCATCCACGTAGAGCTGTAGGACGACCCAGAGATAATAAAACTGCCGACTCTAATTACAAACGTCCCATTTTCTTCATTGCTACAACCGACTACGCCCCAAATCCTCCTGTTGTTGCACTATAAACGTGTCAAACCTGATCTACTCTGAAATGAATGCTCAAACCGAGCTCTCAATTCCGCAGTCGACCCGCGCTATAAACGTGTAAAGCCTAAATCAACTAGTCTGAATGAATGCAATTTTTGTGTTTTACAACTCTTCCTAACTGAGCGCTCAATTTCGCAGGGGACCATATAGAATCTAACCTCCTGTTAAACGCATCTTCTAAAATTCCTCCATCCATGCATGCCTGCGTCAACTCATACATTTTTCTACACAAACTTTTCTTTTCCTTTCAATTTTGTACAAATCTCGAAATTTCTCCGGTGGGAAAAAAAGTATTAAAAAAAAAATTAGTGTTTGGAAAATATAATTAGGTGGGTAGATCTGTTTAATTAGGTGGGCATAGATAGTTAGGTTGACCGATGTGTTTATATGGAAAAAAAAATTCCTTCTAAATAATTATTACGCCCATGATAACTATTTAACTATTATATTTTTAATACTAACTATAAAATAATTAATACTAATTATAAAATAAATGGTTAAGATTTATCTAGAAAGTTATTATCTCTTTTTTGCCCAAGTATGCATCATGTGAACACGAGTTATGTTTATTTAAACATGTGAATTCTAAACTATTATTCTGGTTAAATTATTCTTGTGTAGGAGCTCCTTATATTCCTCTTCTACATTGTAATATATTTGTTAATTCAAGATCAATACAATTGCAATGGATAGTAAGGTCAGTGATGATGTTTACAAATTCATTCAAGAACTTATCTAACAAACATATGGAAACATTGTTTGGTTTTTAAAGTATACAAAAGTGAATTGTATTTTCATTTTAATTTCAACCAGAAGAACTTACACTTTGAATTAATAAACTTCATTGGCTTTTTTATTTCTCTTTATTTGAACTAAGTTGAGCCTCAACAACATTGGATGGAAGAACAATCACCAATGGAATGCTAGTATTCCTTTACATATTTGTAATATTTCCATAATAAACCCCCTTGCTATCTATTCACTTTTTCTACCCTAAGATAAGATGTTTATACCATTATATATGGTTTAGTTGGAAAGATAGTTTGAATATTACGTACATTTTTTCATGCACAAATTATTTGGTAAGTTATTAATATTTTCAGTTTGATATTATGATACTTCAGTTTGTGTCATTATGTATGGTTTATTTTAAAAATTAGTTCTACTATCGTGTAGATTTTATATGCATAAATGATTTAGCTAGTTATTAATATTTGAAGAATGGTTAGAAAGAAGAGGATACACTCAAATTATTCTTGAAAGGGACCAGATTACTGTGATCCCAGTTTAATTAATTAAGATGTCTACTATATATGTATTTCATTTAACCACATTGAGAAAATACATAAATACCTACTTGTAAAAAAAACTGTATGCATTTTCAATCACCATCTTTGTACGAGATTTTCACAAGTGGGCATGATCAGAAAATGCATGACATATTTTGTACTTCATAGATTAACATGACTAAAATGACTTTTCCTCCCTCGCTTTGAGGGACCAAATTTGAAAGGCATTTTGCCAGTGTTTGAGGTTCAGAATTTTTTAATGCTCGTCTCTCTTGATGTGTTTGAAACTATGTAAAACACGACAACCATTTTCCCAGTATTTGAGGTTTAGAATTTTTTAATGCTCGTCTCTCTTGATGTGTTTGAAACTATGTAAAACGTATTTTTGATGTTTTAGCTTTTTGTAGAAAACGTCATTAATACCCCATTAAGGAAATCCAAGGAACTAGAAATAGATATAATTTCATAGAAACTACGACATGTTACAAGCATTAGCAAAGGGAGTAGACATGTCATAGTGCTCACCCATCTCATGAGTCACAAGGAATTTTTCAAATATTTTCCTTGCCTCAAATATATTGGCCAAGTGCTTAACTAAACAAGAAATATATAGATGAAATTGAATGCAAAGACATAAGCAAAAAAACACAAGATTTTATGTGGTGAAAGCTTGACAGGGTGTCAAGGAAACATCCACCGGGCAAGGGATTGGATTATTTATTCAATCAAAAATTATTTTCCACGATTACTTTAGTTTGGGCATTCATCAGTTATATAAGAGCCTCCTTCATTACATAACTGCTGCTTCGGTATAAAATTAACTTACCAGTAACTAATACAATTTACACATATTTACTTAATTAGTTGTCAAATTCCAACAAACTCCACCTTGACAACAATTTTCCTAATCCCTTGCCCATGCCCATTCATCATCTCTTCTGCAAGCCAAGAGAAGCTAAACACCATTGCAGCTTCTCTATTGTAACTGGCTTCGTGAATATGTGTGCATAATACTCCCGTGTATGGACCCTCTTGAGAGCTATTTTTTCGCCATCGATCACATGTCTCAGAAAATGATACCTTACATCAATGTGCTTGGTATTTCCGTGATAAGCTGGATTTGTAGCCAAGTGAATAGCACTCTGACTGTCACATAGTACATTCACTTTCTCCTGCGTCCTTCCAATCTCATAAAGTAGACCCTTTAACCATATTTCTTCTTACTGGCATCTGAAGCAGCTATATATTCTGCTTCGGTAGTGGACAACACAAACGTTTCTTGAAGCTTTGACATCCAACTAATTGCTCCACCCGCAAGAGTAGAGACATAAGCTGTAGTAGATCTCCTTTTGCCCAAATCACCTGCATAATCAACATCCACGTATCCACAGACTGTTCCTCCACTGCCATTAAAGATGATGCAATGATCACTTGTGCCTCTTAAATATCAAAGCACCCATTTCACTGCTCGCCAATGTTCTTCACCTGGATTTTCCATGAACCTGCTGACAACTCCAACTGGATGTGAAATGTCAGGTCTTGTAGATACCATCGCATACATTAAGTTGCCTACAACATTCGCATATAGTACATGAGACGTATACTGCTTTTCTTCATCAGTTCTAGGACTCAAAACTGAAGAAAGCTTAAAATGGGAAGCTAATGGAACATTAACAGGTTTCACACTGTTCATACTTAACCTTTCAAGTACTCTTTCCACATACTCCTGCTGTGATAACCAAATCTTACCATTTTTTCTGTCTCTGTGTATCTCCATGCCCAAGATATGTTTTGCTGCTCCAAGATCCTTCATATCAAACGTCCTAGAGAGATAAGCCTTTAACTTGTTGATTTCTTCCATGCTTTTGCTTGAAAAAATAATATCCTCAACATACAAAAATAAGATAATGAATGTGCCACTGAAACTCTTGAAGTATACACAATGATCATACTCACTTCTAATAAAGTTCTCGCGCACCATGAAGGAGTCAAACTTCTTGTACCATTGCCCGGGAGACTGCCTTAGGCCATACAATGCTTTCTTGAGCTTGCAAACTAATCTTTTGTTGCGACCTTGTACAAAACCTTTTGGCTATTCCATATATATCTCTTCATCCAAATCACCATGTAGAAATGTTGTTTTAACATCTAACTGTTCTAACTCAAGGTTAAGTAATGCAGTTGGTGCGAACACAGTACGAATAGAAACAAGTTTTACAAGTGGTGAAACAATCTCATGAAAGTTAATACCTTCAACCTGAGAATACCCTTTTGCTACCAGTCTCGCCTTATACCTTTCGATACTCCCATCAACTTTCCGTTTGAAGACCCATTTGCATCCAAAAACACTTCTCCATTCGGGAAGTTCTACAAGATTCCAGGTATTGTTCTTGGCTAAGGAATCCATTTCTTCTTCCATAACCATTTTCCATTTTTCGTTATCCGTATCATCTACTACTTCTTGATAACAACAAGGTTCCCCATCTTCAGTAATTAAATCAAAAGATGAAGCAAAATCTTCATACCTTTTGGAAGTTTTTCTTTCCCTTGTAGACCTTCTTAGAGTGGTTGGTTGCTGAACTGGTTTAGAAACTTGAACAACTTCCTTTGTGTCTTCAACAAATTTTCCTCCAAAATTCTCTCCTTCTTTTCGACTTTCAAAAAACGGTCTAGCCTCCATCTGAATTTGTTGATTTGGCGATACCTGTTCCTGTTCAATTCTTTCAACATTTGATTTTAGAAGAGAAGATTCATCAAATGTTACATCTCTACTAATGACTATCTTTCGCGACGTAGGATCCCATAACCTATATCCTTTCACCGCATAGTCATACCCAACAAAGACATAAAATTTCGATTTTGGGTCTAATTTTGAACATTGATTTTTAGGAATAAGAGTATAGGCATCACAACCAAATATCCTTAAATGTTAACAATCACAAGACTGACCTGACCAAACTTCTTCAGGAATTTTACAATTAATTGCTATTGAAGGTGATCTGTTAACTAAATAACAAGCAATGGATACTGCTTCTATCCACAACTCCTTTTGCAGGTTAGCATTGTTGATCATGCTTCTGCCTCTTTCCATAAGAGTCTGATTCATACGTTCAACAATACCATTTTGCCGAGGAGTATAAACATCAGTTTTGTGTTTAACAATTCCTTCATCCTTACAATATTGTTCAAATTCTAGAGAAGTAAATTCACCACCATTTTCAGTTCTTAAAATTTAATTGATTTGTGTGTTCCTTTCTCTACCATTGCTTTAAATTATTTAAAGACACTGAATACATCAACTTTCTTTTTCAACATAAAGACCCAAACTTTATGGGAGAAATCATCAATAAATGTTAAAAAATATAAAGCACCTCCATATGATATAACAGGAGATGGTCCCCACAGATCAGAATGAATATAGTCCAAAATTTATTTACTATTATGACTTCCATTTTTAAACCTCTGTTTACACTATTTTCCATACACACAGAGTTTACAGAAATCCAACTTCAAGGATTTCAAATCAGGAAGTAATTTACGGTTCATCAGTACCTGAAGACCTTTCTCGCTCATGTGATCCAACTGCTGGTGCCATAGGCGAGAACCTTCTTCTTCTTTCTATGACACATTCGCTGCTTCACTGACTTGAGTACTTCCGTTGAGTCTGTAAACGTTAACACTAGTTAATTTTCTAACGGTGTTATCATACATTTTAATCCCGATATTTCCCATCCCAACAGTGTGACATGATACATTATTACCCATAAACACAGAACTACCATTTACGACTTTATATGAAGTGAACCAATTTCTATGTGGACACATGTGATGAGAAGCACCAGAGCTTAACATCCAACTTTCAAAATCCTGAGAGACATTACATACATGTAAAGTTTCATCTACCATACATAATTCTTCAGCAGATAAAACTTCGTCTATCATACCTGAATCAACCTGATTTGCTTCCTTCTTTGGTTATCAGACTCTTTTCGTTTACGAAAGTCTTTCTTGAGGTGTCCAATTTTATTGCAGTGCCAACATTTTGCCTTACATTTTTTCCCTTTGATTTTGGTCTAGAAGACCCCCTTGTTTTTTCTCCTCTCTCCTTTGACCATCCTCTGGCTATCATGGCTTTTGGTGCAGTTGTTTCAGTACTGGATTTCCTCTATACTTCTTCAGATAAGAGAGCTACCACAATTGATTTAAATTTCAAAGAATTTGCAGTGCTCAAATTGATTGAAGTTACTAAGTGGTCCCACGACTCGTGCAGAGAACACAACAAGGTTATATCTTTGTCTTGTTCCTAAATTTTAACTTCCATATCTGATAATTGGAATATAAGTGTATTAAAAATATTTAAATGTTTTGCAACTTTTATAAACTCCATCTGTAGACTATACAATTGTCTTTTCAAATAAATTCTATTGGTTAATGCTTTTGTGATATATAGTTTTTCCAGTTTTTCCCATAAACTTGCAACTGTACTCTCTTCAAAAATGTTGAAGAGAACTTCATCCGCCAGGCATAACCTGATGGTACTGAGAGCTCAAGCATCCAAGTCCTCCCAGTCTGAATCTATCATGCTAGCAAGTTTCTTATTTTCCCCTTCTAATGCTTTGTGCAACCCTTGTTGCACCAACAAATCCCTAACTTTCAGTTTCCATAGAGCAAAGTTGTTCTTGCCGATGAATTTCTCCACCTTGAACTTTGCATTCGTCATCTTGGCCATTTCTCTCCTCATAGGGTTTCAGTATTTCAACAAAATAAAAATTTGATTTGTCTTCTTCCAACAAGGGTTTTCCAAGTTTTCTTTTTTTAATTTTTCCTACTTCAATTTTATAAGAAATTTCACAAATTCCCAACCAAAATTCAGAATTTTACTTTCCCATTTTTTTTTCTCTTCAGATTGACTTAGAAAACCTACAACAGTTTTTCTGGAAGAATTCCCTTTCCTCAGTTCTTTAATGAAATAAAATCCTTTTATGGAAATAAGTGAAATCCTTTTCTGAAAAAGATTCGCAAATTCCCCTTCTTTTATTTAATTTACTTCACAGACTTCAAACCCTGAGATTTCCTCAAATACTCAGAAATTTTTATATTTAAAACTTCAAACAACTAAACAGATCTTCAAAAATATTCTGATTTTATTTTTTGAATAAATACCCAGAATTCTGATCGAAGGCTTTCTTCTGAGCTTCTCCTCCTGACTTCAAATTCGGGCTTTATGTGCATTCTTAGTGGTTTGTATGCAGGGACAGGGGGTCGACAGCTGCAAGTGGAGGCATCTCTCTCCAGCAACAACACGACTTCACCTCTACAGGATTCTTTCCAACATGGCTTCTCTCCCTCCAGCGTGCACGACTTCAATGTATAGGGTTTTCCAAAAGAACACAACGATTTCTTTTCCTTCAGCGACCGCTCCTTGTTGGACTGGCGGATTAAACAAGAAATGACGGGAATGAACCCTGTTCCCTTCAATCTTTCTTGGCTTAGACTGTAGATGAGCTTCTCTACTTCCTCACCGAGTTCAATGACCCTTGCCTAGGTCGGAATCTAAGCGAAAGCTTCACCGACTTCCATAAGAAAGGATCATGCACACTGGTAGCAACAGTGACAGATTTGGATGTTTCAGTTTCATTCATCGAAGATGATGTTGTTTTCGTAGAAATACAATGCCCCTGCAAACACGGCGTGTTCTGGATATAATGCAGAGACCGAGCAGCCTCCATCTGGACACTTATTCTGTTTCAGTCTTCCACATCTGATAAAATCTTTGCTGCTATACTCAAAGCTAAAATTTAGGAAATGTTTGGTGTAAATGACACAACCTTCCTTTGATACCATGCAGCACCTTCGAGGGCTCCCAATTTTCACGCAACACTGATACCACGTGGCGTCTTCGAGGGCTCCCAATTTTCACGCAGCGTCTCTCTTTCACCTTTTCTTATGCAGCGTCTCTCCTCGAGGGCTCCCCAGTTTTCTCAACTCAAATCAATAGCTCTGATACTAATTGTTGGCCAAGGGGTTAATTAAACAAGAAATGTATAAATGAAACTGAATGCAATGACACAAGTAAAAAAACACAAGATTTTACATGGTAAAACCTTGACAGGGTGTCAAGGAAACATCCACGGGGCAAGGGATTGAACTCTTTATTCAATCAACAATTATTTTGCACGATTACAATAGTTCAGGCATTCATCAGTTATATAAGAGCCTCCTCCATTACATAACTTCTGCTTCGGTATAAAACTAACTTGGCAGTAACTAATACAATTTACACATATTTACTTAATTAGTTGTCAAATTCCAACGAAATCATAATTGGATTCTCCATGGAAATACTTGGAATTTGGATCCATTCAACTAGGATGATCATTAAATACCCTAACTTTTATTGATTAGGGTGATGTAGGCCAATCCATAGTTTTAAAGCATCTTCGTTAATTTTTTTTGCACACAACACAACTATAAATGAATGGTGATGTAAATAATTTGATATCCAAATTGCATTTTTGCAATTTCTAACCTGTGCTCAGATCAAATTCTGAAACCAACCAGGCTATAAACGAACCAAACTGTTCCAAATACCAAAGGGAGAGAAAAGGCATCAAAGCCACAACGATTGTTCTTTTAAACTGAATCATTTACTCATTAAAATAAATAGAAAAACATTTGCATGTCAAATAACATATTTCATTTCAAAGATCAAATTATTTTAAGATAGGGAGTGCGACCGTACTGACAGTATTTAGTGGTGCAACCATTTGTAAGTGTAATAGATGTTTCTCTTTATATATATATATATATATATATATATATATATATATATATATATATATATATATATATATATATATATATATATATATATATATATATATATATATATAATCGAAAATTAAAAATATTAGAATATCAAATTTGAATAACGAATATAGTATGATTTTTTCATAACATTGAATTTATTTATACATTAACAATAATATTTTAAACCATCAAAAATAAAAATCTCATTCCAAATGTAATTTCTAACTTAAAAGGCAATAAATATCAAATTGGACAGCCCATTATATTCCATATTCTCACTCCAATTTCCCAGTCATCAATGCTGACCCTAATTGATGTGTACACTATTATAATTATAATTTTTTAATGGAGTTTATGCTTAGATAGAGTCCTTATTCACAACATGGTCTCCTCGAAATAAACTAAACATCCTAAAATTGTTTAGTCAAAATATTTGTTTCTTCCTCGAAAGCAAATATATTATCAAATATACGAAGATTCTCTTTAATTCCAGTAATAAAATGACAGTCGAAGAAAAGAACTACATGTGAATCAAACTACAGATGGGTCACCACATACTTACAGAATGCCGTGAAGAAATGAAATTAGGTGATTCAATGAATATTGACATAAATTAGAGAGGATTATGGATGAGGATTTAAAGGAAATGCGTGAGATAGAACAAATATTTGGTTGATTAAAAAAAAGTATTAATTTTGATAGGAAGTCACTCTCTTGATGTTTACAATAATAAATATAAGTTCCAATAACTAGATGAACTCTCGAGACTTGCACCTACAAGTGAACCCTTAGTTCTGTAAGTTAGGTAGCAAATCCATGCAAAGTCGTTTATATTTTACTTCTCTCAAAACGCTTATTGAACTCTTGTTTCAAATCATTTACTTAGGTATTCCTTCCTTTTAACATTCATGTAGTTAATTCATTTTTTACAATCAACACAACACTATTTTCTCTTCTATCTTGCTCCTTGATGATTAGTGCTGAGACCACTATAAACATAGGACACCATTGAATTTTCATACAACATTTATGTACAAACATATCAACAAAATTAAGTTATTTTCAATATCGAATTATTGCATGCTTTTCTATATTATTTATGAATTTTCATTATTTTAAATAAATTTAATATTAAACATCATTAAAATTAATATTGTTTTACTTACAATAAAAGGCAATGAAACCTCAGAATACTTCCCCGCATTTGATGGATACTAAACCATATAAATCTAGGTAAATTGTGAAGTGTGATTACAGGGGTCGACACTAGATAATCAAAGACAATAAAACCTATGATCAACAACAACTAAAAACAATATCAAAAAATTCCATATGTAACTATTGAGCACTTAAGCTAACATTTGAGAATAAAACAAATTTTGTATTTATTATCATTTAATATTAAACATCATTAAAATTAATATTGTTTTACTTACAATAAAAGCCAATGAAACCTCGGAATACTTCCCCGCATTTGATGGATACTAAACCATATAAATCTAGGTAAATTGTGAAGTGTGATTACAGGGGTGGACACTAGATAATCAAAGACAATAAAACCTATGATCAACAACAACTAAAAACAATATCAAAAAATTCCATATGTAACTATTGATCACTTAAGCTAACATTTGAGAATAAAACAAATTTTGTATTTATTATCATATTTTTCAAAAATAAAATGTACATTTTATAAAAATATAATATCTCTATTTAATATTATTGAATTATTATTGATATTTAAATTATCTCTTACAATAATTTTTTTTTTAGCATATAAGTTAGGGCTTGGAAAATCTTCTTTTATTTATGAAGGCAATTATACCTTGTTGAACAAAAAAAAAAAATCTCTTAAATTAATTTTATGATGCTAATTATTACAAATTGATTTTCATTTCTCAAAATAAAAATGTATAATATATATATTTTTAATGTATTGTATTTCTATTTAAATATAATAAGAAACTTTATTTTTTACAAAATTTCAATAATAAATTATCTTTAATTGTTGTCTATCATAATGATTATACATTTATATTCATCAAATTATTATTTTTTAAAATTATATATATAATTCGTACGCAGGTTTTAATATTTAGGCTCTTGATATGTTCGAGATTTAATAGTTAGGCTCTTGAGATGTTCATGGCTCACCTGGTTCTTCTAGTGGCATATCCAATCTAGGTTGCATATGCGATTTTGTGGTTCTGGCCGAAATCTATTAAGGCCTATGCATGTGAGATTGGTTTAAGGTCTCTCTCTTTCTTCAACATTTCTGGATATTGTATGACCTATGCCTATGGTAAGTTCTTATCTCTTAGGGCCCTAATAGGTAACCGATGGTGGTTCTAGGTTTTGTTTAAGATGTGCCTCTTAACAATGTTTATCGTGACAGGTGCTCCAGTAGAGGGCATTTCCTGGCCACTCGGGGTTGCTCATTTGTCTTTCAGTTAAGTGTTTGCAGGTTGATAGTTTGGTATTTTGAAGTCAACCGCATGGCTCGTGCAACAACTCGAAATAGCAGAGCCACCTGTGGCTACAATGGTCGTGGGAAATAGGTTAAATCACAACCTTTTAATTTAGGTTCCTCCTCTGGTAAACCCTGTGGACGAAAGCCCACCTCTAGGATAATTGAGGACACAGTGAGGGCATACCATGCAGGCTTGACCCCGGTATGCCAACTTATAGCTGAATGGGATGATTGTAGGAATTTACAGGGTAATTTCCTCAGAAAGAATACCAAAAGGACACCGCTCACAACAAGATCACAGATCAATACACCAATATTTTTGACGTGGTTAAAACCCTCAAAGTGCAAGGAGGGAAACAGTCCACGGCCTGTCCCAACGTGGGTACTACAGGCAATTTATTAATCAAAGAATGAAAATTTACATAAGCTTCTCTCATGCACGGATTACCCGAACAATGACCCTCCATGCGCTTTAAATAGAACTCATGGACCAATCGGGTGTCAAGCCACGGATCAAGTGTCGGTAATACCGAGGTGAGAGTGAACCGTCGGATCACTACATATCGTGACCGTCGGATTGTAAGTTACAAAATGTACAACGGTAAAGAAACACACTTTACCTAACTCTAACCTAACTCTATACTAGAACAAGTTGAACTTAACTATATCCTATGTGTCGGAATATCCTAACATCCCCCCTTAAGAACAACTTGGGATAGGATTGAAGGATTTACAAATATGACACAATAGGAGAAGGAAGGAGGCACTAGAGCCTATCCCCCCTTAGTGACAACTTCCTGAACTCCAAGCATATATCGAAGTTTAGTGAACTTCGCCTCTGTGAGAGCCTTTGTGAAGATGTCTGCAACCTGATCATCTGTTGGACAATATTGCACTTCAAGAACATGGTCATGAATGAGCTTTCTGATGAAGTGCATGTGTAGTTCAATGTGTTTGCTGCGCTGATGCTGGACTGGATCTTTGCATAGCTGAATGGCACTTTGATTATCACACCAAAGTGTGGTTGGATGCTGCTGCTCAAAGCCAAACTCTGATAGGATCTGACGAAGCCACAAGGCTTCCTTACTAGCTTCCACGGCACCACGATACTCTGCTTCTGCTGACGAAAGAGAAATGGCAGCCTGTTTCTTACAAGCCCATGTAATAGGTCCTGAACCAAGAGTGAAGACATAACCGGCAGTAGACTTCCGATCATCAGGGTCACCAGCCCAATCAGAATCAGTGAAACCAACTAACAGAGGAGCTGCTTTGGCACTGTAATGAATCCCAAACTGTACTGTACCTCGAACATAACGAAGTATTCTTTTAGCTGCTTTCCAATGACTTTCACGGGGGTTTTGCATAAAACGAGCAACAAGGCCAACAGCAAAGGAAAGATCAGGACGAGTATGGGTTAAATACAAGAGTTTTCCGACAAGTTGACGGTATAAGGTAGCATCAACTTCAGGAGAAGTACAAGAGACTGAAAGTTTGACTCCAGACTGAAAGGGAGAAGGGGCTGGCTTACAGTCTTCCATGTGAAAATGACGAAGAATATCACAAGCATACTTGGACTGGGAAAGGAAAATACCCTCCTGGGATTGCAAGACTTGAAGACCGAGAAAATAGTGTAAGTGTCCTAAGTCTGTCATTTCAAATTTCTTTTTAAGGCTGGACTTCACATGGTTTATAAGGTTGGGATCACTACCAGTAAGAATAAGATCATCAACATAAAGAACAAGGATGATAAGAGAGTTGCCCACTTTCTTGGTGTAGACAGTATTGTCAGAATGACACCTAGAAAAGCCAGATTCTAAAAGAAAGCTATCCATTTTGGCATACCAAGCCCGAGGAGCTTGCTTGAGGCCATAAAGGGATTTCTTAAGTCGACAAACAAGGCTGGAGTCTGTTTGTATGAAGCCAATGGGTTGTTCCATATAGATTTCTTCCTGCAAGTCCCCATGCAAGAAGGCAGATTTAACATCCATCTGATGGACTTCCCATTTTAAAGAGGCAGCAAGGGAAAGAACAAGGCGGATAGAGTTCATTTTGGCAACAGGGGAGAAGGTTTCAGTGTAGTCAATGCCTTCAACCTGTGAAAAGCCCTTAGCAACGAGACGAGCTTTATGTTTATCAACTTTCCCATCTGGTCCATACTTGGTTCTGTAAACCCATTTACATCTAACAAGTTTGCGTCCCTTTGGTAGAGGAACAAGATCCCATGTATCATTTGTCATCAATGAATGATATTCTTCATTCATAGCTGCTTCCCAATGTGGATGGCCTGAAGCTTCTGCAAAAGTGTCAGGATCATGATTTACTGGAGCTTGAGCCAGTAAAGAAGAGGCTCTTTCAAACTGAGAACGTGTACGTCGCTGATCTGTAGGATCACCTGCTGCATCCCGAGTAGCACGGACCCATCTTGGAAGTTGAGGATCCTGAGAAGGTGGGGGAGGATTATCATCCTCGCTTTCATCATCTGAAGAAGAAATGTTTTCAAAAGTAGAAGAGATAGGAAGAGGTGGCACATCCGCCGGACTAGGCTCGCAGGCCGATTTATTTTCATCAAATTTTACATCTCTTCTAATGATAACATTTTTGGACTTAAATGGAATAAGTCTATAACCTTTTACATCTTCAGAATATCCAACAAAAGTACATTTCTCACTCTTAGGTTCTAAAGCTTTATGCTTTTCATCTGGAATATGGGCCCATGCTTCACTTCCAAACACACGAAAGTGACTTACATCTGGTTTAATGGAACTCCAAGCTTCTTCTGGAGTGATATTCTCTAGAACCTTAGTAGGAGTGCGATTGATTATATAATTTGCACAATTAATTGCTTCGGCCCAAAAACTAAGACTGAGTCCTTTAGATTGCAGCATACAATTAGCCATTTCCTTTAAGGTGCGATTTTTCCTTTCAGCTACACCATTTTGTTGTGGAGTGTATGGAACAGTATGTTGCATTTGAATTCCATTTTCGGTGCAAAAGTTGATGAATGTGTTTTTAACATATTCTCCACCATTATCAGTTCTTAGCTTAAGAATTTGATGTCCAGATTGTTTTTCAACAAAGGCTTTGAAGGCCAAAAAAGTGTTAAATACTTCGCTCTTGAGTTTTAAGAAGTATACCCAAGTGCGTCTGGAGAAATCATCAATGAAAGTTAAGAAGTACTTGCAGCCAGAGAATGAAGCAACAGGAAGAGGACCACATAAATCACTGTGCACAAGCTGTAAAGGGGCTGAGGCGTGCCAAGAGGCACGTTTGTCAAAACTGTCCCGATGATGTTTTCCGAGTACACATCCGGAACAAACACCATCTCTGCAAGATACCATAGGAAGACCTGTCACCATATTTTCTTTACATAGATGCTGAAGGGAGCGATAGTTTAAGTGACCAAATCGCTCATGCCAAAGTTTGCTCACTTCATCATTATGAGCAACAAATACTGAGGGAAGATTTGATGACCCAAAGTTGTGAAACTTATACAACCTTTTGGAATCATCAGCAAGACCAGTAGCTAGAATCTGTTTAGGATCTTTTAGATCCTTGATTACAACATCATGAGGTGAAAATTCAACAATTTTACCTTCACCTGAATGAGTTATCTGATAGACAGATAGAAGGTTGCAGGATAAGGTTGGAACACATAATACATCATTAAACTGACCATTGTCTAGATGAACAGTTCCAGTCCCTACAACATTAAGAGATCTATCATCACCAATATATATATTTTTGGTGTTACAATCATTTAAAGAAGAAAACATGGCTTGGTTTTTGGCCATGTGATAAGAGGCTCCAGAATCAATGAGCCACTCATGAGAATGAGAAGAAGAAGAAGATACATTTAATGCATAACCAGACTGAGATGATTGACAACGACATGCAGAAAGTGCCATTCCGGAAGTTGAAGTTGAAGTAGGCTCCACATGGATGTTATGTTTCTTCATTGCGGCTTCCAAGGCTTCCATCTTCTTAAAGCATTTAGATTCTAAGTGGCCATCTCGATTACAAAAGTTACAATGTCTATCAGTCTTCTTCCATTTGTTTTTATTGGTCTTATCATTTTGCTGAAATGATCTTTCATTTTGAGGCTGAGATGGTTTAGGACCATTCTTTTGAGGATATGACTTCTTAGGATTCTTTGAATTTGGTTGCTGCTGGGCGGCTAACGCTTTCGTGGAAGAGTTTCCAAGATTAAGAAGACCAAGGTGTAAGAGTTTTTCTTGTTCTCTTATTAAGGAATCACAAAAGGAGTCAAAGGAAGGGGCCTTGTAGTCTTTTCCTTGACAAATGAAAGCTTCCCTTGTAGAATGGAAAGTGGAAACAAATACAGAGTAGGCTGGTCCCAACTTAGTAAGGATGGAATAAATAAGGTTACCATCTTCTTTCTTAACTTTAACACCTTCCAAGAGATATCTAAGGGTCTTGAATTTGGACAAGAAATCTTCAATGCAAGAAAAATTATTAGGATCCAAAGTAAGCAACTCATTTTCAAGTTGATGGGCTCTAATTTCATTTTTAATCCCAAAAACTTTAGCGAGTTTTTCTAATGCTTCATGAGGAGTCTCAAATTCTGCAATGTGGAATCTAAGATCAGGAGAAATAGACATCCCTATCAAACCACGTGCTTGATCTTGTCTATTTTCCCATTTTATAGCCTTGTCTTCATCTTTTGGTTTCTTCTCTTGGTCTGTGGCTATTCTGAAGAGACCTTTACTTCTAAGTAAATCTTCCATGTAGGCTACCCATTGGAAGTAGTTAGTGCTGTCAAGAATGACTTGGCATGGACTTTCCATTTTTAAAAAAAATTGAAGCTGAAGATGCTGAAAGTAAGTGTTCCAATGGATAGATCTCGAAAAAATAGGCGGTTTTAAAAAAAACGGCTCTGAAAAAGGCTTCCGGATGAAGAAGTTATGGCTTTTTGAAAAAAAAAAAATTGTTGACGTTGCCGGCAAAGTGCGCGAATGTGCGGGAATGAAAAAAAATCCGCCCCCACAAAATGGAGACTTGAACCCAAGACCTCTACTCTCTTAAAATAGCTTTGAACCAATTGATCTATACAAAAAATTTGAGAGAGAGAGAGAGAGAGAGAGGGGGGGGGGCCTTGGTTTGCGTGCTTGCCTTGAGAAAGCTCTTTTTCCCTACAAAACACAAAACACAAAACCCAACACGAATATGCAAAGAAAAACGAACCTTGCGGCTCGAAGTTAGCTTTAGCCAAAAAACTAGAAATTTTAAAAAAAATCTCAAAGTTAGCTTTAGCCGAAAAACTAAATATTTTTCTCAATGTTTCTGATTTTCCGAGATCACACTAAGGTGCAGGGAAAAGAGCATACGCATGAGAAAAATCCTTCCTTTCTGTTTCTGATTTGCCCAGATCGCACAGAGTCGCAGGGCAAAGAGCATACACAGAAATGAAAGGTATAGATCCGGTTAAAAAAAAGGCTAAATAAACTGAGACCGAAATAAGCAGAGAGAAAATAACAGTAAACTGCAAAAAACACTGTATACCTCCCGATCTGAAAAATGACGCAGCTAGGGCTACCGGAAACCTTTTCGCGTGAAACGAAAGGGGTTCCTCACTGGAACAGATGCTCCGAACGCAACAGAGCAGTCCTCTCAGCTCAAAAGCAATCAGAAATAGTAGATCTAGGAAACGACAGCCGCATGCAGTTCTACCGGCTTCAGATTTGGATCACCAACGGACGCGGCCCTCAAATAGCTCTGATACCATGTAGGAATTTACAGGGTAAGTTCCTCAGAAAGAATACCAAAAGGACACCGCTCACAACCAGATCACAGATCAATACACCAGTATTTTTGACGTGGTTAAAACCCTCAAAGTGCAAGGAGGGAAACAGTCCACGGCCTGTCCCAACGTGGGTACTACAGGCAATTTATTAATCAAAGAATGAAAATTTACATAAGCTTCTCTCATGCACGGATTACCCGAACAATGACCCTCCATGCGCTTTAAATAGAACTCATGGACCAATCGGGTGTCAAGCCATGGATCAAGTGTCGGTAATACCGAGGTGAGAGTGAACCGTCGGATCACTACATATCGTGACCATCGGATTGTAAGTTACAAAATGTACAACGGTAAAGAAACACACTTTACCTAACTCTAACCTAACTCTATACTAGAACAAGTTGAACTTAACTATATCCTATGTGTCGGAATATCCTAACAACGATGTGCTTGATGAGAAAGCAGGTATTCTCGATCCAAATTTGGAAGAATGGAAAGATTTGGTTCTAGACCCAGGCCACTCCCTGGGTCGCACCTCCCAATACAAGTAGACACTACACTTGTATTGGATGATGAAAAGCCTCTTGAGGAAAGAATTGGAACATATCCCCTTAGGATCGGTCACGTAGGTCTTGGCAGTCGTGGAATATAGTCAATATTTTCAGTAGCTAAAATTTCAGCTACAGTGGCAAAGTGGTCGCCTCAGTCGCAATGAGAGGCACATCCCTTGCATACCACAATTTGAACTCCCCAGATCGACTGCTAAAGATCTGGCCCTAGTTGATTCTGCGGAAGATCTTACAATAATAAATAAATTATAGACATAATTTACTAATTATACATAAATGATCTCTAATCATTATATTATTATGGTTATATATTTATACTCATCAAATTATTACTTTTTATAACTATAATAATTTTACTAAATATACATAATTTTTTTATCATTATAATAGGCATATGATTATCAAAACCTTTTCACTTCGAACTATCTTTTGTATGATTTTTCATTTATTTCTCGCTTCTATGATTTAAGATTTTTCAAAAGGACTTTTTATGTAACATTAAAGATAACAAAATAAATTTCAACAATATATATTTATAATATATATCATTTAATTCAAAATTATTATTATTGATTTTAAATCTATATGAATATAGATTTATTTTAATGCTCAAACTATTATGTATACAAGTAGTAATTTTGAATATAAAAGAATCTAAAAACATTGTAAACTATTAGTATATGATATAAACTAACACTGAATTTGGAATTTATAACTACAATTTTTAGTTTTGAATACAAAAACATTTAATATGGGAGTAGGAAACGTACATATATCAAACTAATTAGATGTATTAGTAATGGACACGGAAAAATAAATATAATTAATGTAACCACTCATTCTATACTAATAGGCGTTCGAGTACTAGAATCCATTTTCAAATATGAAGATACATAATATTTTACTCAATAGAAAATAAATTATTTCAAATTGAGGAATCCTTAATCGGGGTGTGAGTTGAGTAAGAAAGAATTGTGGGATTTAGGCCACAGTAATCATGTTAATGATGCTAATAAATGATGGGGGGTGGTGTGGATAACCCTACACATGTAAACTCGTGCATGGAAATCTTGGGAATATTAATGAGCATAGGTGGTGGCATATGACGATGAACGAGGTTAGTTGCGCAGTTGGTATAATATTTATCAAAATTTCAGCATGAAAGAGCTAGAAACTCTTAGCAAGTAAGAAGGAGCCAAGGTTGAGGGCAGCAGGCATTACATGGGGAGTGCCATGGGTAGTTTACTAGGCTAGTGTTCGAGTGACCCTGCCACATTGCCTTCTCTCTCGTGGGTACATTTTAGTCAGCCCATCTCTTTCTATTATATATTTAGTGATATGTATCAATGTAAAATAACTTTCTTATGTTTGTCTTTTTATCTAAATATTCCAGTTACGCGGCTATTTGTTGGGCATTATGTTTTCTTGTAAGCCTTCAATCTGCAGATCTGTTGATTCATGGAATCCCTCCTGTCCATTCCTAAATTTAAATCCCAAACGTGAGTAGGGAGGTTCGGGTCTTCTTCGTTTATGCTCCTTTGTTAGTAGCATGAGGCTTGGGCACGGGGGGTTTCTGGTGCATGTGGAGTCGTTTGGATGATGCCAACAATAGTCAAATATCTCTGTAAAGGGTAGCTTCGAGTCTAAATAATTTAAGGTCAATGGGAACTTGGTCCAACCGAGTGATAGGTTACAATCGGGGAAGAAGGTGGTTGACTCTTCCTTTATGAATGGGGTCTCTCAGCCCTTGATGTAATGAAGAGGTCAAGGCCCAGGGTAACACTCTGCAAGATAAGCCTCACATGTGGTCCTGGGGTAAGCCCCATCGAAGATGGACTAGTTTGGCAGAGATCATCCTTGTGCAACATCCCGAGAGGAAATTATGGGTCAGATTTATTGAAATGTTATCTATTCGTTGTTGTCTATTAGTTCTCACAGGAAAGCTCCACCCTCAGGAAACCAAGCCTCATATCTCTCTCTCCATTGGAGCTCGCCTATGTGATCAACGACCATGGGCCAATGACTCTAGGTCTTTTATTACAAGGAAACTTAGGAAGGTTTTTATAATGGGCCTTTGTGCAACGACGGTACACTTGTTATCCCTCTGAAGTCATGGCTTAACCCCAAGTCAGGGGCGTGGTCAAGGAAGCGATTAGAACAGGTCCACCAACGCCCAGTGCATGGTAGTATTGATCGTTTTTCGTAATGTAGCAGGTAACACATACAGAATTGGCACTCCTTTACGGTATAGAAACATAATTAGTGAATGGTAAGAGGAAAATTGAGCTGAGATTGATCTCAAAGAGGAGGAGATTCTAGCTTATTTTGGTGATCGTTTGACAGAAACAATCCACATGTGTGGTAAATGAACCTTGTTAATGCAAACTTTTCATATCTATTGGATGATGAAGAATTTTTTGGCTAAGGCATTAATGTTGCCACTTATACGTATCCTAGGGCCCTAAGAAGATATTCAACCAATTCAGAGGTTAGTTCAACTGATTGATTGTGAAATCCAGCTGCAGAATGCACATCTAGCACACATTAAAAAACATATACAATGCAGGCCTTCGACAGAACAACGTGGATCTAATGCAAGATATCCAACTCTGATTGAATATTCAGATGATTAATACCTCCTAGATGCATAGGAAGGTTTTTATGGCATTATTGTGTAGGCTAGTTCATATTATAGGATATAAAGGCAAATACATTTATTTAGCGTTGCTAGGAAAACTTAGACATTTTTGTTTTTGGACTTGTTATAATGCAACCAAATGGTCAACATACTTGGTTTCCCAATGGGTAGGTTGAGACCATTTGGACATGGACACATTCAAGTAATAGTACCGAATTTCAAATATGAAGATACATAATAACTTATTCAATATAAAACATATTATATCAAATTGAGGAATCCTTGATCAAGGTCCGAGTTAATCAAGAAACCACTATGGGATTTGGGTCACAGTAATCATGTTAATGATGGTCATAAACAACAGGGGTTGGCGTGGCTAGCCCCTCACATGTAAACTCATGCAAGGGAAGCTTGGGCATATCAATGAGGAGAGATGGTGGCATATGACAATGAATAAGGCCAGTTACATAGTTGGTATAATATTTATCAAAATTTCGAGATGAAAAAGCTGGAAATTTTGCAGGTAATCAGGAGTTTCGGTTGAGGGAAATGGCCATTGTGTGCGGAGTGTAAAGGGAGGTTTAAAAGGATAGTGTTCGAGAAACCTCACCACACTTCCTTCACTCTCGTGCATATGTTCCAGTGGGCCCATATCTTTCTATTATGTCTTCAGTGATGTGTATCAACGTCAAATCGCTTTGGTCTGTTTGTATTGTTCTCTCTATTTTGGTTTGGGAATATTCTAGTTATGTGCCTATTTGTTTGGAATTTTGTATTATGGTAACCCTTGCGTCCACGGGACTACTTCCCCTCCACCAACAACCATTCTCCAAGTGTCCTCACAGGATTGGACCACATGCCAACTATATAACCAAGCCAACCTAATGATGTCAGCACCACATAAGCGTATGGATTTCCACGTGCCAACCATACATTTATAATTAACCCTACACATTGAATTTTTTATGCTCCTTTGTTAGTAGATTTAGGCTTGTGCATGGGGGTTTTCTTGTGCATGCGGAGTCGTTTAGGCGATGCCAAGAGCATTCAAATATATTTGGAATGGGTCGCTTCGGTTCTGAAGAATTTAAGGTCAATGGGAAGTCAACCCAAATGGGTGATAGGTTACATTCGAGGAGGAAGGTGGCTGAGTCTTCATTTACGCATGGGGTCTCTCAGCCCTCGATTTAACGAAGAGGTAAAGTCCCAGGATCACACTCTGCAAGATAAGCTTGATATGTTGTCTTGGGATAAGCCCCATCGAAGATGGAATGGTTTTTGCTAAGATCATCCTTGTGCAACATCATCAGAGGAAATTATGGGTCAAATTTATTGAAATTTTATCTAGTCATTGTTCTTTGTTAGATCTCATAGGAAAGTTCCACCCTTGGTACAACAAGCCCCATATCGCCCTCTCTCTCCACTCGATCCTCCCTATGTGATCATCCAACTGTGGGCCAAGGGTTTTAGGAATTTTATTGTATGAAAACTTAGGAAGGTTTTCATAAGGGACGTTTGTGCAACAATGGAACGTCCCTCATCGCTCTAAAACCATGGGTCGAACTCAATCAGGGGGCGTGGTAAAGGACACGCTTTGAACAACCACACAAAGGGTCATTGGTGTGGTAGTATTGATCATTTGGGTAATGTAGCAGCTAACACATACAGAATAGGAACTCCTTCACGGGCCAGAAATATAATTAGTGAATGGAGGGAGGAAATTAGAGTTGAGATGGATCCCAACGACCAAGAGATTTTAGCTAACTTTGGTGATATTTTACCATACCCATGTGAGACGCATGGTAGACGAACCTTGTTAATGAAAAATCTTCATATCTCTTAGATGATGAAGGCTTTGTTGGCTAAGGCATTAATGTTGCCACTTACAGGTATCCCAGAGCCCTTAGAAGATATTCATGAAATTCATAGGGAAGTCCAACTAATTGAGTGTCAAATCCAACGGCAGAATGCAAGTGTGGCATGCATTGAAAGACATATTTCGTGCATGCCTGTGAGACAACAACCAAGATCTAGTGCAAAATATCCATATCCAGTTGAATCTTCAGATGATTAATGCCTCTTAGATGCAGAGGAAGGATTTTTTGGCGTTATTGTGTAGGTTGGTCGATATTAAAGAATATAAAGACAATTATCTGCTGGAAAAGCTTATGCATTTCCATTTTTGGACTGGTTATAATACAACGAGATGATGAAGATATCTGGTTTCCTAATGGGCACGTTGAGGCCATTTGGACACGGATGCTTATGTTGTAATACCTATTATAGTTTGAAGTAATAGAAAGGCACCACCCAAACATACAAAAACAAATTAAGGAAATTAATTTTCCAATTGTACGCTGTATTTATTTATAAATATTTTAAATTATTAATAATCTTAAATATATATATATATATTTTAGCTTTTTATATCAAACAATACAAAATATGAAACTTTTGTTAAATATAATAATAATTTATATTTGTAAGTGTTTCAATATTTCTAAATACAAGTTTTTGTTTGGAAGTTATGTGAATATATAAAGTAAATGTTAATACAAGATTTTATGTTTAAATCTTCGAGATATTAACCCATGGAATTGTACTGAGTTAAGTTGGCAAAGATCAACCTAGAGATTATAGTGGTATAAAATCAACCATTATATATATATATATATATATATATATATATATATATATATATATATATATCTGTGTGTGTGTGTGTGTGTGTGTGTGTGTGTGTGTGTAGAAAGTAAGTAAACACAAAAAACCAAATTAAACAACCATTAAACTAAAATAAAAATATAAAACATTCTTGTTAAAATTTATCATAACAATATAGAAATTTACTCTGAATTTGAGTAAATTTGGTCATAACAAAATAAATGAATTTTCCCATTAAATATATGCTTTAGAAGAAATAAAAAGGACCTCACTAGTTTTCAAGGCAGCTGGGTGGCGACGTAGTTCCAAATCCATTCCCAACTCATATATTGATTTAGCCTTATTTAGGGTCGTTGACATTATCTACACATTTGTCAAAGTAATTCTTGTGCACACAATTATTTACTTGCACATAAAATTCACCGCCACATTGGTCTATGCCATTATGTCGATTCTTTTATAAGTGACATCTTGTATTTGTACTGTAAATGCATAAAGAAAACTATATGCGACAACCTGTATTTGTACTATAAAATCATAAAATTCACAGCTACATTTTTCAAATGGATGCTTTTATAAGTGACATAATGTATTTGTACTCTAAAATCATAAAATTCAGAGTCACATTTTTCAAATGGATGCTTCTATAAGTGACATCGTGTATTTGTATTGCAAATGGTTGCACGCAACGCCATCACAAACATTATTACTAATTCCAAACTTCAAAACCAATATGCTCAAAAATCATTGTCATATATTTCGATTGAGTTTGTCATATATATATATTAGGAACAAGTAATCTATTTGAGAAGAAAATTGTAAACAATGTCTCAAAATATAGGAATAAGTAATCTATGTGAGAAGAAAATTGTAAACAATGTCTCAGAATATAAGAGTAGGTGTGAAATGGTGATTGCAAATGATTCTTTCGTGTGTTAATGATGTAATAGCTAAGCTGATGGCGTCTCACAAGGGTGATGTAAATTAAAAAAAGGAGGTATAAATATTAAATGTTATTTGAGTGAATTTTAGAGATATGCTACAAAAGTTTCGATTATATATATTTGGATAGTATTTATTTCAATCCTAAAATTTTAATATTATCTATTAAATTATTAATATCATCAATTAATTGTTTTGTAGGAGCTCATATAATTTTTTATTTTACAACTTGTAATTTATTTATTAATATCAATATAATTTTAATAGTTATCAATATCAGTAAGAATGTTTACAACTTCATTTTGTATCCATCAAATTATTTTGTGATTTGTTCAAATTATCTTCTTTAATAGTTAAAAAAAAAATATTTAAGCGCTTAACCTTGTCTCCTCATAAATTGTGCAAACTTTTTATATATAAATAATTTAGTAAACTATTAATAATTTTACTATTCTTTTTTTGCTTAAGCAAGAGACGGTCCTTCTATTAACTTAGGTAAAAAAATATTTTACACATGTTACAACAGACGCACAGAGGCACAAACTCCCCCACAGGGAGAGTGAAAATACCCAAAGTACCCATAAAACCCTCCAAAAATCAAACAGAAACAAGGCCTAGACTGCCCTGGAACCAAAAGTGGGCAAGTGGATCCAAAGTCTGTTGATCTGTCTTCTAACAATCCGGCAGTCAAAATTCAACCCACGCGGAGGCGAAGCTCGCAGAAAAACCCTTAAGTTGCACGATCAACGCTGACTGTTGATCTTTTCCTTCTAATCCTACGGCTGGTGTCCATATCGCGTGGCTTAAAAGCCTGCTAAATACCGCGCGATGAAGGCGGTTTGCTTTTCCGGTCCTCCACCATGTGTTGCTTCCTGAGTGGAATCGCTAACTTTTCATTAAAAAAGTCTTTGGTTTGGATGGCGCTTGATGATGGTGGTAAACCATTAGTGGTTTTATCCTTTCAGGCCCACCAACTTTCACGCCAAAAGGTGGTCGTTGATCTTCCCTCTTTGGATCTGACGCCCACAAACCAAATTGGACCGCACATCCTCTCGCGGATTACCCAGAGATGAAGGCGGATTACCCAACGATTTTACTATTCATATATAAAATCATCCTTATGATTATTTATTTAATTTTTAATTTATTTTCAAGATTTTTTTTATTCATCTGTCATTATTTATTTTTATTATTTCATTGCATGTTTAACATAATTTGATATTTATCATGATTAGTAACTCTAGATACTTTCATTCTCGTAAAATATTAATTTTTAATTAATTTTCGACAGTTTTTTTTTTTTTTCAATGTGAAGAGTAGCTATTTTTAATTATAATTCAAAATATTTTGAAAATATCATATTCATATATTGAAAGTGACTAGATATTTTATATAATATAAATTTTAATTAAACCCATAGGGTGTAGTGTTTTTTCATGGTACCTGATGTTGTAAAGGTTATAAGTTTGATACTCTCTCGACTGGTGTGGTTGAGGAATCCATTCATGCTTAGGGCTGGTGTGGGTAAGGATAGGTCTAGTGTGCCCCACGATGAGTAGATTAGGCATGCTAGTCATCTTAGGACTCACATAAGTGTGCTCTCTCTCTCTCTCTCTCTCTCTCTCTCTCTCTATAATTTGATTATTAACTTACAAACTAAAAACATGTTATCTCTCTCTATAATTTGATTATTAACTTACAAACTAAAAATGTATTATCAAAATTTAGCTATTTTCGATATTGAAGTATTGCATTATTTTCTCTATTATTAGGCATTTTCATTTTTTCAAATAAATTTATTATCAAAATTTATTAAATTCTTATTTTTTTTTTTTACCTGGAACGAAAGTAGGGGAAACTGGGAGCACTTCATCGTGAATGTTAAATTGAATGGCAAGTCATGTTTGCGGGACACAAGGTAATTAAAGAGTCAAACCCAGAACCAACAACAACAAGAACCTCGTGTCTAGGTCTAAACCACTTGGGCTAACTCTTGAGAATAAACCAATTTTTATTGATTTATTATAATCATTTTAAAACCTAAAATAAACCTTTTATAAAAAAAATAAAGTTATTATCATTAAATTTTTATTCGTCTTTATAATTATCTTTTATAATATTTTTTTATTGATTATAATTGCGTGTTTGATATTTTTCCTTTTATTTATTAAAGTGATTATAATTGAGTTTGATATTTGTTCATTTATTTATTAAAATATTCATAAATATTAGATCAAAAAAAATAATTTTAAATCAATTTTATGATGTAAGTTATTACAATTTGTTTTTATCTCATAACAAAATATAAAATATATATTTTAAATATAATCCACTTCGTTTTTCCCCAAATTCTCAATAATAATGATGATTATACAATTAAACAATTATATTCATCAAGTTATTATTTTTTAAAATTATATATTTAATTTTACTAAATACATTATGTATATTTTAATGGTTTTATCATTATAAAATGTATATGACTATGGAATGCATTTTACCTGAAACCACGATTTGAATGTTTTGTCATTTTTTTTCTCTCCATTTATGATTTAATATTCTTTTAACAATTTTTCTTATAACATTTAAGATAACATAATGAATTTCCAAAATATATATTTGAATTATATATCATTTAATTCAAAATTATTACTATTCATTTTAAACATGTATGAATCTAAATGTATTTTAATGCTCAATCTATTATATATTGAGGAGGAGTGAATTCTAAGTACAAGTAGTAATTTTGAATACAAAGTATTGTAAAAGATTAGTATAAGATGTAAACTAATTGTAAATTTGACATTCATATATACAATCCTTACTTTGGAGTGTAAAAACATTTAATATTGAAGTAAGAGGCGTATTAGTAATGGATAAAGAAAAATAAATATAACTAACATAGCCACTTACTCTACACCAATAAGAATTCATTTTATGCTTAAGTGTTTTCCTACAAGATAAACACCAAGAACTAGTTTCAAATATGAATATACATAAGATTTTATTCAAGACAAACGAATTATTTGAAATTGAGGAAAATATTGTTTTTCGGTCAAAATTACACACTTTATTTCTAATTATAAATCTTTTGAATTATTGTATTTTTAAATATGAGTTTTTTTTAGGAAGTTCACTTAGCAAGTTTGTGAAAATGTAAAGTAAATGTTAATAGAAGATTCCATATCCAAATATTTGGGATATGAAGTCATGGAATTGTACGAGTTAAGATGACAAAGATCCTCGAGGAGGTTGTAGTGGTAGCAAGATGAATCAACCATCAAAGTATAGATAATCATATAATACAATATCTTAGTCTAATATAATAGAAAGTAAGCAGACAGACGCAAAGAACCAAATTGAACTCACGTTATTGAAGAAAACAATATAAATGAATCTTCTTAATTTTAGCAATAATAATATAAATGAATCTTGTTAACTTTGGCCATAACAATATAAATGAATTTGGCCATGTTTTATTGTGAAGCTTTTGAACAAATAGAAGGACCACACTAGTCTTTAAGGCAGCTGGGTGGCGAAGTAGTCCCCAAAGCCACTCCCACCGCATTGGTACATATTGAATTTGCTGCGTTTGTAGCTGTTGAACTTATGTGAACATTTTCCAAAGTAATTCCTGTGCACGGAACTGTTTCGCTGCACGAAAAATTCACAGCCACATTCGTCGATGACGTTCCGTGGATGTTTTTAAAATTGACATCCTTTATTTGTACTGCAGATGACTGCACACAACATCATCACAAACATTATTGCTGATTTCAAACTTCAAAACCAATATGTCCAAAAGATATTGCGATAACCGATATGTATGAAAATTATTGTGTTATATACTATTTGTCATTTCTATGCATTTAATATGGCGAAAAATTATATCAGAGACATGATTACTGATTCCAAACTTCAAAACCAATATCCAAAATTTGTTTATAATTGGAGTAGTTGTAACTAATGATGCTAAAAATAATTAATTTCCTATTTCAAGCGAATAGATACTAAAGGGAAAGAAATTGTACTTTCGTGCTTATAATATGCACATACACCAGTATTTCAGAATTGACGACATATATGGGAACTATATACCCACAGACTTCAAACTGATATTTGAAGAACAACTGAAACAAAACGCAATCTTAAAAGTGACAAAATGACTATGATTCCCATTTAATTAAGATTTGTGTTGTATATGTTTTTCCCACGGGTATGCTATGAAAACAACATGGAATTGGCCACAAAAGTTAGCTGATCACCTGAGTTTTGCATGGCGAAGACGAATCGCAATAATACTGATCAATGATAATCGGATTCTTGACATTATCAACAACTATGTCCTCAAATGTGATATTCCGTGCGTAGCCAGAACCACCCTGTATATTTAGAAAAATCATGAATTATGCTATAATCATGGTAGATAATGAAGATTAATATCAATTACAAATTGTAATGGATTGTTGTTGCATAGTGAAAATTTCAAGAGAAAATTTTAAAATCAATAGAAATAGTTAAAAGAGTCATACACATGCTAAACCAACCTGCCAAGTCTTGATTCTAGCTTCGTTGGATATTCCGCTAAAAGTGATGTTTTGGACAAGAATGTCATCAATTTTGGCTGCTTCTCCATTTTCTCCCAGGCTTCCAATACTGCAGAAAATAAGAAGTACAATTAAAATTGCATTCTTAATGTCTCATCTGACTGTATTGTATTTTCTGTGTCACCTGATGCCATGGCCTGGGCCACAATTTATATTTTTGACATTAATTGTAGATGAGCCCGACGAAATGGAAATGCAATCATCCCCTGGTATACAATATTTACAATCATAATTAGCATGTTTGTCAATTTGAAGTTTAGATAGGCGAAATTAAGGTTTGCAGTTATAGCAACGTTAAGATAGGTCTAAGCTAGACGGAAATATACTAAATTATTATTAAGCTATTGGATCTATGATAAATGGGTTTATGTGAATGAACAAATTAACGCAAAGCAGTGAAATTAATAGTTTCCAACCTGTCTCGATGACACAGTTGTCGATTTGGGCATTCTGAACTCTTTGTATATGGATACCATCAGTGTTCGGGCTATCCTCGAGAGCTTGTATCTGCAGCCCGCTTAGTTGGATATCCGAAGAGTCCACCACTGCGAGATGCATCTGTTGGCTATTGACAAATTGCAGATTTCTAATCAAAACATTCGAACATCCAGTGATAGACATTGCCTGTAAGACCAACGCATAATCCAAACCCATTGCATGAGAACAGTCGCCTTCAATTAAAATTTACAGAAAAATAAATAAAAAATAAACTATTTATAACATCATGTCTCTCTTCAAGCAAATAAACAAGGTGATTAGGTTGGAAACAAACCGTCGGAGCCGCATCGAGGCAACCCTGCACACATGAACGTTTCTGATGATTAATATAAATTGAAGCAGATGGTTTATGCTTGTTGTATTGATGTTTAATGTTAAATGTTAAGAGTTGGAGAGATGAGTGCGGATGGTGCTAGTGGGTGGAGTCGTACGTGGATATTCAATGGAGGAGAGATGATGGAATATTAGAGAATGCGACACAATGGTGACAAAAAGGCCAGGTGAAATAGAAATGCTTACTTGTTGTTCGTGCACTTTGCAGGACTTCGACCACCAAGCCTGGCCTTGACCATCAATGACACCACCACCTTCTATGGTCAACCCAGATATACCAGAAAATCGGAGCCACATACGACGTTCATTGCTATTCCATGCAGATTGTTGATTGGGTGCAACTATTGTTCCTGTAATCTGCAAGTAATCTATGTCAGCATACTTTGCGTCTATTGTCATCACAAGTAGACAACCCGACATCCAACTTTCTTACCTCTACTGAAATATGAGACTTGCAAGGACCAAGAAACGTCACTGGCGTAACTAGAAATTTCTTTCCCGACGGTACTTGGAACACTGCATCGGAAGGTGTCGTGCATGCTGCTTGCCATGCTTCTTAGAATGCCTAAAATAACAAGAAAATAACAATAAACATCGAGTTAATAACCACAAAAGAAGAAATAATGATAACAATATTAATAATTTAATTAGTCACATTTTCTTGTGGGGGAAGAAAACATATTCTCATCAATAAGATTTAATTGGTTGTAAAGATCTTAATTAGATTACACAGTATATATAATCTATTTTCCCAAATTTCAGTTAGAGTGAAAGGTATATGAAGGAACACGTATATTTTCTAAATTGGTTGTAAAAAATTTAATTAGATTACAAAGTAATAAAATATATCAAGGAACAATTATGTTTTCTGGACGGTTAGAAGAAAGAAAAACCTATTCCCACTATAAAAATACTGCAGTGAGTCGAAGGGGAAGGGCAAGGGCAAGGTATGCTCAGCGCATCAAACTTTGCAGGAGTATCAAAAGAATATTGAACATATATAATAATTGATTAAAAGGTAGTCACCGTCCGATCATCGTTTAGACCGCTGCCATGTGCGCCGTAGTCCATGACATTGAAGATCGGTGAAGCGCTGGAATCACTTTTGGTCAGCTGCACCTTTCTATGAGTAGCCCAACTTGAATCCACCATTAACAGGGCCATAAAAGCAACCGCTGAAGCGAATGTAGTCTGCAGATAATTTCTTTGTTAAAAGCGTCTTATCATTTTTTCACACACACAGACTGACTGCAGATAATTTCTTTGTTAAAAGCGTCTTATCATATTTCCACACACATCATATTGTTTGCAACCTACAGAAGCATAGTGTGGTTTAGTCATTACCAATGATTTAAAAGCCATTGCGAAAATTTTGAAGCCGAACCTTTGTTGCAGCCTACAGGTGATCGAAACGTGTTTCATGGCAATGAGAAGAGCGGGGATTTTATAGTGCTAAAAGCCATTTCCTATTTCTTCTTTTCTTTCTATCTCAGGGACTCGATTTGGTCCGCTTTATTTTTTTCTGACCGCAATGTGCCCATCAAAATTGACTTAACTGTCACTGGGCATTGTGGAGACTGTGCTGCTGTAACATATCCAAATTCCAGTTTGATTGTTGTTCAATTTGTGATATCCAAATTCCAGTTTGATTGTTGTTCAATTTGTGATATCCAAATTCCAGTTTGATTGTTGTTCAATTTGTGATCGCTGACGTATTTATCTTTGGACCATGCAAGTCGGAATGATGGTAGAAGTACTTTCCCCGCATTATGCCGTGCTGCGGAACCAAAAAAACACTGACCTTTGTGTACTATTCGAACATTCTCATTTTGCACGACCGTTGTTTATCTTAACGGAAAGGCTGCGTGTGAGTCGCTCCCTTTGACTAATACAGTTTACGTCATTCAGTTGCGTCACTGGCGTAGAATGCGCGAAAGTCTTTGCATGTATGTATCTTTGTTCGTTGAAATATAGTTCATGTTGTAAACATGCATTTTGTTTTTTGTTTTGGCGGGTGTGCATTAAATTGCTTAATTGCATTAATTATAGTTCCGAGAAAGAGTGCTCTGGAAAGGCCAAGATCAACATCATTTAGGCTCTTAAGAAACAAATAGAATAAAGTGTAAATCTTTTGATGCGCAAATAATTTAGTAAGTTATTCATATTTTTATTTTTTTTCACTTTTCATTTACTCTATGGAAAATTCATATACATAAAAGGATAAAACTCATGTTGCAGTTAAAAAATGATTTGTAATTTGGATTTTTTATTATCTAATTTTGAAAGTACTATGAAAGACACCATTAAACATATAATGTATTTATTAATTTGTTTTTTAATTAATCTGATTTTCTAATTTTTAATTATATGAAACTGATATATATATTTTGACAAGTAACTACTATACTTTAACACGTAACTATTAGTAAACTTGTGGGATCTATAGATTTCATGTCAACTCCAACCAAAAAGATTCAATTCGAAAAATGGGTTAACGAAACTCACAAACCAGCAACCGTGAAACCTGCATATTGCTGAATTGCATGAACCAACCACCATGAATATTCAATTTTAAAAGCCACGTTAACAAATATTCGGAAGTTGCAAACCAACAACCGTGCACATTTCTGAATTGTACGAACCAACAACCATGGGTATTCATTTTTAACATCACTTGGTATTCGCAAACTATTCATTATCTTTAAATAAATGCTTCTAGCTTCCCACGAAATTTTACATGAACTTAAGTCAAAATTTAAAAAACATGCCTAAAATACCAAAAGGCTCCATTTTATGTGCGACGTTTTCGCAATCAGGAAATCAGTCTAGTCGTCTCAGTGTGTCGCTGTCCGTCTTCTTCTGCGTACTTAACAATAACAACAGTTGTTGTCAACGAACTGCTCGTACTTATCCATTTTGTGGTCAATACGAGCGCCAAGTATTTTCTTTCTGAGAAAAGTTGAGAGAGAGAGAAAGAGAATGTGGGTGCAATCGCAGGTGTGGCGGAAATATAAGTTTTTCTTCATCCACGTAGAGCTGCAGGACGACCCAGAGATAATAAAACTGCCGACTCTAATTACAAACGTCCCATTTTCTTCATTGCTACAACCGACTACGCCCCAAATCCTCCTGTTGTTGCGCTATAAACGTTTCAAACCTGATCTACTCTGAAATGAATGCTCAAACCGAGCGCTCAATTCCGCAGTTGACCCGTGCTATAAACGTGTAAAGCCTAAATCAACTAGTCTGAATGAATGCAATTTTTGTGTTTTACAACTCTTCCTAACCGAGCGCTCAATTTCGCAGGGGACCATATAGAATCTAACCTCCTGTTAAACCCATCTTCTAAAATTCCTCCATCCACGCATGCCTGCGTCAACTCATACATTTTTCTACACAAACTTTTCTTTTCCTTTCAATTTTGTACAAATCTCGAAATTTCTCCGGTGGGAAAAAAAGTATTAAAAAAAAAAATTAGTGTTTGGAAAATATAATTAGGTGGGTAGATCTGTTTAATTAGGTGGGCATAGATAGTTAGGTTGACCGATGTGTTTATATGGAAAAAAAAATTCCTTCTAAATAATTATTACGCCCATGATAACTATTTAACTATTATATTTTTAATACTAACTATAAAATGATTAATATTAATTATAAAATAAACGGTTAAGATTTATCTAGAAAGTTATTATCTCTTTTTTGCCCAAGTATGCATCATGTGAACACGAGTTATGTTTATTTAAACATGTGAATTCTAAACTATTATTCTTGTGTAGGAGCTCCTTATATTCCTCTTCTACATTGTAATATATTTGTTAATTCAAGATCAATACAATTGCAATGGATAGTAAGGTCAGTGATGATGTTTACAAATTCATTCAAGAACTTATTTAACAAACATATGGAAACATTGTTTGGTTTTTAAAGTATACAAAAGCGAATTGTATTTTCATTTTAATTTCAACCAGAAGAACTTACACTTTGAATTAATAAACTTCATTGGCTTTTTTATTTCTCTTTATTTGAACTAAGTTTAGCCTCAACAACACTGGATGGAAGAACAATCACCAATGGAATGCTAGTATTCCTTTACATATTTGTAATATTTCCATAATAAACCCCCTTGCTATCTATTCACTTTTTCTACCCTAAGATAAGATGTTTATACCATTATATATGGTTTAGTTGGAAAGATAGTTTGAATATTACGTACATTTTTTCATGCACAAATTATTTGTTAAGTTATTAATATTTTCAGTTTGATATTATGATACTTCAGTTTGTGTCATTATGTATGGTTTATTTTAAAAATTAGTTCTACTATCGTGTAGATTTTTTATGCATAAATGATTTAGCTAGTTATTAATATTTGAAGAATGGTTAGAAAGAAGAGGATACACTCAAATTATTCTTAAAAGGGACCAGAGTACTGTGATCCCAGTTTAATTAATTAAGATGTCTACTATATATGTATTTCATTTAACCACATTGAGAAAATACATAAATACCTACTTGTAAAAAAAACTGTATGCATTTTCAATCACCATCTTTGTACGAGATTTTCAGAAGTGGGCATGATCAGAAAATGCATGACATATTTTGTACTTCATAGATTAACATGACTAAAATGACTTTTCCTCCCTCGCTTTGAGGGACCAAATTTGAAAGGCATTTTGCCAGTGTTTGAGGTTCAGAATTTTTTAATGCTCGTCTCTCTTGATGTGTTTGAAACTATGTAAAACATGACAACCATTTTCCCAGTATTTGAGGTTTAGAATTTTTTAATGCTTGTCTCTCTTGATGTGTTTGAAACTATGTAAAACGTATTTTTGATGTTTTAGCTTTTTGTAGAAAACGTCATTAATACCCCATTAAGGAAATCCAAGGAACTAGAAATAGATATAATTTCATAGAAACTACGGCATGTTACAAGCATTAGCAAAGGGAGTAGACATGTCATAGTGCTCACCCATCTCATGAGTCACAAGGAATTTTTCAAATATTTTCCTTGCCTCAAATCTATTGGCCAAGCGCTTAACTAAACAAGAAATGTATAAATGAAATTGAATGCAAAGACATAAGCAAAAAAACACAAGATTTTATGTGGTGAAAGCTTGACAGGGTGTCAAGGAAACATCCACGGGGCAAGGGATTGGATTATTTATTCAATCAAAAATTATTTTCCACGATTACTTTAGTTTGGGCATTCATCAGTTATATAAGAGCCTCCTTCATTACATAACTGGAGCCTCCTTCATTACATAACTGCTGCTTCGGTATACAATTAACTTACCAGTAACTAATACAATTTACACATATTTACTTAATTAGTTGTCAAATTCCAACAAACTCCACCTTGACAACAATTTTCCTAATCCCTTGCCCATGCCCATTCATCATCTCTTCTACAAGCCAAGAGAAGCTAAACACCATTGCAGCTTCTCTACTGTAACTGGCTTCGTGAATATGTGTGCATAATACTCCCGTGTATGGACCTTCTTGAGAGCTATTTTTTCGCCATCGATCACATGTCTCAGAAAATGATACCTTACATCAATGTGCTTGGTATTTCCGTGATAAGCTGGATTTGTAGCCAAGTGAATAGCACTCTGACTATCACATAGTACATTCACTTTCTCCTGCGTCCTTCCAATCTCATAAAGTAGACCCTTTAACCATATTTCTTCTTACTGGCATCTGAAGCAGCTATATATTCTGCTTCGGTAGTGGACAACGCAAACGTTTCTTGAAGCTTTGACATCCAACTAATTGCTCCACCCGCAAGAGTAGAGACATAAGCTGTAGTAGATCTCCTTTTGCCCAAATCACCTGCATAATCAACATCCACGTATCCGCAGATTGTTCCTCCACTGCCATTAAAGATGATGCAATGATCAAAGCACCCATTTCACTGCTCGCCAATGTTCTTCACCTAGATTTGCCATGAACCTGCTGACAACTCCAACTGCATGTGAAATGTCAGGTCTTGTAGATACCATCGCATACATTAAGTTGCCTACAACATTAGCATATGGTACATGAGACATATACTGCTTTTCTTCATCAGTTCTAGGACTCAAAACTGAAGAAAGCTTAAAATGGGAAGCTAATGGAACATTAACAGGTTTCACACTGTTCATACTTAACTTTTCAAGTACTCTTTCCACATACTCCTGCTGTGATAACCAAATCTTACCATTTTTTCTGTCTCTGTGTATCTCCATGCCCAAGATATGTTTTGCTGCTCCAAGATCCTTCATATCAAACGTCCTAGAGAGATAAGCCTTTAACTTGTTGATCTCTTCCATGCTTTTGCTTGAAAAAAGAATATCCTCAACATACAAAAATAAGATAATGAATGTGCCACTGAAACTCTTGAAGTATACACAATGATCATACTCACTTCTAATAAAGTTCTGGCGCACCATGAAGGAGTCAAAATTCTTGTACCATTGCCCAGGAGACTGCCTTAGGCCATACAATGCTTTCTTGAGCTTGCAAACTAATCTTTTGTTGCGACCTTGTACAAAACCTTTTGGCTATTCCATATATATCTCTTCATCCAAATCACATGTAGAAAAGTTGTTTTAACATCTAACTGTTCTAACTCAAGGTTAAGTAATGCAGTTGGTGCGAACACAGTACGAATAGAAACAAGTTTTACAACTGGTGAAACAATCTCATGAAAGTTAATACCTTCAACCTGAGAATACCCTTTTGCTACCAGTCTCGCCTTATACCTTTCGATACTCCCATCAACTTTCCGTTTGAAGACCCATTTGCATCCAAAAATACTTCTCCATTCGGGAAGTTCTACAAGATTCTAGGTATTGTTCTTGGCTAAGGAATCCATTTCTTCTTCCATAACCATTTTCCATTTTTCGTTATCCGTATCATCTACTACTTCTTGATAACAACAAGGTTCCCCATCTTCAGTAATTAAATCAAAAGATGAAGCAAAATCTTCATACCTTTTGGAAGTTTTTCTTTCCCTTGTAGACCTTCTTAGAGTGGCTGGTTGCTGAACTGGTTTAGAAACTTGAACAACTTCCTTTGTGTCTTCAACAAATTTTCCTCCAAAATTCTCTCCTTTTCGACTTTCAAAAAACGGTCTAGCCTCCATCTGAATTTGTTGATTTGGCGATACCTGTTCCTGTTCAATTCTTTCAACATTTGATTTTAGAAGAGAAGATTCATCAAATGTTACATCTCTACTAATGACTATCTTTCGCGGCGTAGGATCCCATAACCTATATCCTTTCACCGCATAGTCATACCCAACAAAGACATAAAATTTCGATTTTGGGTCTAATTTTGAACATTGATTTTTAGGAATAAGAGTATAGGCATCACAACCAAATATCCTTAAATGTTAACAATCACAAGACTGACCTGACCAAACTTCTTCAGGAATTTTACAATTAATTGCTATTGAAGGTGATCTGTTAACTAAATAACAAGCAATGGATACTGCTTCTATCCACAACTCCTTTTGCAGGTTAGCATTGTTGATCATGCTTCTGCCTCTTTCCATAAGAGTCTGATTCATACGTTCAACAATACCATTTTGCCGAGGAGTATAAACATCAGTTTTGTGTTTAACAATTCCTTCATCCTTACAATATTGTTCAAATTCTAGAGAAGTAAATTCACCACCATTTTCAGTTCTTAAAATTTAATTGATTTGCGTGTTCCTTTCTCTACCATTGCTTTAAATTATTTAAAGACACTGAATACATCAACTTTCTTTTTCAGCATAAAGACCCAAACTTTATGGGAGAAATCATCAATAAATGTTAAAAAATATAAAGCACCTCCATATGATATAACAGGAGATGGTCCCCACAGATCAGAATGAATATAGTCCAAAATTTCTTTACTATTATGACTTCCATTTTTAAACCTCTGTTTACATTGTTTTCCATACACACAGAGTTTACAGAAATCCAACTTCAAGGATTTCAAATCAGGAAGTAATTTACGGTTCATCAGTACCTGAAGACCTTTCTCGCTCATGTGATCCAACTGCTGGTGCCATAGGCGAGAACCTTCTTCTTCTTTCTATGACACAATCGCTGCTTCAATGACTTGAGTACTTCCGTTGAGTCTGTAAACGTTAACACTAGTTAATGTTCTAACGGTGTTATCATACATTTTAATCCCGATATTTCCCATCCCAACAGGGTGACATGATACATTATTACCCATAAACACAGAACTACCATTTACGACTTTATATGAAGTGAACCAGTTTCTATGTGGACACATGTGATGAGAAGCACCAGAGCTTAACATCCAACTTTCAAAATCCTGAGAGACATTACATACATGTAAAGTTTCATCTACCATACATAATTCTTCAGCAGATAAAACTTCGTCTATCATACCTGAATCAACCTGATTTGCTTCCTTCTTTGGTTATCAGACTCTTTTCGTTTACGAAAGTCTTTCTTGAGGTGTCCAATTTTATTGCAGTGCCAACATTTTGCCTTACACGTTTTCCCTTTGATTTTGATCTAGAAGACCCCCTTGTTTTTTCTCCTCTCTCCTTTGACCGTCCTCTGGCTATCATGGCTTTTGGTGCAGTTGTTTCAGTACTGGATTTCCTCTATACTTCTTCAGATAAGAGAGCTACCACAATTGATTTAAATTTCAAAGAATTTGCAGTGCTCAAATTGATTGAAGTTATTAGGTGGTCCCACGACTCGTGCAGAGAACACAACAAGGTTATATCTTTGTCTTGTTCCTAAATTTTAACTTCCATATCTGATAATTGGAATATAAGTGTATTAAAAATATTTAAATGTTTTGCAACTTTTATAAACTCCATCTATAGACTATACAATTGTCTTTTCAAATAAATTCTATTGGTTAATGATTTTGTGATATATAGTTTTTCTAGTTTTTCCCATAAACTTGCAACTGTACTCTCTTCAAAAGTGTTGAAGAGAACTTCATCCGCCAGGCATAACCTGATGGTACTGAGAGCTCAAGCATCCAAGTCCTCCCAGTCTGAATCTATCATGCTAGCAAGTTTCTTATTTTCCTCTTCTAATGCTTTGTGCAACCCTTGTTGCACCAACAAATCCCTAACTTTCAGTTTCCATAGAGCAAAGTTGTTCTTGTCGATGAATTTCTCCACCTTGAACTTTGCATTCGTCATCTTGGACATTTCTCTCCTCATAGGGTTTCAGTATTTCAACAAAATAAAAATTTGGTTTGTCTTCTTCCAACAAGGGTTTTCCAAGTTTTCTTTTTTTAATTTTTCCTACTTCAATTTTCTAAAAAATTTCACAAATTCCCAACCAAAATTCAGAATTTTACTTTCCCATTTTTTTTTTTCTCTTCAGATTGACTTAGAAAACCTACAACAGTTTTTCTGGAAGAATTCCCTTTCCTCAGTTCTTCAATGAAATAAAATCCTTTTATGGAAATAAATGAAATCCTTTTCTGAAAAAAATTCGCAAATTCCCCTTCTTTTATTTAATTTACTTCACAGACTTCAAACCCTGAGATTTCCTCAAATACTCAGAAATTTTTATATTTAAAACTTCAAACAACTAAACAGATCTTCAAAAATATTCTGATTTTATTTTTTGAATAAATACCCAGAATTCTGATCGAAGGCTTTCTTCTGAGCTTCTCCTCCTGACTTCAAATTCGGGCTTTATGTGCATTCTTAGTGGTTTGTATGCAGGGACAGGGGGTCGGCAGCTGCAAGTGGTGGCATCTCTCTCCAGCAACAACACGACTTCACCTCTACAGGATTCTTTCCAACATGGCTTCTCTCCCTCCAGCGTGCACGACTTCAATGTATAGGGTTTTCCAAAAGAACACAACGATTTCTTTTCCTTCAGCGATCGCTCCTTGTTGGACTGGCGGATTAAACAAGAAATGACGGGAATGAACCCTGTTCCCTTCAATCTTTCTTGGCTTAGATTGTAGATGAGCTTCTCTACTTCCTCACCGAGTTCAATGACCCTTGCCTAGGTCGGAATCTAAGCGAAAGCTTCACTGACTTCCATAAGAAAGGATCATGCACACTGGTAGCAATAGTGACAGATTTGGATGTTTCAGTTTCATTCATCGAAGATGATGTTGTTTTCGTAGAAATACAATGCCCCTACAAACATGGCGTGTTCTGGACATAATGCAGAGACTGAGCAGCCTCCATCTGGACACTTATTCTGTTTCAGTCTTCCACATCTGATAAAATCTTTGCTGCTGTACTCAAAGCTAAAATTTAGGAAATGTTTGGTGTAAATGACACAACCTTCCTTTGATACCATGCAGCCCCTTCGAGGGCTCCCAATTTTCACGCAACACTGATACTGTTGGAAATAATACTGAGAGGGGGGGGTGAATCAGTATTATACAATTCTTTTAATAGATCTTCTTTGTTTGTTCTTTGAATTATTTTTTGCATGTCAGTACCATAAAATAATGAGCATGAACAAAAGAAAACAAATAGTCACACCAAAGAACACAATATGTAAGGTGGAAACCCAATGTGGGAGAAAACCACCTGCTGCAATATGTCTCTATCTTCTTTCAAATTAGAAACTCCTTTTACAATGGTTTTGTACTGGTGCAGTCCTTTACCAGTACGCAGGCTGCAACCTGCAGAGAGCTACAACTCTCTCTCGTTTTCCAGTCTTTCCTGGAAGGGAGCTACAACCCCCTACTTCTTTTCATAAAGCATCAAATGATCATCAAGTACATAAAGGTTACAGTCCACTACAGTTATCAGATCAGAAATAACAGAACTAACCCAGAACACCTTATCAACAAAAAGATTCAATCAACAGAACATTTTAAGACAGGGACGCAGTTTTCCCTTCTGTGGCCTGCGTGCCCACGCACTGTTCCTTTAACCGCACTGCGTACTATTACTGCAGGGACGCACCCAAATATACTATCGCGCCACGTACTTTTACTATGCGGACGCACCTGAACCTTAGTTGCTCTGCGTACCGACGCAGCTCTCCTTCTTCTGCTCTGCGTACCGACGCAAGTCTCCTGTGTCTGCTCTGCGTACCGACGCAGATCTCCTATTTCTGCACTGCGTACCCCTAGGCATAGATGATTTCAAGACTTCAGAAGTAACCCAGACAGTCAGATCTACAGATCTGAACATGCGCCGAAGAGATCTCGGTCCATCAGTAGATTCGCCTTGTTTAGATCTAGACCAGATCTAGCCCTCATGAGATATTCAACCCAAAACATGCTCAAGCCAAATGATCTCCTTTGCTTTATATAGGCAAGCTCCTCCTAAAATCATGGAACAATACCACGAGCCGACACCATAGTAACCCAATACCGTCGGCTAAATACCAAGAGTAACACATAAGAAAACCCCACATGTGAATTTCTTTGCCTTGAAATGTGTGCACTGGGGGGACGCACCTCCTGAACGGCTAGCCTGCGTGCCTGGACGCGGTCCCTACATGGTGTACCTGCAGGTACGCACCTTCTGAACTGATTACCTGCGTACTTCTTAATTTTCAACAAATTGAGAGCCTTGCCACGGGAGTTGCCATCAAGTACAACATCTGTAACATATAGCCATACCAGAAACATAATGCCAACAATCTCCCCCTTTGGACTTGATGGCAACCTCACAAACTTCAGCTTCATTCTCCCCCTTTGACATCAAGGGCAAAGGGGTATGCTCCCCCTAAGATCATGCACCCCCTGAAAATGAACCAGATTTGCAGCAAAGAACCATAATCCACCATGAAAGAGATAGAGACATATTGCAGCTATTTCCAAGATCTCCTTCTGACCATCCTCCATAATGCCAACAATGCATTATATGCTCCCCCTGAACCTGTACCATCAATTAGAAAAGGTTCAACAATAAGATGATGCATCAACAACCCCCAGCTTTTGCCTGAGGTATTCAAAAGTGTCCCTGGGCAATGGTTTGGTGAAAATATCAGCAACTTGTTCCTTAGAAGGAACATACTCCAACTTGACCTTCTGTTCAAGTACTTGTTCCCGGAGAAAATGGTACTTGATTGGTATGTGCTTGGTTTTTGAATGCATAACCGGATTCTTTGAGATGCTGATTGCACTTGTGTTATCACATAAGATGGGGATAGGTGGTGTACAAGTGATTTGAAAATCCTGCAAAGTCTGCATCATCCAAAGGAGTTGAGTGCAACAAGATGCAGCAGCAACATATTCCGCTTCAGCTGTAGACAAGGCAATCGAACTCTGTTTCTTGCTGAATCAAGATATCAGTCTGGAACCCATAAAGAACGCACCACCACTTGTGCTTTTCCTGTCATCCACGCTTCCGGCCCAATCTGCATCTGTATAAGCATGAAGTGTAAGATCTGTATCTCTAGGATACCATAAGCCATAATTTTGAGTCCCTTGAAGATATTTGAAAATTCTCTTCACTGCCTGAAGATGAGTCTCCTTCAGATTTGCCTGAAATCTTCCAACTATTCCAACTGCATGCATGATGTCCGGTCGGGTACCTGTCAAATAAAGTAAACTTCCAATCATAGATCTGTAGGTTGGTTGATGTACTGCTGCAGATTCATCATTTGCACTGAGGCTACATCCTGTGACCATGGGTGTACATACTGGTTTTGCATCTTCCATACCATATTTCTTCAAAATCTGTTTGAGATATTTGGTTTGAGATAAAAAGATTCCTCCTTCTTTTTGTTGGATTTGCAAACCAAGGAAATATGTCAATTCTCCTAGCAAAGACATTTCAAATTCTTTCTGCATGACCGAGGCAAAGCTTTGACTCATAGCTTCTTCATTGCTCCCAAAAATAATGTCATCTACATACACAACAAGCATTAGCAATTTGTCATTTTCAACTTTTATATAAAGATTGCTATCTGCTGATCCTTTTGAGAAACCTTGTTGATGAAGATATTTGTCCAAACGGTAGTACCAAGCCCTTGGAGCTTGTTTGAGACCATAGAGAGCCTTTTTCAATCTGCATACAAGATTTGGATCATTTCCAAGAATGAACCCATCTGGCTGTTCAATGTATACTTCTTCTTCCAAGTCTCCATTCAGAAAGGCTGATTTCACGTCCATTTGAAATACTTTGAAGTTTTGAAAACTTGAGAGAGCAAGGAACATTCGGATGGCCTCAAGTCTTGCAACAGGAGCAAAGGTTTCTTCAAAGTCTATTCCTTCTTGCTGCGCATACCCTTTACAAACAAGTCTGGCTTTGTTTCTAATTACTTCCCCATTTTCATTCAATTTGTTTTTGAAGACCCATTTTGTTCCGATAACATTCTTATCCTTTGGTCTAGGAACCAGCTCCCAAGTGTTGTTCTTTTCGATTTGCTCAAGTTCTTCATCCATTGCTTTCACCCAACATTCATCTTTGCATGCCTCTTTCACATTTTGTGGTTCAGTGGAGGAGAGTAATGCCAAATAGCTTGAGGCTTCTACAACTGTTCTTCTTGTTTGTACACCTGCTTCTTTCTGCCCCACAATCTGAGATTCTGGATGATTCTTCTGAGCATATCTGGATGGGGTTTTCTCTTCTATTCTTGTCTGCTCCTCTGGTTCTTCTTGAGGTTCTTCTTGAGGTTCTTCTTCTTCATCATTCTGTCTTTGAGGGTAGCCTTCATCTTCTTCGATGTCTTCATGATGTACTTGCCTAGGAATGTATCCCTTCTCATCAACCACTACATCAATGCTGTCAACAATTCTGCCAAGTCTTTTATTGTAGCATTTGTATGCTTTCCTATGTGGAGAGTAACCAAGAAGAATGCCTTCATCTACTCTAGGTTCAAGTTTGCCAAGCTGCTCATCAGTATTCTTGATATAGCATTTGCTCCCAAAGATTTTGAAGTGCTTTACCGAAGGAGTCTTACCATTCCAGAGTTCATGAGGAGTTTGAGTGTTGTTCACCCGGACATTTGTTTTGTTGAGAATAACAACCGCAGCATGTGCAGCTTCACCCCAGAAAGTTACGGGAGTTCCTGATTCATCAAGCATAGCACGAGCCATTTGTTGGACTGTTCTGTTCATTCTTTCCACAACTCCATTTTGCTGAGGAGTTCTAGCTGTAGAGAATTCTCTTCTTATCCCATGTTCTTCACAGAAATCGAAAAATTCATTTGAAGTAAACTCCCCACCTCTGTCGGATCTGAGGCACTTAATTTTGTGACCTGATTCATTTTCAACCAAGGCTTTGAAGGATTTGAATTTTTCGAATGCTTCATCTTTGTGCTTCATAAGTCCTAGCCAGACAAACCTGGAGAAATCGTCAATGAATAATATCAAGTATTCTTCTCCTCTAGGTGTTCTTTTCCTGAATGGACCGCATGTATCTGTATGTACTAGCTCAAGAGGCATGCTAGCTGATCCTTCCTTCTCTGGAAAGTTAGTTCTGGTTTGTTTTCCAAACTGACATGATTTGCATATGGTGTTGTCAGGAATTTTGATATCTGGAAGATCGCGAACTGCCTAATATTTGCATGCTTTCCTTATTTGTGAAAAGCTTAGATGCCCCAGCCTCCGATGCCATAACCAGTGCTCATCATCCTTGCTCAGATAGCATTGTTGTTGTCCTTCTTCAAATATGTACAGATTATTTGGAGTTCTTTTTCCTTTGATCACTGTTTTACCTGTATCAAGATCACGAACAAGACATCCATTTGATCTGAATATAACCTCGGTTCTTTGATCACACATCTGGCTGACACTTAGAAGATTATGCTTCAATCCATCAACATACAAAACATTTCCAGCCTTGACCTTTTCTTTTAACTGAGCAATGCCTTTTCCTTTTATAGTTGCAGGAGTATCATTTCCAAAAGAGACTTTCTTTCCCTTTTCTAGAGCAGAATAAGACTCAAGTTTTTCTTTATCACCTGTCATATGCTTCGAACATCCACTGTCAATGTACCATAGATTTTCCTGTCCCTCTGCATAGAATGCTATCCCACATCTTTCTGTTTGAGGTTCCTTTATTCTCCATGTTTTGGTGCCTGAGGCTTGTTCCTTTTTCTGCTGAAACCTGCTCCTGCATTCAGAGTCTTCATGACCAAAGTTATTGCAAATAGAGCATTCAACTTCATTTTCAAGAACCGAAAAGTTGTTATAGGTCCTTTTTGTAATCCCTGTCATACTTCTTTGTTTTTGAGCTTCCCTAGTCATGATCGTTTTATATGCAACACATTGAGCTGCTTTGTGACCAAAGTTATGGCAAGAAAAGCATTGTCCATTGAAAAAACTTCTGCGGTTATTGAATCTACCAGCCAACTGATTGTAATTTTCATCTATTCTTGAACCAAATTGAGAAGATTTTACCTGTGGTTGGTTGTAGCTTTTGTTCACCCTTAAGATGGATTGCCCTTGATAGTTTCTGTTTGTAATTCGTCCCTGCTTTACCTGTTGATCTTCATTGTTCTTTTGCTCATTTCTTCTTGCTGCATCAAGATAACTTTTTGAGGTGGATGCTTGAGAAGTTTCTCCATTATAGCCCAGACCTATCTTGTTTAGTGGAGACCGCTGCACATTGATAATCTCATCCAAAGTTTTAGATCCTTTGACAAACTTGAGATTAATAGCTTTTGTTTTCTCAATCTCTTTTCTAAGACCAACAATTTCACCTTCTAGTTTTTCAAGATGTTTTTCCTTTTCATCAATTTGAAATTGTAGAGTATCAATGATCATGTTCTTTTCTTCTATACATCTCTTGAGTCTAGTAATTTCATCATACAGGTTATCCACATCTACAGCATCCATATAAACATCATCTTCAAATGCCATTAATAACTTATATTCATTACCTTGTTCATCTTCATCACTGTTTGATATACCATCACTATCTTCATGAGTGTAGTAGCTTTTCTTATTTGCGTTCTGTTTCTTGTTCCATCTAGCAGGTTCCTTTCCTTTATCCTTATGAGGACATTTTGCAGCATAATGACCTACTCTTCCACAAGCAAAGCATTTAAAAGGTAACTTACCTCTGAACCTTCCAGAACCCCTTTGAAGATTTCTGACAAAATTTGATTCTTCTTCCTCTTCTTCTAGGATGTGGCTTGCTTCATAATAATCTCCTTTGCCTGATGCCTTGAAAGCAGCTTCTCTTCTGTTTGATGGACCTCCCTTTCTCATTTCATAAGCAGTTAGAATTCCATGTAGCTGAGACATAGTAAGAATTCGTAGATTTTCCTTTTCTTCTATTGCAGATACTTTAGATTCAAACTTGGGGGACAATGATCTTAGGACCTTTTCAACCACAATAGCCTCTTTTATTTCTTCACCCAAATTTTTCATACAATTAACAACCTCATCTACCCGAAGAAAATAGTTAGCCACACTTTCATCATTATACAATTTGAGAGTCTCATACTGAATTCTGAGAGTTTGAAGTTTAGCACGCTTTACCTGTTCGTCTCCTTCATAGCTCGTGACAATTTTGTCCCATATCTCTTTTGCGGATTTATAGTGCATTACCTTCATGAATTCTGATTGAGATATACATCCTAATAGAGTACTGACTGCTTTCGCATTTGTTTCATACTTCTTTTTCTCGGCTGCATCTGTAGGAGTAGCTGAAGGAAAAGCATAGCCTGTCTCTACAATGTCCCAAACTTCTGTACCAAGAGATTGAAGATAGGCAGTAACTCTTACCTTCCAATAGTTGAAGTTTGTCCCATCAAAAACCGGTGGCCTGATTGATGCTTCTCTCTCGTAGTTGCTCATGATGAACGATCTACCTTCAAGCGATCAAGCTTCTCTGAAGGACCTGCTCTGATACCAATTGTTGGAAATAATACTGAGAGGGGGGGTGAATCAGTATTATACAATTCTTTTAATAGATCTTCTTTGTTTGTTCTTTGAATTATTTTTGCATGTCAGTACCATAAAATAATGAGCATGAACAAAAGAAAACAGATAGTCACACCAAAGAACACAAGATGTAAGGTGGAAACCCAATGTGGGAGAAAACCACCTGCTGCAATATGTCTCTATCCTCTTTCAAATTAGAAACTCCTTTTACAATGGTTTTGTACTGGTGCAGTCCTTTACCAGTACGCAGGCTGCAACCTGCAGAGAGCTACAACTCTCTCTCGTTTTCCAGTCTTTCCTGGAAGGGAGCTACAACCCCCTACCTCTTTTCATAAAGCATCAAATGATCATCAAGTACATAAAGGTTACAGTCCACTACAATTATCAGATCAGAAATAACAGAACTAACCCAGAACACCTTATCAACAGAAAGATTCAATCAACAGAACATTTTAAGACAGGGACGCAGTTTTCCCTTCTGTGGCCTGCGTGCCCACACACTGTTCCTTTAACCGCACTGCGTACTATTACTGCAGGGACGCACCCAAATATACTATCGCGCCGCGTACTTTTACTATGCGGACGCACCTGAACCTTAGTCGCTCTGCGTACCGACGCAGCTCTCCTTCTTCTGCTCTGCGTACCGACGCAAGTCTCCTGTGTCTGCTCTGCGTACCGACGCAGATCTCCTGTTTCTGCACTGCGTACCCCCGGGCATAGATGATTTCAAGACTTCAGAAGTAACCCAGACAGTCAGATCTACAGATCTGAACATGCGCCGAAGAGATCTCGGTCCATCAATAGATTCGCCTTGTTTAGATCTAGACCAGATCTAGCCCTCATGAGATATTCAACCCAAAACATGCTCAAGCCAAATGATCTCCTTTGCTTTATATAGGCAAGCTCCTCCTAAAATCATGGAACAATACCACGAGCCGACACCATAGTAACCCAATACCGTCGGCTAAATACCAAGAGTAACACATAAGAAAACCCCACATGTGAATTTCTTTGCCTTGAAATGTGTGCACTGGGGGGACGCACCTCCTGAACGGCTGGCCTGCGTGCCTGGACGCGGTCCCTGCATGGTGTACCTGCGGGTACGCACCTTCTGAACTGATTACCTGCGTACTTCTTAATTTTCAACAAATTGAGAGCCTTGCCACGGGAGTTGCCATCAAGTACAACATCTGTAACATATAGCCATACCAGAAACATAATGCCAACAGATACCACGCAGCGTCTTCGAGGGCTCCCAATTTTCACGCAGCGTCTCTCTTTCACCTTTTCTTATGCAGCGTCTCTCCTCGAGGGCTCCCCAGTTTTCTCAACTCAAATCAATAGCTCTGATACTAATTGTTGGCCAAGGGGTTAATTAAACAAGAAATGTATAAATGAAACTGAATGCAATGACACAAGTAAAAAAACACAAGATTTTACATGGTAAAACCTTGACAGGGTGTCAAGGAAACATCCACGGGGCAAGGGATTGAACTCTTTATTCAATCAACAATTATTTTGCACGATTACAATAGTTCAGGCATTCATCAGTTATATAAGAGCCTCCTCCATTACATAACTTCTGCTTCGGTATAAATCTAACTTGGCAGTAACTAATACAATTTACACATATTTACTTAATTAGTTGTCAAATTCCAACAAAATCATAATTGGATTCTCCATGGAAATACTTGGAATTTGGATCCATTCAACTAGGATGATCATTAAATACCCTAACTTTTATTGATTAGGGTGATGTAGGCCAATCCATAGTTTTAAAGCATCTTCGTTAATTTTTTTTGCACACAACACAACTATAAATGAATGGTGATGTAAATAATTTGATATCCAAATTGCATTTTTGCAATTTCTAACCTGTGCTCAGATCAAATTCTGAAACCAACCAGGCTATAAACGAACCAAACTATTCCAAATACCAAAGGGAGAGAAAAGGCGTCAAAGCCACACCGATTTATCTTTTAAACTGAATCATTTACTCATTAAAATAAATAGAAAAACATTTGCATGTCAAAGAACAAATTATTTTAGGATAGGGAGTGCGACCGTACTGACAGTATTTAGTGGTGCAACCATTTGTAAGTGTAATAGATGTTTCTCTTTATATATATATATATATATATATATATATATATATATATATATATATATATATATATAATCGAAATTAAAAATATTAGAATATAAAATTTGAATAACGAATATAGTATGATTTTTTCATAACATTGAATTTATTTATACATTAACAATAATATTTTAAACCATCAAAAATAAAAGTCTCATTCCAAATGTAATTTCTAACTTAAAAGGCAATAAATATCAAATTGGACAGCCCATTATATTCCATATTCTCACTCCAATTTCCCAGTCATCAATGCTGACCGTAATTGATGTGTACACTATTATAATTATAATATTTTAATGGAGTTTATGCTTAGATAGAGTCCTTATTCACAACATGGTCTCCTCGAAATAAACTAAACATCCTAAAATTGTTTAGTCAAAATATTTGTTTCTTCCTCGAAAGCAAATATATTATCAAATATACGAAGATTCTCTTTAATTCCAGTAATAAAATGGCAGTCGAAGAAAAGAACTACATGTGAATCAAACTACAGATGGGTCACCACATACTTACAGAATGCCGTGAAGAAATGAAATTAGGTGATTCAATGAATATTGACATAAATTAGAGAGGATTATGGATGAGGATTTAAAGGAAATGCGTGAGATAGAACAAATATTTGGTTGATTAAAAAAAAGTATTAATTTTGATAGGAAGTCACTCTCTTGATGTTTACAATAATAAATATAAGTTCCAATAACTAGATGAACTCTCGAGACTTGCACCTACAAGTGAACCCTTAGTTCTGTAAGTTAGGTAGCAAATCCATGCAAAGTCGTTTATATTTTACTTCTCTTAAAACGCTTATTGAACTCTTGTTTCAAATCATTTACTTAGGTATTCCTTCCTTTTTGACATTCATGTAGTTAATTTATTTTTTATAATCAACACAACACTATTTTCTCTTCTATCTTGCTCCTTGATGATTAGTGCTGAGACCACCATAAACATAGGACACCATTGAATTTTCATACAACATTTATGTACAAACATATCAACAAAATTAAGTTATTTTCAATATCGAATTATTGCATGCTTTTCTATATTATTTATGAATTTTCATTATTTTAAATAAATTTAATATTAAACATCATTAAAATTAATATTGTTTTACTTACAATAAAAGCCAATGAAACCTCAGAATACTTCCCCGCATTTGATGGATACTAAACCATATAAATCTAGGTAAATTGTGAAGTGTGATTACAGGGGTCGACACTAGATAATCAAAGACAATAAAACCTATGATCAACAACAACTAAAAACAATATCAAAAAATTCCATATGTAACTATTGAGCACTTAAGCTAACATTTGAGAATAAAACAAATTTTGTATTTATTATCATTTAATATTAAACATCATTAAAATTAATATTGTTTTACTTACAATAAAAGCCAATGAAACCTCAGAATACTTCCCCGCATTTGATGGATACTAAACCATATAAATCTAGGTAAATTGTGAAGTGTGATTACAGGGGTGGACACTAGATAATCAAAGACAATAAAACCTATGATCAACAACAACTAAAAACAATATCAAAAAATTCCATATGTAACTATTGATCACTTAAGCTAACATTTGAGAATAAAACAAATCTTGTATTTATTATCATATTTTTCAAAAATAAAATGTACATTTTATAAAAATATAATATCTCTATTTAATATTATTGAATTATTATTGATATTTAAATTATCTCTTACAATAATTTTATTTTTAGCATATAAGTTAGGGCTTGGAAAATCTTCTTTTATTTATGAAGGCAATTATACCTTGTTGAACCAAAAAAAAAAACCTCTTAAATTAATTTTATGATGCTAATTATTACAAATTGATTTTCATTTCTCAAAATAAAAATGTATAATATATATATTTTTAATGTATTGTATTTCTATTTAAATATAATAAGAAACTTTATTTTTTACAAAATTTCAATAATAAATTATCTTTAATTGTTGTCTATCATAATGATTATACATTTATATTCATCAAATTATTGTTTTTTAAAATTATATATATAATTCCTACGCAGGTTTTAATATTTAGGCTCTTGATATGTTCGAGATTTAATAGTTAGGCTCTTGAGATGTTCATGGCTCACCTGGTTCTTCTAGTGGCATATCCAATCTAGGTTGCATATGCGATTTTGTGGTTCTGGCCGAAATCTATTAAGGCCTATGCATGTGAGATTGGTTTAAGGTCTCTCTCTTTCTTCAACATTTCTGGATATTGTATGACCTATGCATATGGTAAGTTCTTATCTCTTAGGGCCCTGACAGGTAACCGATGGCGGTTCTAGGTTTTGTTTAAGATGTGCCTCTTAACAATGTTTATCGTGAAAGGTGCTCCAGTAGAGGGCATTCCCTGGCCACTCAGGGTTGCTCATTTGTCTTTCAGTTAAGTGTTTGCAGGTTGATAGTTTGGTATTTTGAAGTCAACCACATGGCTCGTGCAACAACTCGAAATAGCAGAGCCACCTGTGGCTACAATGGTCGTGGGAAATAGCTTAAATCACAACCTTTTAATTTAGGTTCCTCCTCTGGTAAACCCTGTGGACGGAAGCCCGCCTCTAGGATAATTGAGGACACAGTGAGGGCATACCATGCAGGCTTGACCCCGGTATGCCAACTTATAGCTGAATGGGACGATGTGCTTGATGATAAAGCAGGTATTCTCGATCCAAATTTGGAAGAATGGAAAGATTTGGTTCTAGACCCAGGCCACTCCCTGGGTCGCACCTCCCAATACAAGTAGACACTACACTTGTATTGGATGATGAAAATCCTCTTGAGGAAAGAATTGGAACATATCCCCTTAGGATCGGTCACGTAGGTCTTGGCAGTCATGGATTATAGTCAATATTTTCAGTAGTTAAAATTTCAGCTACAGTGGCAAAGTGGTCGCCTCAGTCGCAATGAGAGGCACATCCCTTGCATACCGCAATTTGAACTCCCTAGATCGACTGCTAAAGATCTGGCCCTAGTTGATTCTGCGGAAGATCTTACAATAATAAATAAATTATAGACATAATTTACTAATTATACATAAATGATCTCTAATCATTATATTATTATGGTTATATATTTATACTCATCAAATTATTACTTTTTATAACTATAATAATTTTACTAAATATACATAATTTTTTTATCATTATAATAGGCATATGATTATCAAAACCTTTTCACTTCGAACTATCTTTTGTATGATTTTTCATTTATTTCTCGCTTCTATGATTTAAGATTTTTCAAAAGGACTTTTTATGTAACATTAAAGATAACAAAATAAATTTCAACAATATATATTTATAATATATATCATTTAATTCAAAATTATTATTATTGATTTTAAATCTATATGAATATAGATTTATTTTAATGCTCAAACTATTATGTATACAAGTAGTAATTTTGAATATAAAAGTATCTAAAAACATTGTAAACTATTAGTATATGATATAAACTAACACTGAATTTGGAATTTATAACTACAATTTTTAGTTTTGAATACAAAAACATTTAATATGGGAGTAGGAAACGTACATATATCAAACTAATTAGATGTATTAGTAATGGACACGGAAAAATAAATATAATTAACATAACCACTCATTCTATACTAATAGGCGTTCGAGTACTAGAATCCATTTTCAAATATGAAGATACATAATATTTTACTCAATAGAAAATAAATTATTTCAAATTGAGGAATCCCTAAATCGGGGTGCGAGCTGAGTAAGAAAGAATTGTGGGATTTAGGCCACAATAATCATGTTAATGATGGTAATAAATGACGGGGGGTGGTGTGGATAACCCTACACATGTAAACTCGTGCATGGAAATCTTGGGAATATTAATGAGCATAGGTGGTGGCATATGACGATGAACGAGGTCAGTTGCGCAGTTGGTATAATATTTATCAAAATTTCAGCATGAAAGAGCTAGAAACTCTTAGCAGGTAAGAAGGAGCCAAGGTTGAGGGCAGCAGGCATTACATGAGGAGTGTCATGGGTAGTTTACTAGGCTAGTGTTCGAGTGACCCTGCCACATTGCCTTCTCTCTCGTGGGTACATTTTAGTCAGCCCATCTCTTTCTATTATATCTTTAGTAATATGTATCAATGTAAAATAACTTTCTTATGTTTGTCTTTTTATCTAAATATTCCAGTTACGTGGCTATTTGTTGGGCATTATGTTTTCTTGTAACCCTTCAATCTGCAGATCTGTTGATTCATGGAATCCCTCCTGTCCATTCCTAAATTTAAATCCCAAACGTGAGTAGGGAGGTTTGGGTCTTCTTCGTTTATGCTCCTTTGTTAGTAGCATGAGGCTTGGGCACGGGGGGTTTCTGGTGCATGTGGAGTCATTTGGATGATGCCAACAATAGTCAAATATCTCTATAAAGGGTAGCTTCGAGTCTAAATAATTTAAGGTCAATGGGAACTTGGTCCAACCGAGTGATAGGTTACAGTCGGGGAAGAAGGTGGTTGACTCTTCCTTTATGAATGGGGTCTCTCAGCCCTTGATGTAATGAAGAGGTCAAGGCCCAAGGTCACACTCTGTAAGATAAGCCTCACATGTGGTCCTGGGATAAGCCCCATCGAAGATGGACTAGTTTGGCAGAGATCATCCTTGTGCAACATCCCGAGAGGAAATTATGGGTCAGATTTATTGAAATGTTATCTATTCGTTGTTGTCTATTAGTTCTCACAGGAAAGCTCCACCCTCGGGAAACCAACCCTCATATCTCTCTCTCCATTGGAGCTCGCCTATGTGATCAACGACCATGGGCCAATGACTCTGGGTCTTTTATTACAAGGAAACTTAGGAAGGTTTTTATAATGGGCCTTTGTGCAACGACGATACACTTTTTATCCCTCCGAAGTCATGGCTTAACCCCAAGTCAGGGGCGTGGTCAAGGAAGCGATTAGAACAGGTCCACCAACGCCTGGTGCATGGTAGTATTGATCCTTTTTCGTAATGTAGCAGGTAACACATACAGAATTGGCACTCCTTTATGGTATAGAAACGTAATTAGTGAATGGTAAGAGGAAAATTGAGCTGAGATTGATCTCAAAGAGGAGGAGATTCTAGCTTATTTTGGTGATCGTTTAACAGAAACAAGCCACATGTGTGGTAAATGAACCTTGTTAATGCAAACTTTTCATATCTATTGGATGATGAAGAATTTTTTGGCTAAGGCATTAATGTTGCCACTTATACGTATCCTAGGGCCCTAAGAAGATATTCAACCAATTCAGAGGGTAGTTCAACTGATTCATTGTGAAATCCAGCAGCAGAATGCACATCTAGCACACATTAAAAAACATATACATTGCAGGCCTTCGACAGAACAACGTGGATCTAATGCAATATATCCAACTCTGATTGAATATTCAAATGATTAATACCTCCTAGATGCATAGGAAGGTTTTTATGGCATTATTGTGTAGGCTAGTTCATATTATAGGATATAAAGGCAAATACATTTATTTAGCACTGCTGGGAAAACTTCGACATTTTTGTTTTTGGACTTGTTGTAATGCAACCAAATGGTCAACATACTTGGTTTCCCAATGGGTAGGTTGAGACCATTTGGACATGGACACATTCAAGTAATAGTACCGAATTTCAAATATGAAGATACATAATAACTTATTCAATATAAAACATATTATATCAAATTGAGGAATCCTTGATCAAGGTACGAGTTAATCAAGAAACCACTATGGGATTTGGGTCACAGTAATCATGTTAATGATGGTCATAAACAACACGGGTTGGCGTGGCTAGCCCCTCACATGTAAACTCATGCAAGGGAAGCTTGGGCATATCAATGAGGAGAGATGGTGGCATAGGACAATGAATAAGACCAGTTACATAGTTGGTATAATATTTATCAAAATTTCGAGATGAAAAAGCTGGAAATTTTGCAGGTAATCAGGAGTTTCGATTGAGGGAAATGGCCATTGTGTGCGGAGTGTAAAGGGAGGTTTAAAAGGATAGTGTTCTAGAAACCTCACCACACTTCCTTCACTCTCGTGCATATGTTCCAGTGGGCCCATATCTTTCTATTATGTCTTCAGTGATGTGTATCAACGTCAAATCGCTTTGGTCTGTTTGTATTGTTCTCTCTATTTTGGTTTGGGAATATTATAGTTATGTGCCTATTTGTTTGGAATTTTGTATTATGGTAACCCTTGCGTCCACAGGACTACTTCCCCTCCACCAACAACCATTCTCCAAGTGTCCTCACAGGATTGGACCACATGCCAACTATATAACCAAGTCAACCTAATGATGTCAGCACCACATAAGCGTAAGGATTTCCACGTGCCAACCATACATTTATAATTAACCCTACACATTGAATTTTTTATGCTCCTTTGTTAGTAGATTTAGGCTTGTGCATGGGGGTTTTCTTGTGAAGGCGGAGTCGTTTAGGCGATGCCAAGAGCATTCAAATATATTTGGAATGGGTCGCTTCGGTTCTAAAGAATTTAAGGTCAATGGGAAGTCAACCCAAATGGGTGATAGGTTACATTCGAGGAGGAAGGTGGCTGAGTCTTCATTTACGCATGGGGTCTCTCAGCCCTCGATTTAACGAAGAGGTAAAGTCCCAGGATCATACTCTGCAAGATAAGCTTGATATGTTGTCTTGGGATAAGCCCCATCGAAGATGGAATGGTTTTGCTAAGATCATCCTTGTGCAACATCATCAGAGGAAATTATGGGTCAAATTTATTGAAATTTTATCTGGTCATTGTTCTTTGTTATATCTCGTAGGAATGTTCCACCCTTGGTACAACAAGCCCCATATCGCCCTCTCTCTCCACTCGATCCTCCCTATGTGATCATCCAACTGTGGGCCAAGGGTTTTAGGAATTTTATTGTATGAAAACTTTGGAAGGTTTTCATAAGGGACGTTTGTGCAACAATGGAACGTCCCTCATCGCTCTAAAACCATGGGTCGAACTCAATCAGGGGGCGTGGTAAAGGACACGCTTTGAACAACCACACAAAGGGTCATTGGTGTGGTAGTATTGATCATTTGGGTAATGTAGCAGCTAACACATACAGAATAGGAACTCCTTCACGGGCCAGAAATATAATTAGTGAATGGAGGGAGGAAATTAGAGTTGAGATGGATCCCAACGACCAAGAGATTTTGGCTAACTTTGGTGATATTTTACCATACCCATGTGAGACGCATGGTAGACGAACCTTGTTAATGAAAAATCTTCATATCTATTAGATGATGAAGGCTTTGTTGGCTAAGGCATTAATGTTGCCACTTACAGGTATCCCAGAGCCCTTAGAAGATATTCATGAAATTCATAGGGAAGTCCAACTAATTGAGTGTCAAATCCAGGGGCAGAATGCAAGTGTGGCATGCATTGAAAGACATATTTCGTGCATGCCTGTGAGACAACAACCAAGATCTAGTGCAAAATATCCATATCCAGTTGAATCTTCAGATGATTAATGCCTCTTAGATGCAGGGGAAGGATTTTTTGGCGTTATTGTGTAGGTTGGTCGATATTAAGGAATATAAAGACAATTATCTGCTGGAAAAGCTTATGCATTTCCATTTTTGGACTGGTTATAATACAACGAGATGGTGAAGATATCTGGTTTCCTAATGGGCAGGTTGAGGCCATTTGGACACGGATGCTTATGTTGTAATACCTATTATAGTTTGAAGTAATAGAAAGGCACCACCCAAACATACAAAAACAAATTAAGGAAATTAATTTTCCAATTGTACGCTGTATTTATTTATAAATATTTTAGATTATTAATAATCTTAAATATATATATATATATATATATATTAGCTTTTTATATCAAACAATACAAAATATGAAACTTTTGTTAAATATAATAACAATTTATATTTGTAAGTGTTTCAATATTTTTAAATACAAGCTTTTGTTTGGAAGTTATGTGAATATATAAAGTAAATGTTAATACAAGATTTTATGTTTAAATCTTCGAGATATTAACCCATGGAATTGTACTGAGTTAAGTTGGCAAAGATCAACCTAGAGATTATAGTGGTATAAAATCAACCATTATATATATATATATATATATATATATATATATATATATATATATATATATATATATATATATATATATATATAGAAAGTAAGTAAACATAAAGAACCAAATTAGCCAACCATTAAACTAAAATAAAAATATAAAACATTCTTGTTAAAATTTACCATAACAATATAGAAATTTAGTCTGAATTTGAGTAAATTTGGTCATAACAAAATAAATGAATTTTCCCATTAAATATATGCTTTAGAAGAAATAAAAAGGACCTCACTAGTTTTCAAGGCAGCTGGGTGGCGACGTAGTTCCAAATCCATTCCCAACTCATATATTGATTTAGCCTTATTTAGGGTCGTTGAGATTATCTAAACATTTGTCAAAGTAATTCTTGTGCACACAATTATTTACTTGCACATAAAATTCACCGCCACATTGGTCTATGCCATTATGTCGATTCTTTTATAAGTGACATCTTGTATTTGTACTGTAAATGCATAAAGAAAACTATATGCGACAACCTGTATTTGTACTATAAAATCATAAAATTCACAGCTACATTTTTGAAATGGATGCTTTTATAAGTGACATAATGTATTTGTACTCTAAAATCATAAAATTCAGAGTCACATTTTTCAAATGGATGCTTCTATAAGTGACATCATGTATTTGTATTGCAAATGGTTGCATGCAACACCATCACAAACATTATTACTAATTCCAAACTTCAAAACCAATATGCTCAAAAATCATTGTCATATATTTCGATTGAGTTTGTCATATATATATATATATTAGGAACAAGTAATCTATTTGAGAAGAAAATTGTAAACAATGTCTCAAAATATAGGAATAAGTAATCTATGTGAGAAGAAAATTGTAAACAATGTCTCAGAATATAAGAGTAGGCGTGAAATGGTGATTGCAAATGATTCTTTCGTGTGTTAATGATGTAATAGCTAAGCTGATGGTGTCTCACAAGGGTGATGTAAATTAAAAAAAGGAGGTTTAAATATTAAATGTTATTTGAGTGAATTTTAGATATATGCTACAAAAGTTTCGATTATATATATTTGGATAGTGTTTATTTCAATCCTAAAATTTTAATATTATCTATTAAATTATTAATATCATCAATTAATTGTTTTGTAGGAGCTCATCTAATTTTTTATTTTACAACTTGCAATTTATTTATTAATATCAATATAATTTTAATAGTTATCAATATCAGTAAGAATGTTTACAATTTCATTTTGTATCCATCAAATTATTTTGTGATTTGTTCATATTATCTTCTTTAATAGCTAAAAAAAAATATTTAAGTGCTTAAACTTGTCTCCTCATAAATTGTGCAAACTTTCTATATATAAATAATTTAGTAAATTATTAATAATTTTACTATTCTTTTTTTTGCTTAAGCAAGAGACGGTCCTTCTATTAACTTAGGTAAAAAATATTTTACACAGGTTACAACAGACGCACAGAGGCACAAACTCCCACAAAGGGAGAGTGAAAATACCCAAAGTACACATAAAACCCTCCAAAAATCAAACAGAAACAAGGCCTAGACTGCCCTGGAACCAAAAGTGGGCAAGTGGATCCAAAGTCTGCTGATCTGTCTTCTAACAATCCGGCAGTCAAAATTCAACCCACGCGGAGGCGAAGCTTGCAGAAAAACCCTTAAGTTGCACGATCAACGCTGACTGTTGATCTTTTCCTTCTGATCCTACGGCTGGTGTCCATATCGCGCGGCTTAAAAGCCCGCTGAATACAGTGCGATGAAGGTGGTTTGCTTTTCTGGTCCTCCACCATGTGTTGCTTCCTGAGTGGAATCGCTCACTTTTCATTAAAAAAGTCTTTGGTTTGGATGGCGCTTGATGATGGTGGTAAACCATTAGTGGTTTTATCCTTTCAGGCCCACCAACTTGCATGCCAAAAGGTGGCTGTTGATCTTCTCTCTTTGGATCTGACGGCGACAAACCAAATTGGACCACACATCCTCTCGCGGATTACCCAGAGATGAAGGCGGATTACCCAACGATTTTACTATTCATATATAAAATCATCCTTATGATTATTTATTTAATTTTTAATTTATTTTCAAGCTTTTTTCTACTCATTTGTCATTATTTATTTTTATTATTTCATTGCATGTTTAACATAATTTGATATTTATCATGATTAGTAACTCTAGATACTTTCATTCTCGTAAAATAATAATTTTTAATTAATTTTCAACAGTTTTTTTTTGTTTTTTCAATGTGAAGAGTAGCTATTTTTAATTATAATTCTAAATATTTTGAAAATATCATATCCATATATTTAAAGTAACTAGATATTTTATATAATATAAATTTTAATTAAACCCATAGGGTGTAGTGTTTTTTCATGGTACCTGATGTTGTAAAGGTTATAAGTTTGATACTCTCTCGACTGGTGTGGTTGAGGAATCCATTTGTGCTTAGGGCTGGTGTGGGTAAGGATAGGTCTAGTGTGCCCCACGATGAGTAGATTAGGCATGCTAGTCATCTTAGGACTCACATAAGTGTGCTCTCTCTCTCTCTCTCTCTATAATTTGATTATTAACTTACAAACTAAAAACATATTATCTCTCTCTATAATTTGATTATTAACTTACAAACTAAAAACGTATTATCAAAATTTAGCTATTTTCGATATTGAAGTATTGTATTATTTTCTCTATTATTAGGCATTTTCATTTTTTCAGATAAATTTATTATCAAAATTTATTAAATTCTTATTTTTTTTTTTTTACCTGGAATGAAAGTAGGGGAAACTGGGAGCACTTCATCATGAATGTTAAATTGAATGGCAAGTCATGTTTGCGGGACACAAGGTAATTAAAGAGTCAAACCCAGAACCAACAACAACAAGAACCTCGTGTCTAGGTCTACACCACTTGGGCTAACTCTTGAGAATAAACCAATTTTTATTGATTTATTATAATCATTTTAAAACCTAAAATAAACCTTTTATAAAAAAAATAAAGTTATTATCATTAAATTTTTATTCGTCTTTATAATTATCTTTTATAATATTTTTTTATTGATTATAATTGTGTGTTTGATATTTTTCCTTTTATTTATTAAAGTGATTATAATTGAGTTTGATATTTGTTCATTTATTTATTAAAATATTCATAAATATTAAATCAAAAAAAAAAATTTAAATCAATTTTATGATGTAAGTTATTACAATTTGTTTTTTTCTCATAACAAAAATATAGAATATATATTTTTAATATAATCCACTTCGTTAATCCCCAAATTCTCAATAATAATGATGATTATACAATTAAACAATTATATTCATCAAGTTATTATTTTTTAAAATTATATATTTAATTTCACTAAATACATTATGTATATTTTAATGGTTTTATCATTATAAAAAGTATATGACTATGGAATGCATTTTACCTGAAACCACGATTTGAATGTTTTGTCATTTTTTTTCTCTCCATTTATCATTTAATATTCTTTTAACAATTAAGCAGGTGTCCTGGAGATCATTACTGGACAAATTAGAATCTAAGCTCTCATCCTGGACCTTCAGAGCTCTAAATCTAGCCGGCAGGTTAGTTCTCATCAAATCAGTTCTACAAGCTATGCCGCTTTATTTATTCTCTATCTTAGCAGCTCCAAAAGGGGTTCTAAAAGAAATACGCAATCTTCAGCGAAACTTTCTCTGGGGATCCACAAGCCTGAACAGGAAATGGGCACTTGTTAAATGGACAGAGGTATGCAAAATCAAATCTGAGGGAGGATTAGGTCTTCGAGATCCGCTTCAAAGCAATAACACCATGGGAGCTAAAATTTGGTGGAACTGGGTCTCCAAGCCAAGCACCCCCTGGGCCCAACTTTGGCAGGCTAAATATGCCAGAGGAAGTCAATGGAATGACCTCATTAGAATCAGTCCAACTGCGCCGGGATCACTCATATGGAACAATGCAAAAACACAAAGTCGCTTCATCCAAGATCATAGCTTCTGGGAACTCCACTCAGGCAAGGCGGCTAGATTCTGGGAAGATTCGTGGCAACAACTTCCCAAATTAGCCAATCTGTTCCACAAACCTCTCTGGCAGGCTCAAATGAACCAAGAAAGCATCCCTTTGGTACACCAGTTCTGGCAGCCCTCTCAGAACCATGACTTCCAAACATGGAAACCGGCGAGACTTTGGCAAATAGATTGGCAGGGAGAAGAGTATACAGACATTGAACAGGAACTCAACAATAGGAAGATCCGCCTCTCCAATCAGCAAGACAAACTCAGATGGGGCTACACAACCAAAGGCACCTTCACCACCAAAGAAGCTCATCACCTGCGATATTCCAACCTCCAGGAAGCTAAAGATCAACTATGGGAACAAGTCTGGCAAGCTGGGCATTGGCCCAAAATCTCAACTTTTTTATGGCTACTCAGCAGAAAGCGCATTCTTACCTGGGACAATCTGATAAAAAGAGGAATGGTAGGGCCATCCAGATGCCCAAATTGCAACATAAATTGTGAAACCATCCATCATTTAATGGAAGAATGCCCATTAGCAAAACAAATCTGGGAGAAAGTCGAAAAATGCAACATGAGAGCTCACCCCAGAACGGAGGACATAACGACAACCATAAGGACCTGGGAAAAACACCCTTTCAAGTGCAGGATCCTCAACTCTTTATGGCGCATCATACCGGGATTTCTGTATTGGACCCTCTGGAAGGAGCGCAACCACAGAATTTTCAATAGCACTTCTAGATCCATCGATGATCTTTGGCTCACACTCAAAAAAAACATTCAGGAAACTCTGGCCATCAGAGTATGGAATGATAATGATATGCCAGAAGTCCCCCAGGAGCGTCGCATTTTGAAGGAATGGAATTTAGAACTCAAATCCCTAATCAAGACCACCACTAAACCGTCCACAAGATCCGCTTCACCATCATCTTGGTCCCCGCCGGCACTCAACGCATACAAGCTGAACTTCGACGGCGCTGCCAAAGGCAATCCTGGCCCAGCAGGATTTGGAGGAGTAATTCGGGGTCATAATGGAAAAGAGAAACTTGTATACTATGGAACAATAGGGAAAGATACTAATAATGCAGCGGAGCTAGAGGGTCTTTGGAAAGGAATATGTTTAGCTGAACAGCACCACCTCTCCCCTCTGGAGGTAGAAGGTGACTCTCTCATTCTAATAGAGGCAGCTAAAAGAATGCAGGCGGGAGCAAAGGCTGTCAAGATAGCGAAAAGCTGGAGATTGCTAAGCCGTATGGAATCCTTGGAGGAAAAACTCCACGCTCCCCACAACTTATCCTTCCATCATGTAAGAAGAACTGCTAACCAGGTAGCAGATCGGCTAGCAAATCAAGGAGTGTCACATACGACACATTACTTCTCAGGCACCCTAGACATGGTTGAAGATGCTAGACTCAAACAAGACTGCATCGCTTTGGTGCACAAAGACATCCCTCCCGCTGATGAGGATTAGTTCTGAAGCCGCTGCCCCCATGGCCAGGAATGCTGCTCTCCATCCAGTTCCTTCTGTTCTCTGCGTTTGTTTGTTTGGTATGAAGTCAATGTCTGTCGCGAAGGATTGCGTGTCCACTATGTTAGTTTACGTGTCAAATGTGTTCAGTTATGTGTTCATCGTGTCAAGTCACAAGTCCGTTGTGTTGGCTCAAACGCCCGATGTGTCTACAATATGCTGGTTATGTTGGAGGAAAGAAACAGGTCCTTTTTTGCCTGCTGCTTAGATTGGTCTATCTTGGAAATTCTCTTTGGAGATGCAAGGCTTCGGCCCTTTGTAATTTTGGATGTAATTTTGATTTTTGTAATATAAATTAGTGCAGTTTTACGTAGAAAAAAAAAACATAATGAATTTCCAAAATATATATTTGAATTATATATCATTTAATTCAAAATTATTACTATTCATTTTAAACATGTATGAATCTAAATGTATTTTAATGCTCAATCTATTATATATTGAGGAGGAGTGAATTCTAAGTACAAGTAGTAATTTTGAATACAAAGTATTGTAAAAGATTAGTATAAGATGTAAACTAATTGTAAATTTGACATTCATATATAAAATCCTTACTTTGGAGTGTAAAAACATTTAATATTGAAGTAAGAGGCGTATTAGTAATGGATAAAGAAAAATAAATATAACTAACATAGCCACTTACTCTACACCAATAAGAATTCAATTTATGCTTAAGTGTTTTCCTACAAGATAAACACCAAGAACTAGTTTCAAATATGAATATACATAAGATTTTATTCAAGACAAACGAATTATTTCAAATTGAGGAAAATATTGCTTTTCGGTCAAAATTACACACTTTATTTCTAATTATAAATATTTTGAATTATTGTATTTTTAAATATGAGTTTTTTTTAGGAAGTTCACTTAGCAAGTTTGTGAAAATGTAAAGTAAATGTTAATAGAAGATTCCATATCCAAATATTTGGGATATGAAGTGATGGAATTGTACGAGTTAAGATGACAAAGATCCACGTGGAGGTTGTAGTGGTAGCAAGATGAATCAACCATCAAAGTATAGATAAGCATATAATACAATATCTTAGTATAATATAATAGAAAGTAAGCAGACAGACGCAAAGAACCAAATTGAACTCACGTTATTCAAGAAAACAATATAAATGAATCTTCTTAATTTTAGCAATAATAATATAAATGAATCTTGTTAACTTTGGCCATAACAATATAAGTGAATTTGGCCATGTTTTATTGTGAAGCTTTTGAACAAATAGAAGGACCGCACTAGTCTTTAAGGCAGCTGGGTGGCGAAGTAGTCCCAAAGCCACTCCCACCGCATTGGTACATATTGAATTTGCTGCGTTTGTAGCCGTTGAACTTATGTGAACATTTTCCAAAGTAATTCCTGTGCAGGGAACTGTTTCGCTGCACGAAAAATTCACAGCCACATTCGTCGATGACGTTCCGTGGATGTTTTTAAAAGTGACATCCTTTATTTGTACTGCAGATGACTGCACACAACATCATCACAAACATTATTGCTGATTTCAAACTTCAAAACCAATATGTCCAAAAGATATTGCGATAACCGATATGTATGAAAATTATTGTGTTATATACTATTTGTCATTTCTATGCATTTAATATGGCGAAAAATTATATCAGAGACATGATTACTGATTCCAAACTTCAAAACCAATATCCAAAATTTGTTTATAATTGGAGTAGTTGTAACTAATGATGCTAAAAATAATTAATTTCCTATTTCAAGCGAATAGATACTAAAGGGAAAGAAATTGTACTTTCGTGCTTATTATATGCACATACACCAGTATTTCAGAATTGACGACATATATGGGAACTATATACCCACAGACTTCAAACTGATATTTGAAGAACAGCTGGAACAAAACGCAATCTTAAAAGAGACAAAAGTACTATGATGCCCAATTAATTAAGATGCGTGTTGTATATGCTTTTCCCTCGGGTATGTTATGAAAACAACATGGAATTGTGCACAAAAGTTAGCTGATCACCTGAATTTTGCATGGCGAAGACGAATCACAATAACACTGATCAATGATAATCGGATTCTTGACATTATCAACAACTATGTCATCAAATGTGATATTCCGTGCGTAGCCAAAACCACCCTGTATATTTAGAAAAATCATGAATTATGCTATAATCATGGTAGATAATGAAGATTAATATCAATTACAAATTGTAATGGATTGTTGTTGCATAGTGAAAATTTCAAGAGAAAATTTTAAAATCAATAGAAATAGTTAAAAGAGTCATACACATGCTAAACCAACCTGCCAAGTCTTGATTCTAGCTCCGTTGGATGTTCCGCTAAAAGTGATGTTTTGGACAAGAATGTCATTAATTTTGGCTGTATTGTGTAGGTTGGTCGATATTAAAGAATATAAAGACAATTATCTGCTGGAAAAGCTTATGCATTTCCATTTTTGGACTGGTTATAATACAACGAGATGGTGAAGATATCTGGTTTCCTAATGGGCAGGTTGAGGCCATTTGGACACGGATGCTTATGTTGTAATACCTATTATAGTTTGAAGTAATAGAAAGGCACCACCCAAACATACAAAAACAAATTAAGGAAATTAATTTTCCAATTGTACGCTGTATTTATTTATAAATATTTTAAATTATTAATAATCTTAAATATATATATATATATATATATATATATCTATATATATATATATATATATATATATATATATATATATTATATATATATATATATATATATATATATATATTTTAGCTTTTTATATCAAACAATACAAAATATGAAACTTTTGTTAAATATAATAATAATTTATATTTGTAAGTGTTTCAATATTTTTAAATACAAGTTTTTGTTTGGAAGTTATGTGAATATATAAAGTAAATGTTAATACAAGATTTTATGTTTAAATCTTCGAGATATTAACCCATGGAATTGTACTGAGTTAAGTTGGCAAAGATCAACCTAGAGATTATAGTGGTATAAAATCAACCATTATATATATATATATATATATATATATATATATATATATATATATATATATATCTATATATATATATATATATATATATATATATATCTAGAAAGTAAGTAAACACAAAGAACCAAATTAAACAACCATTAAACTAAAATAAAAATATAAAACATTCTTGTTAAAATTTACCATAACAATATAGAAATTTAACCTGAATTTGAGTAAATTTGGTCATAACAAAATAAATGAATTTTCCCATTAAATATATGCTTTAGAAGAAATAAAAACGACCTCACTAGTTTTCAAGGCAGCTGGGTGGCGACGTAGTTCCAAATCCATTCCCAACTCATATATTGATTTAGCCTTATTTAGGGTCGTTGACATTATCTAAACATTTGTCAAAGTAATTCTTGTGCACACAATTATTTACTTGCACCTAAAATTCACCGCCACATTGGTCTATGCCATTATGATGATTCTTTTATAAGTGACATCTTGTATTTGTACTGTAAATGCATAAAGAAAACTATATTCGAAAACCTGTATTTGTACTATAAAATCATAAAATTCACAGCTACATTTTTCAAATGGATGCTTTTGTAAGTGACATAATGTATTTGTACTCTAAAATCATAAAATTCAGAGTCACATTTTTCAAATGGATGCTTCTATAAGTGACATCATGTATTTGTATTGCAAATGGTTGCACGCAACGCCATCACAAACATTATTACTAATTCCAAACTTCAAAACCAATATGCTCAAAAATCATTGTCATATATTTCGATTGAGTTTGTCATATATATATATATATTAGGAACAAGTAATCTATTTGAGAAGAAAATTGTAAACAATGTCTCAAAATATAGGAATAAGTAATCTATGTGAGAAGAAAATTGTAAACAATGTCTGAGAATATAAGATTAGGCGTGAAATGGTGATTGCAAATGATTCTTTCGTGTGTTAATGATGTAATAGCTAAGCTGATGGCGTCTCACAAGGGTGATGTAAATTAAAAAAAGGGGGTTTAAATATTAAATGTTATTTGAGTGAATTTTAGAGATATGCTACAAAAGTTTCGATTATATATATTTGGATAGTGTTTATTTCAATCCTAAAATTTTAATATTATCTATTAAATTATTAATATCATCAATTAATTGTTTTGTAGGAGCTCATCTAATTTTTTATTTTACAACTTGTAATTTATTTATTAATATCAATATAATTTTAATAGTTATCAATATCAGTAAGAATGTTTACAATTTCATTTTGTATCCATCAAATTATTTTGTGATTTGTTCATATTATCTTCTTTAATAGTTAAAAAAAAATATTTAAGCGCTTAACCTTGTCTCCTCATAAATTGTGCAAACTTTCTATATATAAATAATTTAGTAAATTATTAATAATTTTACTATTCTTTTTTTTGCTTAAGCAAGAGACGGTCCGTCTATTAACTTAGGTAAAAAATATTTTACACAGGTTACAACAGACGCACAGAGGCACAAACTCCCACAAAGGGAGAGTGAAAATACCCAAAGTACACATAAAACCCTCCAAAAATCAAACAGAAACAATGCCTAGACTGCCCTGGAACCAAAAGTGGGCAAGTGGATCCAAAGTCTGCTGATCTATCTTCTAACAATCCGACAATCAAAATTCAACCCATGCGGAGGCGAAGCTCGCAGAAAAACCCTTAAGTTGCACGATCAACGCTGACTGTTGATCTTTTCCTTCTGATCCTACGGCTGGTGTCCATATCGCGCGGCTTAAAAGCCCGCTGAATACCGCGCGATGAAGGCGGTTTGCTTTTCCGGTCCTCCACCATGTGTTGCTTCCTGAGTGGAATCTCTGACTTTTCATTAAAAAAGTCTTTGGTTTGGATGGCGCTTGATGATGGTGGTAAACCATTAGTGGTTTTATCCTTTCAGGCCCACCAACTTGCACGCCAAAAGGTGGCCGTTGATCTTCCCTCTTTGGATCTGACGGCCACAAACCAAATTGGACCGCACATCCTCTCGCGGATTACCCAGAGATGAAGGCGGATTACCCAACGATTTTACTATTCATATATAAAATCATCCTTATGATTATTTATTTAATTTTTAATTTATTTTCAAGCTTTTTTTTATCCATCTGTCATTATTTATTTTTATTATTTCATTGCATGTTTAACATAATTTGATATTTATCATGATTAGTAACTCTAGATACTTTCATTCTCGTAAAATAATAATTTTTAATTAATTTTCAACAGTTTTTTTTTTTTTTTTTTCAATGTGAAGAGTAGCTATTTTTAATTATAATTCTAAATATTTTGAAAATATCATATCCATATATTTAAAGTAACTAGATATTTTATATAATATAAATTTTAATTAAACCCATAGGGTGTAGTGTTTTTTCATGGTACCTGATGTTGTAAAGGTTATAAGTTTGATACTCTCTCGACTGGTGTGGTTGAGGAATCCATTCGTGCTTAGGGCTGGTGTGGGTAAGGATAGGTCTAGTGTGCCCAACGATGAGTAGATTAGGCATGCTAGTCATCTTAGGACTCACATAAGTGTGCTCTCTCTCTCTCTCTCTCTATAATTTGATTATTAACTTACAAACTAAAAACATATTATCTCTCTCTATAATTTGATTATTAACTTACAAACTAAAAACGTATTATCAAAATTTAGCTATTTTCGATATTGAAGTATTGCATTATTTTCTCTATTATTAGGCATTTTCATTTTTTGAAATAAATTTATTATCAAAATTTATTAAATTCTTATTTTATTTTTTTTACCTGGAATGAAAGTAGGGGAAACTGGGAGCACTTCATCATGAATGTTAAATTGAATGGCAAGTCATGTTTGCGGGACACAAGGTAATTAAAGAGTCAAACCCAGAACCAACAACAACAAGAACCTCGTGTCTAGGTCTACACCACTTGGGCTAACTCTTGAGAATAAACCAATTTTTATTGATTTATTATAATCATTTTAAAACCTAAAATAAACCTTTTATAAAAAAAATAAAGTTATTATCATTAAATTTTTATTCGTCTTTATAATTATCTTTTATAATATTCTTTTATTGATTATAATTGTGTGTTTGATATTTTTCCTTTTATTTATTAAAGTGATTATAATTGATTATAATTGAGTTTGATATTTGTTCATTTTTTTATTAAAATATTCATAAATATTAAATCAAAAAAAATAATTTAGAATCAATTTTATGATGTAAGTTATTACAATTTGTTTTTTTCTCATAACAAAAATATAGAATATATATTTTTAATATAATCCACTTCGTTTTTCCCCAAATTCTCAATAATAATGATGATTATACAATTAAATAATTATATTCATCAAGTTATTATTTTTTAAAATTATATATTTAATTTTACTAAATACATTATGTATATTTTAATGGTTTTATCATTATAAAAAGTATATGACTATGGAATGCATTTTACCTGAAACCACGATTTGAATGTTTTGTCATTTTTTTTCTCTCCATTTATGATTTAATATTCTTTTAACAATTTTTCTTATAACATTTAAGATAACATAATGAATTTCCAAAATATATATTTGAATTATATATCATTTAATTCAAAATTATTACTATTCATTTTAAACATGTATGAATCTAAATGTATTTTAATGCTCAATCTATTATATATTGAGGAGGAGTGAATTCTAAGTACAAGTAGTAATTTTGAATACAAAGTATTGTAAAAGATTAGTATAAGATGTAAACTAATTGTAAATTTGACATTCATATATACAATCCTTACTTTGGAGTGTAAAAACATTTAATATTGAAGTAAGAGGCGTATTAGTAATGGATAAAGGAAAATAAATATAACTAACATAGCCACTTACTCTACACCAATAAGAATTCAATTTATGCTTAAGTGTTTTCCTACAAGATAAACACCAAGAACTAGTTTCAAATATGAATATACATAAGATTTTATTCAAGACAAACGAATTATTTCAAATTGAGGAAAATATTGTTTTTCGGTCAAAATTACACACTTTATTTCTAATTATAAATCTTTTGAATTATTGTATTTTTAAATATGAGTTTTTTTTAGGAAGTTCACTTAGCAAGTTTGTGAAAATGTAAAGTAAATGTTAATAGAAGATTCCATATCCAAATATTTGGGATATGAAGTGATGGAATTGTACGAGTTAAGATGACAAAGATCCACGTGGAGGTTGTAGTGGTAGCAAGATGAATCAACCATCAAAGTATAGATAAGCATATAATACAATATCTTAGTCTAATATAATAGAAAGTAAGCAGACAGACGCAAAGAACCAAATTGAACTCACGTTATTCAAGAAAACAATATAAATGAATCTTCTTAATTTTAGCAATAATAATATAAATGAATCTTGTTAACTTTGGCCATAACAATATAAATGAATTTGGCCATGTTTTATTGTGAAGCTTTTGAACAAATAGAAGGACCGCACTAGTCTTTAAGGCAGCTGGGTGGCGAAGTAGTCCCCAAAGCCACTCCCACCGCATTGGTACATATTGAATTTGCTGCGTTTGTAGCCGTTGAACTTATGTGAACATTTTCCAAAGTAATTCCTGTGCAGGGAACTGTTTCGCTGCACGAAAAATTCACAGCCACATTCGTCGATGATGTTCCGTGGATGTTTTTAAAAGTGACATCCTTTATTTGTACTGCAGATGACTGCACACAACATCATCACAAACATTATTGCTGATTTCAAACTTCAAAACCAATATGTCCAAAAGATATTGCGATAACCGATATGTATGAAAATTATTGTGTTATATACTATTTGTCATTTCTATGCATTAAATATGGCGAAAAATTATATCAGAGACATGATTACTGATTCCAAACTTCAAAACCAATATCCAAAATTTGTTTATAATTGGAGTAGTTGTAACTAATGATGCTAAAAATAATTAATTTCCTATTTCAAGCGAATAGATACTAAAGGGAAAGAAATTGTACTTTCGTGCTTATTATATGCACATACACCAGTATTTCAGAATTGACGACATATATGGGAACTATATACCCACAGACTTCAAACTGATATTTGAAGAACAGCTGGAACAAAACACAATCTTAAAAGAGACAAAAGTACTATGATGCCCAATTAATTAAGATGCGTGTTGTATATGTCTTTCCCTCGAGTATGTTATGAAAACAACAAGGAATTGTGCACAAAAGTTAGCTGATCACCTAAATTTTGCATGGCGAAGACGAATCACAATAATACTGATCAATGATAATCGGATTCTTGACATTATCAACAACTATGTCCTCAAATGTGATATTCCGTGCGTAGCCAGAACCACCTTGTATATTTAGAAAAATCATGAATTATGCTATAATCATGGTAGATAATGAAGATTAATACCAATTACAAATTGTAATGGATTGTTGTTGCATAGTGAAAATTTCAAGAGAAAATTTTAAAATCAATAGAAATAGTTAAAAGAGTCATACACATGCTAAACCAACCTGCCAAGTCTTGATTCTAGCTCCGTTGGATGTTCCGCTAAAAGTGATGTTTTGGACAAGAATGCCATCAATTTTGGCTGCTTCTCCATTTTCTCCCAGGCTTTCAATACTGCAGAAAATAAGAAGTACAATTAAAATTGCATTCTTAATGTCTCATCTGACTATATTGTATTTTCTGCATGATAAGAGCAAAAATACATATCTCACCTAATGCCATGGCCTGGGCCACAATTTATATTTTTGACATTAATTGTAGATGAGCCCGACGAAATGGAAATGCAATCATCCCCTGGTATACAATATTTACAATCATAATTAGCATGTTTGTCAATTTGAAGTTTAGATAGGTAAAATTAAGGTTTGCAGTTATAGCAACGTTAAGATAGGTCTAAGCTAGACGGAAATATACTAAATTATTATTAAGCTATTGGATCTATGATAAATGGGTTTATGTGAATGAACAAATTAATGCAAAGCAGTGAAATTAATAGTTTCCACCCTGTCTCGATGACACAGTTGTCGATTTGGGCATTCTGAACTCTTTGTATATGGATACCATCAGTGTTTGGGCTATCCTCAGGAGCTTGTATCTGCAGCCCGCTTAGTTGGATATCCGAAGAGTCCACCACTGCGAGATGCATCTGTTGGCTATTGACAAATTGCAGATTTCTAATCAAAACATTCGAACATCCAGTGATAGACATTGCCTGTAAGACCAACGCATAATCCAAACCCATTGCATGAGAACAGCCGCCTTCAATTAAAATTTACAGAAAAATAAATAAAAAATAAACTATTTATAACATCGTGTCTCTCTTCAAGCAAATAAACAAGGTGATTAGGTTGGAAACAAACCGTTGGAGCCGTATCGAGGCAACCCTGCACACATGAACATTTCTGATGATTAACATAAATTGAAGCAGATGGTTTATACTTGTTGTATTGATGTTTAATGTTAAATGTTAAGAGTTGGAGAGATGAGTGTGGATGGTGCTAGTGGGTGGAGTCGTACGTGGATATTCAATGGAGGAGAGATGATGGAATATTAGAGAATGCGACACAATGGTGACAAAAAGACCAGGTGAAATAGAAATGCTTACTTGTTGTTCGTGCACTTTGCAGGACTTCGACCACCAAGCCTGGCCTTGACCATCAATGACACCACCACCTTCTATGGTCAACCCAGATATACCAGAAAGTCGGAGCCACATACGACGTTCATTGCTATTCCATGCAGATTGTTGATTGGGTGCAACTATTGTTCCTGTAATCTGCAAGTAATCTATGTCAGCATACTTTGCGTCTATTGTCATCACAAGTAGACAACCCGACATCCAACTTTCTTACCTCTACTGAAATATGAGACTTGCAAGGACCAAGAAATGTCACTGGCGTAATTAGAAATTTCTTTCCCGACGGTACTTGGAACACTGCATCGGAAGGTGCCGTGCATGCTGCTTGCCATGCTTCTTGGAATGCCTAAAATAACAAGAAAATAACAATAAACACCGAGTTAATAACCACAAAAGAAGAAATAATGATAACAATATTAATAATTTAATTAGTCACATTTTCTTGGGGGGAAGAAAACATATTCTCATCAATAAGATTTAATTGGTTGTAAAGATCTTAATTAGATTACAAAGTATATATAATCTATTTTCCCAAATTTCAGTTAGAGTGAAAGGTATATGCAGGAACACGTATATTTCTAAATTGGTTGTAAAAAATTTAATTAGACTACAAAGTAATAAAATATATCAAGGAACAAGTATGTTTTCTGGAGGGTTAGAAGAAAGAAAAACCTATTCCCACTATAAAAATACTGCAGTGAGTCGAAGGGCAAGGGCAAGGGCAAGGTATGCTCAGTGCATCAAACTTTGCAGGAGTATCAAAAGAATATTGAACATATATAATAATTGATTAAAAGGTAGTCACCGTCCGATCATCGTTTAGACCGCTGCCATGTGCACCGTAGTCCATGACATTGAAGATCGGTGAAGCGCTGGAATCACTTTTGGTCAGCAGCACCTTTCTATGAGTAGCCCAACTTGAATCCACCATTAACAGGGCCATAAAAGCAACAGCTGAAGCGAATGTAGTCTGCAGATAATTTCTTTGTTAAAAGCGTCTTATCATTAATTCACACACACAGACTGACTGCAGATAATTTCTTTGTTAAAAGCGTCTTATCATTTTTCCACACACGCAGAACTGAAATCATATTGTTTGCAACCTACAGAAGCATAGTGTGGTTTAGTCATTACCAATGATTTAAAAGCCATTGCGAAAATTTTGAAGCCGAACCTTTGTTGCAGCCTACAGGTGATCGAAACGTGTTTCATGGCAAGGAGAAGAGCGGGGATTTTATAGTGCTAAAAGCCATTTAAAACGTGTTCCTATTTCTTCTTTTCTTTCTATCTCAGGGACTCGATTTGGTCCGCTTTATTTTTTTCTGACCGCAATGTGCCCATCAAAATTGACTTAACTGTCACTGGGCATTGTGGAGACTGTGCTGCTGTAACATATCCAAATTCCAGTTTGATTGTTGTTCAAGTTGTGATATCCAAATTCCAGTTTGATTGTTGTTCAATTTTTGATAGCTGACGTATTTATCTTTGGACCATGCAAGTCGGAATGATGGTAGAAGTACGTTCCCCGCATTATGCCGTGCTGCGGAACCAAAAAAACACTGACCTTTGTGTACTATTCGAACATTCTCATTTTGCACGACCGTTGTTTATCTTAACGGAAAGGCTGCGTGTGAGTCGCTCCCTTTGACTAATACAGTTTGCGTCATTCAGTTGCGTCACTGGCGTAGAATGCGCGAAAGTCTTTGCATGTATGTATCTTTGTTCGTTGAAATATAGTTCAGGTTGTAAACATGCATTTTGTTTTTTGTTTTGGCGGGTGTGCATTAAATTGCTTAATTGCATTTAGTTCAGAGAAAGAGTGCTCTGGAAAGGCCAAGATCAACATCATTTAGGTTCTTAAGTTTGTATCATAAAATAGTTTAGCTTAAATAGTTTAGCTTAAGAAACAAATAGAATAAAGTGTAAATCTTTTGATGGGCAAATAATTTAGTAAGTTATTCATATTTTTATTTTTTTTCACTTTTCATTTACTCTATGAAAAATTCATATACATAAAAGGATAAAACTCATGTTGCAGTTAAAAAATGATTTGTAATTTGATTTTTTTATTATCTAATTTTGAAAGTACTATGAAAGACACCATTAAACATATAATGTATTTATTAATTTGTTTTTTTAATTAATCTGATTTTCTAATTTTTAATTATATGAAACTGATATATATATTTTGACAAGTAACTACTATACTTTAACATGTAACTATTAGTAAACTTGTGGGATCTATAGATTTCATGTCAACTCCAGCCAAAAAAATTCAATTCGAAAAATGGGTTAACGAAACTCACAAACCAGCAACCGTGAAACCTGCATATTGCTGAATTGCATGAACCAACCACCATGAATATTCAATTTTAAAAGCCACGTTAACAAATATTCGGAAGTTGCAAACCAACAACCGTGCACATTTCTGAATTGTACGAACCAACAACCATGGGTATCCATTTTTAACATCACTTGGTATTCGCAAACTATTCATTATCTTTAAATAAATGCTTCTTCCTTCCCACGAAATTTTACATGAACTTAAGTCAAAATTTAAAAAACATGCCTAAAATACCAAAAGGCTCCATTTTATGTGCGACGTTTTCGTAATCAGGAAATCACTCTAGTCGTCTCAGTGTGTCGCTGTCCGTCTTCTTCTGCGTACTTAACAATAGCAACAGTTGTTGTCAACGAACTGCTCGTACTTATTCATTTTGTGGTCAATACGAGCGCCAAGTATTTTCTTTCTGTTTGTTTGTAGAGAAAAGTTGAGAGAGAGAGAAAGAGAATGTGGGTGCAATCGCAGGTGTGGCGGAAATATAAGTTTTTCTTCATCCACGTAGAGCTGCAGGACGACCCAGAGATTTGTTTAATTAGGTGGGTAGATCTGTTTAATTAGGTGGGCATAGATAGTTAGGTTGACCGATGTGTTTATATGGAAAAAAAAATTCCTTCTAAATAATTATTACGCCCATGATAACTATTTAACTATTATATTTTTAATACTAACTATAAAATAATTAATATTAATTATAAAATAAACGGTTAAGATTTATCAAGAAAGTTATTATCTCTTTTTTGCCCAAGTATGCATCATGTGAACACGAGTTATGTTTATTTAAACATGTGAATTCTAAACTATTATTCTCGTTAAATTATTCTTGTGTAGGAGCTCCTTATATTCCTCTTCTACATTGTAATGTATTTGTTAATTCAAGATCAATACCATTGCAATGGATAGTAAGGTCAGTGATGATGTTTACAAATTCATTCAAGAACTTATCTAACACACATATGGAAACATTGTTTGGTTTTTAAAGTATACAAAAGTGAATTGTATTTTCATTTTAATTTCAACTAGAAGAACTTACACTTTGAATTAATAAACTTCATTGGCTTTTTTATTTCTCTTTATTTGAACTAAGTTGAGCCTCAACAACACTCGATGGAAGAACAATCACCAATGGAAGAACAATCACCAATGGAATGCTAGTATTCCTTTACATATTTGTAATATTTCCATAATAAACCCCCTTGCTATCTATTCACTTTTTCTACCCTAAGATAAGATGTTTATACCATTATATATGGTTTAGTTACGTACATTTTTTCATGCACAAATTATTTGGTAAGTTATTAATATTTTCAGTTTGATATTATGATACTTCAGTTTGTGTCATTATGTATGGTTTATTTTAAAAATTAGTTCTACTATCGTGTAGATTTTCTATGCATAAATGATTTAGCTAGTTATTAATATTTGAAGAATGGTTAGAAAGAAGAGAATACACTCAAATTATTCTTAAAAGGGGTGATCCCAGTTTAATTAATTAAGATGTCTACTATATATGTATTTCATTTAACCACATTGAGAAAATACATAAATACCTACTTGTAAAAAAAACTGTATGCATTTTCAATCACCATCTTTGTACGAGATTTTCACAAGTGGGCATGATCAGAAAATGCATGACATATTTTGTACTTCATAGATTAACATGACTAAAATGACATTTCCTCCCTCGCTTTGAGGGACCAAATTTGAAAGGCATTTTGCCAGTGTTTGAGGTTCAGAATTTTTTAATGCTCGTCTCTCTTGATGTGTTTGAAACTATGTAAAACATGACAACCATTTTCCCAGTATTTGAGGTTTATAATTTTTTAATGCTCGTCTCTCTTGATGTGTTTGAAACTATGTAAAACGTATTTTTGATGTTTTAGCTTTTTGTAGAAAACGTCATTAATACCCCATTAAGGAAATCCAAGGAACTAGAAATAGATATAATTTCATAGAAACTACGGCATGTTACAAGCATTAGCAAAGGGAGTAGACATGTCATAGTGCTCACCCATCTCATGAGTCACAAGGAATTTTTCAAATATTTTCCTTGCCTCAAATCTATTGGCCAAGCGCTTAACTAAACAAGAAATGTATAAATGAAATTGAATGCAAAGACATAAGCAAAAAAAACACAAGATTTTATGTGGTGAAAGCTTGACAGGGTGTCAAGGAAACATCCACGGGGCAAGGGATTGGATTATTTATTCAATCAAAAATTATTTTCCACGATTACTTTAGTTTGGGCATTCATCAGTTATATAAGAGCCTCCTTCATTACATAACTGGAGCCTCCTTCATTACATAACTACTGCTTCAGTATAAAATTAACTTACCAGTAACTAATACAATTTACACATATTTACTTAATTAGTTGTCAAATTCCAACAAACTCCACCTTGACAACAATTTTCCTAATCCCTTGCCCATGCCCATTCATCATCTCTTCTGCAAGCCAAGAGAAGCTAAACACCATTGCAGCTTCTCTACTGTAATTGGCCTCGTGAATATGTGTGCATAATACTCCCGTGTATGGACCTTCTTTAGAGCTATTTTTTCGCCATCGATCACATGTCTCAGAAAATGATACCTTACATCAATGTGCTTGGTATTTCGGTGATAAGCTGGATTTGTAGCCAAGTGAATAGCACTCTGACTGTCACAAAGTACATTCACTTTCTCCTGCGTCCTTCCAATCTCATAAAGTAGACCCTTTAACCATATTTCTTCTTTACTGGCATCTGAAGCAGCTATATATTCTGCTTCGGTAGTGGACAACGCAAACGTTTCTTGAAGCTTTGACATCCAACTAATTGATCCACCCGCAAGAGTAGAGAGATAACCTGTAGTAGATCTCCTTTTGCCCAAATCACCTGCATAATCAACATCCACGTATCCGCAGACTATTCCTCCACTGCCATTAAAGATGATGCAATGATTACTTGTGCCTCTTAAATATCAAAGCACCCATTTCACTGCTCGCCAATGTTCTTCACCTGGATTTGCCATGAACCTGCTGACAACTCCAACTGCATGTGAAATGTCAGGTCTTGTAGATACCATCGCATACATTAAGTTGCCTACAACATTCACATATGGTACATGAGACGTATACTGCTTTTCTTCATAATTTCTAGGACTCAAAACTGAAGAAAGCTTAAAATGGGAAGCTAATGGAACATTAACAGGTTTCACACTATTCATACTTAACCTTTCAAGTACTCTTTCCACATATTCCTGCTGTGATAACCAAATCTTACCATTTTTTCTGTCTCTGTGTATCTCCATGCCCAAGATATGTTTTGCTGCTCCAAGATCCTTCATATCAAACATCCTAGAGAGATAAGCCTTTAACTTGTTGATCTCTTCCATGCTTTTGCTTGAAAAAAGAATATCCTCAACATACAAAAATAAGATAATGAATGTGCCACTGAAACTCTTGAAGTATACACAATGATCATACTCACTTCTAATAAAGTTCTGGCGCACCATGAAGGAGTCAAACTTCTTGTACCATTGCCCGGGAGACTGCCTTAGGCCATACAATGATTTCTTGAGCTTGCAAACTAATCTTTTGTTGCGACCTTGTACAAAACCTTTTGGCTATTCCATATATATCTCTTCATCCAAATCACCATGTACAAAAGTTGTTTTAACATCTAACTGTTCTAACTCAAGGTTAAGTAATGCAGTTGGTGCGAACATAGTACGAATAGAAACAAGTTTTACAACTGGTGAAACAATCTCATGAAAGTTAATACCTTCAACCTGAGAATACCCTTTTGCTACCAATCTCGCCTTATACCTTTCGATACTCCCATCAACTTTCCGTTTGAAGACCCATTTGCATCCAAAAACACTTCTCCATTCGGGAAGTTCTACAAGATTCCAGGTATTGTTCTTGGCTAAGGAATCCATTTCTTCTTCGATAACCATTTTCCATTTTTCGTTATCCGTATCATCTACTACTTCTTGATAACAACAAGGTTCCCCATCTTCAATAATTAAATCAAAAGATGAAGCAAAATCTTCATACCTTTTGGAAGTTTCTCTTTCCCTTGTAGACCTTCTTAGAGTGGCTGGTTGCTGAACTGGTTTAGAAACTTGAACAACTTCCTTTGTGTCTTCAACAAATTTTCCTCCAAAATTCTCTCCTTCTTTTCGACTTTCAAAAAACGGTCTAGCCTCCATCTGAATTTGTTGATTTGGCGATACCTGTTCCAGTTCAATTCTTTCAACATTTGATTTTAGAAGAGAAGATTCATCAAATGTTACATCTCTACTAATGACTATCTTTCGCGACGTAGGATCCCATAACCTATATCCTTTCACCGCATAGTCATACCCAACAAAGACATAAAATTTCGATTTTGGGTCTAATTTTGAACATTGATTTTTAGGAATAAGAGTATAGGCATCACAACCAAATATCCTTAAATGTTAACAATCACAAGACTGACCTGACCAAACTTCTTCAGGAATTTTACAATTAATTGCTATTGAAGGTGATCTGTTAACTAAATAACAAGCAATGGATACTGCTTCTATCCACAACTCCTTTTGCAGGTTAGCATTGTTGATCATGCTTCTGCCTCTTTCCATAAGAGTCTGATTCATACGTTCAACAATACCATTTTGCGAGGAGTATAAACATCAGTTTTGTGTTTAACAATTCCTTCATCCTTACAATATTGTTCAAGTTCTAGAGAAGTAAATTCACCACCATTTTCAGTTCTTAAAATTTAATTGATTTGCGTGTTCCTTTCTCTACCATTGCTTTAAATTATTTAAGGACACTGAATACATCAACTTTCTTTTTCAGCATAAAGACCCAAACTTTATGGGAGAAATCATCAATAAATGTTAAAAAATATAAAGAACCTCCATATGATATAACAGGAGATGGTCCCCACAGATCAGAATGAATATAGTCCAAAATTTCTTTACTATTATGACTTCCATTTTTAAACCTTTGTTTACACTGTTTTCCATACACACAAAGTTTACATAAATCCAACTTCAAGGATTTCAAATCAGGAAGTAATTTACGGTTCATCAGTACCTGAAGACCTTTCTCGCTCATGTGATCCAACTGCTGGTGCCATAGGCGAGAACCTTCTTCTTCTTTCTATGACACAATCGCTGCTTCACTGACTTGAGTACTTCCGTTGAGTCTATAAACGTTAACACTAGTTAATGTTCTAACGGTGTTATCATACATTTTAATCCCGATATTTCCCATCCCAACAGTGTGACATGATACATTATTACCCATAAACACAGAACTACCATTTATGACTTTATATGAAGTGAACCAATTTCTATGTGGACACATGTGATGAGAAGCACCAGAGCTTAACATCCAACTTTCAAAATCCTGAGAGACATTACATACATGTAAAGTTTCATCTACCATACATAATTCTTCAGCAGATAAAACTTCGTCTATCATACCTGAATCAACCTGATTTGCTTCCTTCTTTGGTTATCAAACTCTTTTCGTTTACGAAAGTCTTTGTTGAGGTGTCCAATTTTATTGCAGTGCCAACATTTTGCCTTACACTTTTTCCCTTTGATTTTGATCTAGAAGACCCCCTTGTTTTTTCTCCTCTCTCCTTTGACCGTCCTCTGGCTATCATGGCTTTTGGTGCAGTTGTTTCAGTACTGGATTTCCTCTATACTTCTTCACATAAGAGAGCTACCACAATTGATTTAAATTTCAAAGAATTTGCAGTGCTCAAATTGATTGAAGTTACTAAGTGGTCCCACAACTCGTGCAGAGAACACAACAAGGTTATATCTTTGTCTTGTTCCTAAATTTTAACTTCCATATCTGATAATTGGAATATAAGTGTATTAAAAATATTTAAATGTATTGCAACTTTTATACCCTCCATCTGTAGACTATACAATTGCCTTTTCAAATAAATTCTATTGGTTAATGATTTTGTGATATATAGTTTTTCCAGTTTTTCCCATAAACTTGCAACTGTACTCTCTTCAAAAATGTTGAAGAGAACTTCATCCGCCAGGCATAACCTGATGGTACGGAGAGCTCAGGCATCCAAGTCCTCCCAGTCTGAATCAATCATGCTAGCAAGTTTCTTATTTTCCCCTTCTAATGCTTTGTGCAACCCTTGTTGCACCAACAAATCCCTAACTTTCAGTTTCCATAGAGCAAAGTTGTTCTTGCCGATGAATTTCTCCACCTTGAACTTTGCATTCGTCATCTTTGCCATTTCTCTCCTCATAGGGTTTCAGTATTTCAACAAAATAAAAATTTGATTTGTCTTCTTCCAACAAGGGTTTTCCAAGTTTTCTTTTTTTTATTTTTCCTACTTCAATTTTCTAAAAAATTTCACAAATTCCCAACCAAAATTCAGAATTTTACTTTCCCATTTTTTTTTCTCTTCTGATTGACTTAGAAAACCTACAATAGTTTTTCTGGAAGAATTCCCTTTCCTCAGTTCTTCAATGAAATAAAATCCTTTTATGGAAATCAATGAATTCCTTTTCTGAAAAAAAATTCGCAAATTCCCCTTCTTTTATTTAATTTACTTCACAGACTTCAAACCCTGAGATTTCCTCAAATACTCAGAAATTTTTATATTTAAAACTTGAAACAACTAAACAGATCTTCAAAAATATTCTGATTTTATTTTTTGAATAAATACCCAGAATTCTGATCGAAGGCTTTCTTCTGAGCTTCTCCTCCTGACTTCAAATTCAGGCTTTATGTGCATTCTTAGTGGTTTGTATGCAGGGACAGGGGGTCGATAGCTGCAAGTGGCGGCATCTCTCTCCAGCA